>JAEQBH010001853.1:0-376318 GCA_016808115.1 Tetrastigma voinierianum | reverse complement strand
ATTATCTACCCAAGTACATGGCTATCATTCTAAGCTTAAAAGACCTATTTGATCTTGAGGTCATGTTATACACTACGATAGTAAGAATAATGCTGTGACAAGCCTATGGGACCTAAGTCACTCTAAAGAGATTACTATTTTGCATAGTGAGTCTCATAAGGCTACCTAATCTGCAAATTAGTCATAAAGGGAGGACCAACACACTCACTGGGTCAAGAACTATAACTGTTTCCTGACTATCAATAATATGCTATATTGACTGATCTAATTTTAAAATTTTTAGGATCCTAAAAGTGAAGCTTAATTAAAATTGATATCAGCCTTAAGCCTCGAGGCCAGGTGCTCATCTGATTGAAATGAAAAATGTCCTTAAACATCATGTTCTATTGTTTGAGGATAAACAAATAGTCTTTTCTTTGCTTGAAGACAAGCAAAAACTTTAAGTTTGGGGGAGTTTGATGAATCTAAAACTCATACATTTTTTAAGCTCATTTTTATGCATATTTAAGGAAACAGAAAGTTAGGTTAAGGTAAAATTATGGAGTCTTCACGATTTATGTTTTCATAAATTTAAAGAAAGAAGTAGGAATCGACAGCATTTGCGGCAAAAGCAATGTCACAGCATTGATTGAAGATGTCGCAACATCAACTGATATTGTGACATCGGGTGACAATGTCACGACATCTTGTGAAAGTGTCATGACATTACTTCATTGTATGAACATCGGTTGAAGTAGGTAGACGAAAACACCAATGTCGGCGTTGCCATGACATCGGTTCGCGACATCACTGCGTATTTGCAAAACTCTAAGTCAATGTGAGGACATCGCAAGCTCAATGTCGCGACATTAGAACCTGCTTCAAAGCGGTCGGCGATATCAGGACATCTATTAGTAGCGACATCACCATGACGATATCCGCGACATCAAAAGGCCTAAACGCTAAGATCTCATTGTAATATGCGACATCACAACTTCGGTCTCCGTGACATTGACAAAGGACTCGAACATCAGCGATATGCGGCATCGCCATCAGATTCAATAACATTGAGGCAGTATTTGTACTAGTGACAACGTGCGAGCAGTATGACATCATGATTACCCGATATGGCGATATAAGCGCGACGTTGCCTTGTCTCAGGTATCACGTGATTTTCAATGTATGACACCCAGTTAATCCACAACATAGCAGTTCGATGCTTAGCGACATAGCCACGACGTGACCCGTATCAGCTAATAGGTACAGAATTATTTTAGGATTTTTGAAGTTTGTGATTTTCGCCTCGTTTTTAGGGCCCAATGTATGAATCCTATAAATAGAAACTCCTAGAGAGGAGTGCGCAACATTTCGGCAGTTTTTCATCCAGTTTTGTGTTTTTGGAGGAGTCAAAGTCTCATTGTATATATTTTCTTTTTAATTTTTTAGATTCATTTTTCTTTCTTTTAGGATTAGAGTAGAGGATCTAAAATTTGAGATTAAAGGTTAGATGATTATAAAATCAAGTGTCATTTATCTAAGCAGTAGAATCTGGAAAAAATTTGGAATTCATTTTGATTAAGTTCTTGTTACAATTTCCATTGAATTTTTTGTTAAACTAATTAGATTGTGTTTTTAGTTTGATTTTGGAAGGATAAGGCTCCATTTGGAAAGAATTTGTTGTTTGTAATATTTTAATTTGGTTTTAGGAATGAAAATTGGAGTGATTTAATTGGTATTGCTCCTGCAATGTCATTGTTTTGAATATTCCCAATTGTCTTGTACCGGAAAGAGATGTAATTACTTGGAAATCTAATTTCTGGATCCCTTGAGTGACACAGGATGGGCGCGAAATCTGAGCGTGACTTTGGGGTACATTGGATTGATATTTATTAGACTAATGCACTCTAAAGATCACTCTAAGACATCACTGGTGAAGTTCTAGCCTCTATTAAAAAAGCCCTCTAGATTTATGAGGTGTTTGAGGCATAAGAGCCTTTCTCTTTGATATCAGTTAACCCTTAGAGTTTAACCTCAATTTGGTAAATAATCTCAATCCAGTGCCTTTAAGATTCTAATCAAGGAGAGAGGGCATTTTAAGTTGAATTGATGGCGGATATATCAATTACTATTGAAGGCTTGTATTATGCATCACATAGGGCCGTGATTTCGATCTAAGAGATGGTTGTCAAATGCCCAGGAAAAGGAAAAATGGTCATATCTTAAGAGGAACTGATGTAGCCGATCGCCACGATTACTTTACTTTTATAATTACCAATTACGGCTAGCCAGTAAATACAAATACGTTTCAATACCATAGCTCTATGCTGCTTGTTTTTTAGATACCATTCAAATCAATTGCAATTTCTCATTTTAAGACACATTTCACATATTAAATTAAAATATATCCATATAACAGTATATTCGTTGGACGAGACATAGCCTGGAAATTTGCAACACTATTGCAAGGACTATTATCTAATCTGACCCAGTAGTGCCATGAACTTGCTGATTATATTTCCTTGCAGAGTATACTGATATAAAATAGTTTCTGAAGAATAGATACATTTCCTTTTTATGTTGATCCATGATTACGCGTGTGGTCAGGGCAAAATAATAAAGTGGATTTTAGTCAGATATTGATCCGCCTTGGGGAATCCTGAAATTTTCAAATCAACTACACGACTCTCGAGCTCTATACTATTTGGACTACTGATAGACAATTTAGATCGACTTTGGAAGCCTTAAAATAATAAGCTAAAAGAATTGAATTAATAACAAATAGATTGAATGTTTTTGAAATAATAAAATAACAAATTTAGATTGGTAGATTATCTGCAAGGCATCACGAAATAAAGTAGTATGAAACATCAATTCCTTCATATTGCTTGTAATTTGCCATGAACCCTGATTTAAAACTAGTCGAGGAGTATGAGTGAATTTGGATCTCCCACACTCCCATTGTTCATCATCTAACTATGGTATTTCTTTCGAAGGCAGTACAGGTTAGATAACTACGCTGTCTGAGTTTGCCTTATTTGTAGGTATTTTCTTTTCCAATGCTTATACCTGACCTAGTTTTATGGCTTCAGGCTCTAAATTATAGTCATTGCAAGTTACACAATCTTTGGCAGTTTCTCTTCCTCAAAGTGGAACAATCATTCTTTCCTTGATTAGATCATACTAACACGGGATTAGATTCACCGTCGAATCGAGGCAAGCTCTACTATGTTCCAAATTGATAAATCGTTCAACTCATTCGTCTCGAGTGAAAGAGGATTTATCAGTTTAATCCTGCAGAGCACGTTAAATCAGATAGCGGAGTTCGCATAAGTCACTTGGTGCCGTCACTCTAGGAATGCGCTACTGTGTCACTTTCGGAGGGCCTCTTGGAAATGAAGCAGGACAATCCGTTTATGGGTAAGCGACAACGTCATTGGGATCGATCCATAAAATAAACAAAACCAGTAGTGGTTACAAGCGGGATTCGTATCGATGAATAAAATTATCACGGGAAAGATAATTTACGACGATAGAGTCATTTCAATGGGCAATTTGGGTTTCTAAACCATGAAATTACACCATGCATTGACTGGCGATCAAGAAACCACTGTAATTAAGAAGCGTGATTCGAAATCAAAATTTATGCGGAATTGAAACGACGGGCAGTAATTTGAAGAAATATAAATCGCATTGAATTAAAACTTTACTTGTTAGCGTTGAGGATCAAATTTAAAACAAAATGCGAACTAATCTAAAATAAAAACAAAGAAAGAAAAGAAAATTAAAATCTGAGGTAGTATTAACGAGATCTCTCTTTGAAAGTCGCGAGAAATTGCGTTCCTTCGATGCTTGGCTACATATTCTAGGGTTACGAGTTGGGCATAACTTAGCCCATTTGTTGATACGTGACATCGATTCTTTATCGCGACCTCTCTGACATCTCGATCTTTGTCGCGAAGCCTTTGTTTGAGTCGCGACATGTCTTTAGTGGAGACTGATGTCGCGGCAGAAGCAGTCTTATGTCGCGACCTCTTTTCTTGGGGTGATGTAGCGGCGACTGCGGCGTAGCGACCTTACCTCTTTGCAATTGATGGCGACAGCTCAATGTTGCTTCGCGGCCTTACGGTCTTTGCATTGGATGTCGGCGGCGATGATATCGCGACCTCATTGCCAGTGTTGGCGCGCGAAACGCTGGCGATGCGCGCCGGCGACCTCGAGTCTTCGCCCGATTGATATCGCGGCGGCTAGGTATTTATCGCGATCTCTCTTATAAGCGTATCGCGACGTGAATGATGTCATGACTTCCCTTTAATATGATTGATATCGCGACAGCTTAATCTTGTCGTGACCTTCTTTTCAGTGCAACTGATGCCAAACCACATTTAGACCAATGCGACCTTCTCTCTTTGTGATGATGTAGCGACCTTAGTTCCTTACGGCGATGCCATGGCCGCCGATTGATGTTGATGTCGCGGCGCATCCGGATGTTGCGACATAAATGTGCGATTAATTGTTTATCTTAACCGCCTTCTTTTTGATATCTACCTCGAC
Source organism: Tetrastigma voinierianum (assembly GCA_016808115.1). Classification (NCBI taxonomy): domain Eukaryota; kingdom Viridiplantae; phylum Streptophyta; class Magnoliopsida; order Vitales; family Vitaceae; genus Tetrastigma; species Tetrastigma voinierianum. Next base: position 371,788 of record JAEQBH010001853.1, on the reverse strand, counting down.
ATCCTTTATCTTTGCGTTTAATTAAATGCGACGCCTCCCGAATGATGTCGCGACATCGTATCTTCTTCTTCATCGATTCTGGTTGCTTGGCTTTTGAGTTTCTTTTCGCCCATTTCGTTTATCTTCAATTACGCTTCATTTGCATTTGGAGGCTTTGTAATTTGCAACACTCAATATATATTCCGATTCTTGTAAAGAAGCCGACATCAAACTCTTTAATCTTTTGCGCCTCTCTGCTGCGAATTCCTTCAGCCCGATTGCATCGATCTTTGCTCGGCCACATTCTGCTCCTTTTCTGCAATTTACGCTTTCTTTTTGAATTCTATTGCACAGCTATTTGGTAAATATTCATATTCTGCACATAAAATCAGCCTTTTTTAGAATAAAATAAATCAGAAAAATGGATTGAAAATAGATGACTTTAAGTTCATCAAGCTCCCCGAACTTAAAATTTGCTTGTCCTCAGCGAAAGGAAGATTTGTTTGTCCTCGAACAAAGGACATTCTACATTTTATTTTCTTGAGTCTTTCTCATTCCACTCTTACGTGAATTAAGAGATATCACTATTCAAATTTCAGTTTTTATACAGAAGCAGGCATAATATCCTTCTATTCTGAGAATTTCTTGATAAACTAATGTATTTAAACAGTTTATTTAACAAGTCTTATTCTATGTGTATGCGAGTCTTCAATCCTTTGCAACTTCATATTGAATTTAATTAATCTTCTGGAGTTTTCTTAAATTTGTTATCAAAGTCCCATATGCTTGTTTTCTTATTGATCTCCACTATGTAGAGTAAATTCAACTTTCGGAATCAATGAGGAGTCTTTCAAACTTATGTTGTTAGGCTTGGAAATGGTGGGTTAGATAAATGAAGAATTTAGGTTGTAAATTAGAGTTTCTATCTTATCTCTCTCATTTGTTTCCTCCAACTTTATTCCTTTTCTTCTAGCTGTTCACTAGTTCTCCTTTAATCTTGAGTTACTTCTTTTTTAGATTCTTTTTATGGAGTTTCTACTTCCATATGTACTTTATTTTACTTGGATTCTTTTGTACTTAGCTCTTTTTTATTTTAAGGATTTGAATAGTGCAATGTTTTTGTCTTTATTGGGCTTTCTATTGCTCTTGAGAACTTTGGGCTAGTAACTCCATGCAGTTGGCATTAGGGTACTAGGTGTTAAAAACACCCTACGAGCTTAATTGTTCCAAGAAATAGGCCTTTGAGACAAAACTTATTCCTTATTCACTAGCCTCTGCCTTTTTACTTTTTAGGTCCCTTTACAGCCGAAAATTTTGAGAATAATATTCCCCAAACATTCTTTCTTTATACTAAACTTTTAAGACCGTGAGATAATTTAGGTTCTTTCTGCCAAGATTTATTGCAGGAAGGGAATCCGGTTTTCAATTCACTGTTTATTGAAGAAGCAGGAAACTATTTAGCTCGAATGGGAACTAAAGAATATCTTGAAGCATATTTTGAGATTAAATTTGAAAAAGGCTCAAGCTACCAGAGATGGCCTCCTATCATTTCACATTTAGTTGTTTCCACCTAGGATTTCGCCTCAATCAATAATAAAACAAGTTCTAAATTTGTGAACTCTAAATCCAAGATTCACAGGAAGATATTCTATTCATCAAAAGTTTCATAAGTTTTGTTGACCAATGTCTAATATTATTTCTTCCAAGATTTCGTGCTTATTCACTACCATTTTATATTGCTTTAACATTGTATTTTGTTACATAATAAAGAACTAATTTTCAATTCTTGCAACTAAAATTTGATTTAACAGATGGTAAATACTCTATTCAGTTTCTATTCATGCCTTGATGTCTATTATGTTCTTTGAAAAAACGGAGTAGCTATTTAATTCCTAAACGGAAAATGAGAATAGCACGACGCAATTCGAGATCTAATGAGCAGCCAATTTATGTGGAGTCAACGAAATTTTATTCAAGATCAAATTATTTCGATATTTATATGATACACTTCTTACAATAGTGTAATAGGATTGAGAAAAACCCTTTATTTCTTGATCAAATTCTATATAATTCTTTTTTGAAGGGTGCGACTCTGCTTCAAAGTTTGGCCCACGGACCTTGATCTCCTCCATGAGTGATTCGTGGAGTTAACAAGATTAGTTCATTAATTAGACCTTCTTTCCCTTTTTCTTTGGAGCTTCTCAGATTTGATGAGTTACAATTAACCTTCTTCCGATTCCTTTCCCGTAAACCCTCTCTTCATTGCACATCGTTTTTATGGAATAAGGAATCGAATAGGTTGTTTTCGACTCATTCATTCCATAAACTCATGTTCATAACGCTGAGCTCTTCTTTTCTCTTTTTTCTCCATCTTCTCATTTTCTTTGTTTATTCTTCCCTTGTCTTCAAAATGCACCTGTGATTTTAGCTTCTGCGGAAGAGCAGTTATTTATTCTTCTTTTAAGTTTCACATATGTGATAAATGAGACTCCTCAAATTCTTGTTCTCTTGATGTTCGATGGAAATTTTTAGAATGAAGTAATGAATATTGAAAGATTTTCCTAAATCTCCTACGATTATTCTCCTCGAAAATGACCATTATAAACGGTAGTTCATTGATAAGATTGAATTACATTTGCATTAATTACTATCTAATTCCCTATTTGAATAAATGTTGCAAAGCGGAAAGGTTGAATAAATTTTGTGGTATCATTAAATTTAGAGGCGAGAATTAAGGGTGCCAATTTGTAAACTTTTCTTTGATATCGCGACGTGAATTATACGTAGAATGATCAAATCTGAAATTTATGACATCGGGCATCTCATGGCAGTATTAAGTTATCAGCGACCTCACCACTCTTTTGAAGGACTTGCTCTTATCACGGCCAGTGTGCGTGCGACCTCTGTTTACATGCGACATACCTTTTAATCGCGACCCTCATTCTTGCTCTTCCTCCACGATCTTGGTAGATCCGCGACATCCCGATACATTGCGACCAGGTTTTTCTATCGACATAAGTTTTGTCGCGACCTAATCTGCCATTACCTCGAATTTAATGAACGAGAATGACTTTTCACTATATATCGGTCGCAAATTCGTATTCAATTAAATCCATTCGCATCTGGCAATTCGAACATGTATTCTATTAAATTTTAACACATAATTTATGGCAAGGGAGAACACACTCCCTTTTTCAAATCGTTCCTTCACATGAATTCGCTGAGTTATCTGGAGTTAGTTCCTTCTTACGAAACCATTTCTTCGCAAGCACTGCAAAATTTCCGAAGGATTTAATTAAACAAAATTAACTTCTCAAGTACTAACTAATCATTATATAAGAATAAAGAAAACAAAAATCAGAGTGATTAAAAAAAAATCAAAATCTAAAATCGAAAGTTGAAATCTCTATGATTTGCCTCATCAGTTTGCTCGATTTTGAGTCATAGTTAGACTTCTTTATTACGATTCTCTCTCTCTTCTTGAACAAAATTTAGACTCTTCTTTCTTTCCTCCCTTGCTTTGATAATGCTTCAATCTTTGTCCATTGACTTTAAATTCTTCCAATATCGGAGTCTTTAATATTCTTTATTTCCAAATGTAGTGCCGACCTTCACGTAGTATGATCCGCTCCATTTGGATTTTTAACTTCCCGGGGAAATAACTTCAATGCAGGTTAAAGAAGAACATTCTCTGCTCACGAACTCTTTTCTCATGATATACGATCATGCCATTTTCTTTGTTTTTGTCATGTATATTCTAGCATTGTCGTAAAAGCCATTTCTCGATTCTTCCAGTTCACATTGATTGGAGCAATCTCTCTTCATGCGATTTTAAGGTAAGTTTAGCTTCTTGATGGCCCACATAGCTTTGTAATTCGATTCTGGAGTAGATGACCTTAGTTTGCCAAAGACACAGCTGGTGTGGGGACATTCGATGGGAGTTTTGAATACGATCCGCAACCAAGCCGAGAGTCGTCATCAAGTTTGGAAGACCCGATCCTTCACGCGAACCTACAGTCTTTCGAGGATTCTTTTTTAATCACATTGAAATCTCTGCACATCCGTTGAATTACGAGGATGATAAAAGCTAGACTCGCCTATACTTGATCATACGCTCATGAGTTTTGCAAATATTTTGTTTATGAAATAAGCTCCCCCATCACTAATAATAGTTACAGAGTATTCCAAATGCTCAAAATATTCTTTTGTAAGAAACTCACAAGCGTATTAGTATCACTCCTTGGGCGAAACTACTTTACTTCCACCCATTTGGAAACATAATCCTTTGGTATATCACGGAGTTTCCAAATGATGGTGAAAATGGTCAATAAAATCTATTCCCTAATCATCCAATTGCACCACCGTTATACCTTTTAGGGGCATTTCATTTTAGCTGGCGATATTCCAATCTTTTGGCATCTATCACACAATTTGAGCCATTGACACAATCTCTGCGAAGATAGTAGGCGATAAAATCCAGTTGGAGTATCTTGTGAGTTGTTCTTTCTCGGAAAAATACCCCCATATGGTGATGCATGGCATTCATTCAAGATTTTACATTATTCCTCTGGTACACATCTTCGATAATCATGTCAACACCTCTTTAAATGTGAGTAGGTCATCAGGATGTAATTACTAACTTTGCATCGATCCGAGCTTTCTTTTCTGTTGGTAGCTGAATTCAGGAGGAACTACTCCATGACTAGGTAAATTCCCCAATATCGGCATACCCATTAAGAGTTGAAATGACCATAGCAAATTTCATCAGGAAGTTCTTTGTTAGTCGCCTTCTCCGCTTTTCCGTTTCATTCTTTTCTACTGCAGACGAAGTGATGGCTTCTCCACATTGTCACCCCTTTATCTTTAATTTCGGTCGAACTCGCACCGTGCCGGCACCCACCTTATCGATCTTGGCAAGCCCTTTTTGACATGAGATATTTGATAGTGCATGATATGTGTGAACTATAACATAGGATCCCAAAATGTATGGCTGAATTTCTCTGAATGAACCTGTAGCTTCCAGCATCTCCTTTTAGGTTGTGGAATAGTTTCTTGTGCTTTATTGAAAGGTGCTGGCTGCAGTAACATATGGCTGCGAATATTTTCTCTTCTTTGCCCACGTCTGGCCCGTTGCGAGGAAATCAGCGGCATCACATTATTTGAATCCCTGATCCCGTGCAGTGCGGCCGTGATAGGTGCGAACGTCGATCTTGATTTCTTCAAAGCGACCTTGCGGGAATCATCAAAGTGGCTTTGTGTCCTTCTCCGGTGTCACATGATGGTACAGTATCTTTGAAGTCTTTGATGGATCTCACATAAAATCCAGCATGCCCCGAAACTCCCTTATCCCTTTGCTGTTGTGGGAGGTGCAAGGAGTTTTGATAGTAAATTTTGGATTAGTCCTTCTAGCCACTGTAAGCGAAGTTTTGCCGACCAAGAACAATGCAATACATTACCATGAAATGGCATTTTCGATTTAGTGCTAGTTGTTTGTCCTTATCTTTGAGTACTGTTTCAGTTGTTAGGACATTGTTCAAAACTATGCCCATACCTTTGTGAAGTCATCCATTAAAATTTCCTTGACTTCTCGACCGTCCCGAGAACATTGACATCATGCATCATTTGGAAAGTAGCGGGAGCGTTACCGCGACCCAAATGGCATCCATACGAAGGCAAAGGTACCATAGGGGCATGTGAATGTGGTCTTTTCTTAGTCTCAGTGCAGTGCAGTACGGTTTTAACTGAATACTACGATCGAGAGCAAAGGAAATGAGGGTATCTTGCTAAATACATCCAGCATTTGATCAATGAAGGGTAAAAATGATCTTTCACGATTTCTGCGTAATTGACCTACGTAATCAATGCATACTCTCCATCACATCCTTTGTTCTTGTTGGAATTAATTCATTTCTTTCATTCGCGGATCATGATAAATCCACCTTTCTTTGGAACCACGTAATTGCGAGCTAACCTGGGGTATCTGAAATTACATAGATAAAACCCATTTAACCATCTGAGCACTTCCTTCTGAAGTCTTCTTTCATTCTTTAGTTCGATCTCCTTTGATGTTGTGATTGGCTTTGCATTTCTTCCGTAGTATTTTGTATGCGTACATATTGATGGTGATATATAACTCTTTAATGAGCCAGAGCTATAGACTCATATACCAGTTCGCCAAATTTCCGGCCAACCTTTTTGATTCCCTCGGCATCACTAAGTCGCGAGGAAATTATTCTTTAGTTTTACTCTTTAGCGACTCGGGTAAAGCATACTTTTTGTTAGCATCCTTCAAACTAATAACTATTCGCTGGTTTCTTGATAGAATTCCTTTTCTTCATTTTTGTATCTTTTCAGCCCATTTGAGCAAGACTCATCTTTTAATTAGAATGTAGTAAATTATGAAAGATAAATCAAAACCTTGAATCTTTGGAAATTCATCTTCTTAATTGATTGAGTTAGGAATTGATCATAGTAAAAATCAAATTATTGACACTGCTTCATCTTCTATTGACGATATCTTCCTTTCTATGTCTAAATTCCTCAAACCGAGATTAAATTAGTCGAAATTGCCTCCTTCCAACTCTGAGTGAAGGAATTTATCTGCATATCGATTAAATTTGCTCGATTCTGAATGGCCTTCCAGGCCAGCGGGAGGACATGAATCTTCCATATCATTATGATGAAGTCATTGGAAAATAAAATTTCCACCTTTACGGCCTCTTCTATGATTCAGCCGGGTTTGCGGGGTTCTCACGCCATTTGGAAGTACTTGATGGTAGATAATCTCCCCAAACCTTCTTGGCAATAGAATAGGGCATTAAGTCAAATCTGCTACAGTCGCAGGCTTGCGAAATTTCAGGCTCTCGATAGTGCGGGGAATGGTGAAGCTCACGGATCCTTCATCTTTTCTAGTAAGTCTCTCTTGATCACGGCACTACAAATTTGCGATCCAATGCAATTCCTTCTTGACAATCTTCCTCTTTTTCGATCATGTCTTTGAAAATTTTTGCATGCGTGTCGAGTCACATACATGAAGCGTGCGATCTCCGACCGAAAGGTTTTCAAAATCTTATATTTGTTCCTCTATCTTTGATTCGTAGCCTCTGTGAAATCGAATTCTTGACGATTATTAAGTTTTCTTCTTGCTTCCCTTCTTCTCACGGCTGATTTGTTCCTTCTTCTTTTTCGCCTTCTCCGGTGTTTCAGCATTATCAGGCCTTCATCTCAGTATTGCTTTCATCTTTTGCATCTTTTCCTCCAAGTTTTCCCATAGCCCATTTATACGACCATGCGATCTTCAGGATTCTTCTTAGTATCCAGGAAAGGCATCTCATCAGTTTTGCAGGTTTAGGGCGGTGCCCTATTTGTGTCTCGGAGTTCTTGAGGAGGCATTAGTGGTCTTCTGAAAATTTGAGGGTGGTATTTAGAGGCTTTGGTCACGCAAACTTTTTGTTCATGGGGTTTAACGGCTTCTTATTATCACCATGGATTGCGACATTTGATCTTCAAATGGTTGGAGCCCTCCTCGACTGCATTGCTCGTTTCTATTTTCACACTCCTTTAACTGCTTCTTTGAAGGAACCTTGGTGATTCGCGATATCACTGACCCAGGGTCACATCCGTACTTGTAAGGCCTTGTGAGGCCCCTCCACATATGAAAAATTGTCATGGTTTCCTCGATCTTTGGATGATGATGTCTTTGGCGGAGTTAGGATTTGGTTTAGTGATAACTTCTTGGCTCTCAATGCTTAACCTCCTCGGCATCATAAAAGCGATTCCCGATTAAATTACATTGGCCTTCCTCGATAGTTTCCTCTCATTGCTCCTATTTCATGAGTAGTGTGCATCTTCCCTCTCTTGCTTGTCCATTATATGCATGATGGCATCTAACTGCCTCCATGGCTGTCATCTTGCTCGCTCCGCAGCTCCTCTTCCTGCAATTACTATTAGAAACTCTGATGGAGCTTTCATATTGCATTCGTCAGTCCTGATCGAATCTCTTGCCTCTTCAGTACTCTTACGTTTGAATGCTCCACAACATGAAGCATCAATAATGCCCTTAGATGTATCATTCAGAGCATGATACACTATGTCCATCTGTGTCTTTAGATCTATTCCATGCATTGGGCATCTTTTCAGCAACCTTTTGAATCTCTCGGCGTGCTTCGCCAAGGTTCTCGTCTTCCTATTTGGAACACAATTATCTCTCTCCTTCCCTCTCTGAGGTGAGTGATGAAGAATCTACCGTGAAGCTACAAGCTCCTCCACAGTATCATGAGTCATATAGTAGAGATTTATACCATGTGGCTCTTTGTATCTCTTAGAATAGGAATAAATGCGATTTGCATGACCTCTTTAGTCTCTACAATTCAACTTCTTGTATTTTTACCATCTGAGAAACCTTCCCAGGTGCTCATTTGGGTCTTCTGTGGGATGACCAGTAAACTGTTGTTGCTGAACCATTGTAATCAGTGATGGCTTCAGTTCAAAGTTATTTGCATCAATTGTAGAGTACATACGATTACGAGTATTCATCTGAATAATAGATACTCCAAAAGTCCTCCATTGTATGATGATTGGAGACATACGAACAACGTTCTTTGTCCTTGATCAGTCTTGCCTTTCATCTGCCATATCTGAGTTTTCTGCCCTTTTCATTTTTCTCAAGCTTCTGAGTGTTCTCTCTGATTCGATGTCTGGAATCGGTCGATTACATTTCCTATGCATTAAAGTTTTTCACACGAAATAAAAACATACTCCACGTTAATGATTAGTCAATTGACAAATATTTTTAATATGGCTTGTTAAAGGTTAGTGGCTAAAAATAACCTTTGCTTGAAAAACTATTTTATTCTTTTTTTCTTTTAAATGTCAAGTAGTATTTCCTTCTTTCGTACGAATGTTGATCCTACTAGAGTCTTCGATCCTGACATGGCGCGAAACTTATTCATTGGACGAAAAGAAGCGTATACAAATTTATGGCTATTACAAAGGACTGTATCTAATCTGACAATAGTGCCATGAAACTTGATTATATTTCCTTACAAGTATACTGATATAAAATGGTTTCCTGAAGAATAGATACATTTCCTTTTTTTTTTTATATTTGATCTTGATTACGCAGTGCCGCGGGGTGACAGTAATAAAGTGGATTTTAGTACAGATATCGGTCGAAGTCTCAAAATTTCAATCAACTACGACTACTCCCAAGCTCTATACTATTTGGACTCTGTTAGACAATTTGAATCAGCTTTGGAAACTATAAAAAATAATGAAAACTAAAAAGAATTGAATTAATAACAAATGAATTGAATCTTTGAAATAATAAAATAACAAATTTAGATTAGGCAATTTATATGAGGCATCTTTGAAAATAAGCTATCGTGAAACATCAATTCCTTGATTGCTTGTAATTTTGCCATGAACCCTTGATTTAAAACTGATCCAGGAGTATGAAGTGCAGCTGGATCTCTCCACCTCCTTTGTTAAATCATCTAACCTTGTTTGTTTCTTTCGAAGGCGGTGGAGTTAGATAACTTCTGCTAATCTAGGTGCCTTATTACGGGTATTTTCTTTTTCAATGCTTCATACCCACAACTGGACTTTAAGCTTTGAGCTCTAAATTATAGTCGTTACCACGGTTACACTACTGCTGATTTCTCTTCCTCAAGTCAAACGACTCATTCTTTCGCCAGTTAGATCCTTGCTAACACGGGATTAGATTCACCATTCGAATAAGCGAACTCTGCATGTTTAGGTGATAAATCGTTCAACTCATTCGTCACCAGAAGTGAAAAGTTTATCAATTTAATCACCTGAGCACATTAGTCTGTCGCGGGTTATCTCGTCATGGGTGCTCGTCCTCTTAGGAATACCTTCTTTGTGTCACTCGAGAGGCCTCCTGGAAATGTGAGAGAAGCAGGAGCAATCCGTTTATGGGTAAGCGACAGTATTAGGATCAATTCCACCAAATAAACAAAACCGGCAAGTAGATTTACAATTAAAGTTGATATCGATAGATAAAATTCTACGGGAAAGATAATTTACGATGATGAGTCATTTTCAATGGTAGGTTTCAAACCGCGGTCACAGCATCGTTGTTTGATCGAAAGCGTGTAATTAGAGCGTGATTGAAATCCAAGGTATGCAGGTCAAACAGCGGCGATAATTTGAAGAAATATAAATACGCATTGACTAAAACTTTAACAATAACGTTCGAGATCCGAATTTAAAGCAAAAATACGAACTAATCTAAAATAAAAACAAAGAAAGAAAAGAAAATTAAAATACGAGGAGCCTTGACTTTATCAGTCCTCTCTCTTTCAAATGCCCGAAGCCCGTTCCTTGATGGCGCTACATATTTATAGGAGTTCTGAGATTTAGGCTAATTTGATGCACCTCTTTTTAGACTTGATTAAGCGCGCTGTTGATCTTTGTCGCGACATGATTCTTTATCGCGACCTCTGTTATCTCGATCTTTATGGTAGAAGCCTTTATTTACAGCGCGACATGTCTTTGAGTGGAAGCGTGCCAGCGGCGGCTTAGTCTTGTCGCGACCTCGCTTCTTTAGGCGATCTCTCGCGGCGGCTGCGAGCGTCGGGACGTATCTTCACGATTGATGTCACGGCTATTTCGATGTTGTGTGACCGCCACGATCTTCTGGCGGATGTATACGACGGCAGTGATGTCGCGACCTCATTCGCTAGCCTGTTTAGCCAGCGTATTTAATGATATGCGACCTCAAGTCTTTGCAATTGATATCGCGTGACGGTGTTATGTGACCTTCTTTCTTACAGCGTTGTTTGCGACGCTGAATGATGCCGGCGACTTTATTTCACGTAATATCAGTTGATGTCGCGACGGCAGTGCCCATCACGACCTTCTTTTGGTGCGGCGATGCCGCGACCATTTGAATGATATCGCGACCTTCTCTCTTTAGTGTGATGCTCGACCTTAGTTTCATACCGGCTGATGTCGTAGTTGCTTCTGTTCGATGTTGATATCGTATTTGCATCCGGATGTCGCGACACCGTGTTCGATCAATTGTTTATCTTATATATAAGCTTCTTTTTGGTGTCGCGACCTCATTGTCAACTATCTTCGAGTTTTAATTCTGCCATGACCTCACGAATGATATCGGCGACATCATCTTCTTCTTCGCCAGTTCTGGTTGTGACTTTGAGTTTATTTCATATTTCGTTTTATCTTCAATTACGCTTCATTTGCATTTGGAGCTTTATGGTGCAACCTCAATATGTTGATTCTTTATAAGGCTTCACGTATCAAACTCTTTAATCCTTTAAGCCTCTCACCTTGCAATTTCCTTGACTGATTGCATCAGTCTTGCTCGACCCACATTCTGCTCCTTTTACTACGAATTCTGCTTTCTTTTGAATTCCCTCTTTGCCACTGTGATTTGGTAAATATTCCCATATTCCGCGCATGTCGGCCCTTTTAGAATGAATAAATCATAAAATGGACTGAAAATAGATGACTTTTAAGCTCATCAATATACTAATTTAACCGAGGCCCCATCATTTTGTTTTCAATGCATTTCCATTAAATATAGCAGTAAATGCCCATTTGTCCATTGCCACCTTTATATATTACAGCATTATAAGCCCGTTTCAATACGAATTTACAAACAAAATCAGAGTTCACTTTTTTGAATTTTAGTTTCAATACAAAAAAATAAATAAATCAAATAATCAAATCAAATTCATGTATGCATGTGACAGAGTTTTACTTTTCCTCTGTGTGGCTTTGACAATGACTCTGAATCTCAGCGGCCCTTGTCTTCGTACCTATTCTCTTGGTACCTGTGTGATGGTAAAAACAATGCTCTAAGCATTTTCATGCTTAGTGGTTCTATAGTTCTCTCTTCCATTTCAGTTTAATTCAAATCATACAATTTTTCTAAACCATGCTTTTGGATCTTTTAGAATGATCAATGTAATACAATACATCTATTCATTTCATATACATTCATATACAGTTTATTGATCATTCCAAGCTATGCACTTTCATATACAATAAATCATTAGCTTAATTCATGCATTTTCAAAATTTTCTTATCATTTGCCCTTAAAGTGAATTTAACATGCTTTTCCGGTGCACAGGATAACGAATCACCGGTACAGCCGTAGATGCGGGCGGTATATAAAAAAAGTTTACTAACACATTCACGGTCTTGCTTTGAATTCTTTGTTTGGTTATTAAAAATCAATTTGTGAACACCTCAAATCTTTATCCCGTGAAATTTTCTGGATAGTGACACATCATTAAATCAGCCTTGATGTGCTCATTTGGCCATATTAGTATACAATATATACTTAACTTTCAGGAATTTAACGATTAACATTCACCAAAAGGGCTCTCAAATCATTCATAATCAATTTACAAATGTGTATATGCATTTATATCCAAATACTGGGTTTCCAATACTCATGCAATTTTTTATATGCAAATCATTTCATAATTATTTGCCTCAAATCAATTAAAACACTTCAATATAAGTTTGCCCAGAATCATTTCAATAATAGAACAATGATTATAAGACTTGAAATAGAATTGGTGGAATGAACTCGAAATGGAAACAAAGAGAGTGAAGAACAAACCAAAAGCTTGTGCATGATTCCAATCACGGAATCTCAAATCAATTAGACTTTCCTCATGTATTATTCAATACAATTTACAATCATATTGTGGTAGAATTATTCTAGGGTTAATTTAGGTTCACTTTTCTGCGACTTTCTTAAGTACATTGTTCCTTATTTTCTATTTGTCTCTGTGCTTCTTTATCCTTCTGCTTTGTAAAGAGCGCGAAACAATGTTTCCCCAACGACCATGTCGCGACATAAACCGCTTTACCTCTCGATGTAAGTCTGGAACATTTTCATATAACTTGTAGCCATGTAAGAACCCTTTCATTCCTTATTAAGATCCTCATTAATCCGGTGGATGATGAATTTAGATTGTGTGAAGAAGACGAAACATGACTTGCAAGTGCGCCTGGCGAAACCGCTATGCCTAGGTGGAGCATGCCTGAAGCGATCGGAACAATCGAAAATTCAGCCTTGGGTTTGCCTAGGTGAAGGGCCTTCGCCTGGGAGCTCTCACTGGCGTCATCATGCCTAGGTGTAGGGGTATCGGTGATGCGAGAAATTGACCATTTTGGCCATTTTCATGATACTTATCCAATACAACCCCAAAGCAATTTCTAACCTTTCAAAACACTTTTATTCCACATTTGGGGTTTTATTAAACCCAAACACAAGTAGAAAGGGGGTTAAGGTTTGGTTTTTCTTCCCTTAAACCTTTATTCTCCTTCATTTCTTCTTCCTCCTTCTTCTTAATCAACTTATCCCTTGATTACATGGAGAAAGAAAATCACATTTGCTCCCTCTGTTCCTCTCGACCAAGCCTGGCTCTCTCTCTTTCTCTCTAAAAAAGTATGAAATGCCCCATTTTAAGACAAATGCAGTCTTATGCCTTAAATCTTCCTAAGGCCTTATTTGACTAGCTCATTCGTGGGCCTTTTCTCATTTTCTCATTTTAACTCTTCATTTCTTTCATTTCATTTCATTCTCATTTAACATTCATATCATTTATGACCCTTAGGTCATCATTTAACATTTTACCAAATTTATTTAGCTCTGTAAAATTTTGTGAGTTTTTATCATTTTTGTTTTAACATTTAACGACAAAATAATTTAATTTATTTTACCACCAGACATATTATAAAAGCTGTTAAGAGTATTTTCAAGCGTACAGTCAAAATACCCTGGCAGCTCTTTAGACCCATTATGCTAGTTTGAATATGGTCATCTAAGTGAAATGTAGTGTCGGGGAGGCATTCCAAGGCCACACTATCTTGCTCTTGGACAATTCTAGAATTCATTTCCTTAATTATATTTTCTTTAGGAACTTTGCAAATTGATAGTCATAACACTGATTTCATTCCCATTGTTATTTGATTCGATGGGCAACTCTCTAATCCATATTTTAGATTTCTTTTCATACAAAATAGTATTTAAAAAAGTCTTTTATTCAATTTATTTTAAATCTCTTCTAAAAATTAGAGGTTCAAATAGTAATGATCTTGAGTAGTAGGGGTAGTTCATCTTTAGATTTTCTAATCAATCCTCATGGGAATGATATCTGTACTTATTAAGTCCATTTTATTACTTATATGACATATGCATATAGTAATTTAGACGAAACCAATTTTATCTTGCATCATCTTAAACAGACTCTTACATATAGATCTAACAAGTTTTTTTGAGTAGCCGTTGCGGGGATTTGAAGCGATTTAAGTATGCGAGTAAATCACTTTGTCAAATTTTGGTCTATGTTAAAAAATAAGTCAAACAAACTTTTGGCTCCGTTGTCGGGAACTGAATAGTCTTTGGTGGCAGTGATGGAAAAAAAAACTTATGTAGATAAGCGATATAGCATGTTCATACACACATATCTGAGTGGGACTCGAACCGTATACGACACAAAGTAGGATCCATAGTTTCTCCAGTATTCTTTCATTGGCCAGAGAGAGAGAGAGGGATATTGCATCTCTATACGATATACCAAATCGAAAGCCACCCCAATCTGTTTGGATCAGGAGTCGGAGAGGCTCATATCGGATAAGAGGTAGGGACCTCTCATAAATAGGTATATGGATAGTCCGACCGTGCCAGACTATCAATCGTGATTCACGTTATCAATATGTCGATTACGTATTAATTGGTCGATTCACGTAATAATATTACATAATTGATATTGTTAATCTAATAAACAAATCTTAATAATTGATTAATACTAATCATAAAATTAAAATCGACATTCTCCCACTTGGATAGCATTAGTCAATTATTAGGAATAAGATTATTATAACTATGATAAAATATCAATTATAATGGCTTCATAACAATAATAATAATAATATATATATATATATATATATATATATATATATATATATATATATAAAACCTTATTGTCACGGAACATCTTATCAAATGAGAAAAAATGTCATACCCACATCAACAAGCTCATATTTCATATAAAGAGATTATGAATAAGTGCATGAGTAAAATAAAACAAAATATGCATTTCTCGAGCAAATGAATCCCGAAGCATACGAATCTTTATCGGAGAATATGATGATATTAGTGACATGTCGTGATACATACATAAACGATTATAAAGCAAATAAATGCATAAATTAGGACTCACTAACGAAATGTCGAAAGACTTAGCAGAGCCGCCTTGAGTTGCATGGCGTTGATAAGCTCTATAGGTAAGCCTTTGGTTAGTGGATCACTTCTTTTATATATCTGTGGCAATTATATTCAATCCCCAATGCAGGAATTCCCGAACTTTCTCTCTGACAAACAGGTATTTTATATCAAAGTGCTTTGATGAGTAACTATATTGTTTGAGAGAAATATGCAGCTTATTTATATTATCTGATATATAACAAGTGGCGGATATGCTCTCGACAATACCAAGCGAATCGATTCTTTAGCCACGCGAAGAGCGACAGAAGTAGCCTCGCAACGATGACATACTGCGGCTATCGTTGAGTGGCTGTAAGTGTTTATTTAACGCACTTTCGGCGATCACTCCTTTATAAATGCGACACCATAGTCCTTGGTAGCCCGCAAGTGCCTCATGACCTTTTTCGCGGCTTTCAATTATTCAAACTGGATTACTCGAGTATCTCACTAAAGCATTAACGTGAGCAATATCGGAATGAGTACAAACTTGAGCATACATCGGTATGTAGTGAGCATATGGGACCTTTTCATTCCAGCTCTCACCCTTTACATCCGGACATTGAAGTTGGGAAACATCACCAGCACTGAATGGGTCACGTGCCCAGAGGCTGAAGATGCACTTATTAAAACCGTTTAGGGACACTAATATATCCTCTTTAGAATGATCAAGAATGCCTTTAGACTGTAAGTGAATCTGGATGCCTAGATTGAAGGCATCACCGAGTCTTTCATATCAAAATGAGTATTGACACTATTTTGTCTCATTCAAAGTTTAACACTCAAAAGCCCGAATCCATGGCGGTGATAGCCAAAAATAGATCAGAGACTCTCGATCACCATGGTGGTCTCATTCGGAGTTTTGTGATCAATTGCATAGGCAATGAGGCTGACACAGGAGTAGAGAAACATTTGTGTATATAACATAATGTACCATGCGGTCTGAAATAAATGATTCCTTCACGTATTGATGAACATGCCTGTGCATGATTTCTTATTTATCATGATCCTGCACAAGAGTGAAACGATAAAGAAGAATATAGAGTATACAGTAGCACATGATCTCATGTCACCAAAATTCTAATACGATAGAATTACTGAAACATGAGAATTTGACATAGTTTAGAACCGATAGTACCTTTTGCATTAATAACAAATTACTAATAACAACATACGATAGGAGTATAATTATTTTATTTGGCATTCATATAATTCATTTTAAAATTCTAAAAAATTTAAATTATTTAATTTCTACAATGTTTTTATAATTATGCTCCACGATAGGCAAAGATCATAATTATAACTCGATAAACAGAATCACAAAGCCAAGTTCCCATCATAAGATGGCCAAGTTTTAGCATTTCTAATTTAGAAATCTAATATATTCAAAACAACATTATTAGCTTGGTAAATTTAGAAAATTATCGTCAATTACAAAATGAGAAAATTATTAGAAGTGGATTTCCGGGAAAAATAGATGATTCCACGAAGAAACCGACCAAATTAGTCTTTAGTATCATTTGATGGCTTTCCATTATTCAACAAATTATTATTACACCGTATGGAACGGCGTGGCGCCAAATTCCACGGATCGTGCGGTGAATCGAAAAACTTAGACATCATCCGAAACACAAATTGCGGTAAATCAATCATTGAATCCGCAGCGAGAACATGAAAGATTAACGTGCAATCTAAGATACCGCGTGGAAGCGTCAACTCACGATCCGAGGTATGTAGATCGAAGGAAAAAACAGCGAGGTTTGGGCCATCATCCGCAGTGGAGTTTGGACACTTCCTTTTCTTTTTTTATTTGCGATTTGACGAAATAGTCATAATCACAGACAATATAATCCCGAACCCTTTGCAGTTCAGAACATCAAATAGAGACTCATAACTTCTTGAGATTAACAAAACCTAAAAGTGAAAATTCACATAAAACAAGTAAATATCAATCTTCAAATTCATACGGATAGGCAGTAAGTAGTCGTTATACGATGAGGGCTCTGATACGATTGATGGAAAAAACTTATGAATCTGTGATGTAGCATGCTCTACACACATATCTAGGTGGGACTCAAACCATATGGCTTTGACACAAGAAGTAAGATCATAGTTTCTCGAGTGGCTATTTGAAGTGGCTGAGAGATAGGAGATGGCGCTCTCTTATCGATATGCCAAATACCCAGCCCTAATCTGGCACGGATGGGAAGTTAGAAACATATCGGATGAGGTAGGACCTCTTACATGATACTCATGGATAGTCAGCCATCATAGACTATCATAAATCGATTCACGTTATCGATACGTCGATTCTACGTATTAATTAGTCAGTGCGTAATAATATTACATAATTGATATTATTTAATAATCAATAAACAAATCTTAATGAATTGAGTTAAATGCTAATCCATAAAATTAAAAATACAACGATGATGCGGAAGTTTGCTTTACACTCTTCAAATATATAGATCTAAACAAGTTTTTTGGCGATTTATTCTTTGAGGATTGAAATAAAATTTAATGATCTTGAGTAAGCAAAGTGAGTTGATCTTTAGATTTTCTAATCAATCCACAACAGAATGATATATGGACATATTAAGTCACTTTATTACTCGTATGGCTTGTGCATATATTGATTTAGAACAAAACCAATTCAACATCATCTTAAACAATAGCAGAAAACAATTCTTACATATAGATCTTAACAAATTTTGGCCAGATTAAGTTTGAAAGCAGATTTCTAATATCTGAGTCAATCACTTTGTCAAATTTTGGTCCTCGTTAAAAATAAATCAAACAAGTTTTGGTTCCATTCTTGGAGACTAAATAGTCTTTGGTAGCAATGAGGAAGTTGCTTCCACACACTCTTCAAATGGTGTAAACATAGGAAAGTACAAGGAAAATAAAGTTGGGTTATTTATTCAAGAACTCTTATAAAATGAGAAAGCTCTCACAAGCGACCAATTATCAATCAATCAACTCCAACAAATGTGTGTGATCTATTTCAACATTTCTTAGATACTTTCAATTTGTTTTCATCAATTTATTCTATTTCTAAGTTCTAATTAGTTCTTCTATTTTCACTTAAGTACTGTGTTGATCTATTCAATCCTAGTGCAACCAAATATTTTCTTTAGCTTTCATTCCTACAAATTTTCCATTCTTACGACATCTGTTGATTTCTCTTCCCCTTAGGCAAAACAGTTATACGATCATTTTGAATAATGGCCCATAAATTATAAATTAATTTTATAACAGCTATGGAATTAATAGAATGCATTAACGAGATTTAATGCATAACAACCGTATAGGATGATGGTTTCCTATATAAAAAGTTTCTCCTTGTTGGGTCCTTGGCTGCCAAATCCCGATACCGTTAAGTTGTTTGACACCGTCGGGGAGGAAGTAAGATGCCTAGGCACTAGAGGGATCGCAGCGAGTCTCTCCGCTAATATCTCTTTTCGTGATAGCTGGAAGTAAGTCCTTTACCTTCCACGCATTTTGTTTTGCATCTAGTGAGATTGCCAAGTCTTACATTTTAGTATTAAATACTCAGTCTCTTATCCTTTGCCTTGTTAGTTTTTTTCTAAAATGTAGAAATTGATTGCTTAGAGATTAATTGTTTCTTGATGGGCTTCGTTTTCATGGATATGATTTTTCTTCGGTGCTGGCAGCGAGTGTAATTTATCGCGTGGCTTAGGAATATTTTGTATGCATATGTATTAGAAATATATCTATGAGGATAAATTTGAATTAAGTATTATCAAACACCTATCACAGTTTGCCATGTATTATTTTTAGAAGCTGTCGGGTGTGGAAAATAAACAAAATTAGACGAATTTTATAATTATTAGACTCATGGTATATACAGCCAGTACAATCTTGTAACTACGGCGTACGTATTACGATTCAAATGTCGCTCATTCCTTTCTTATTTAGTCGAAAAGTTTTCTAGTGTATATCACTAATTTATTTGTACCATGGTAGTGTAACAATTATGGTTTTGAATGCGTTGATCTAAGGATTCATTGAAGTAATTTCATTGGTTTGAGCGCATTGATGATCATTACCTTATCTGCACGAACAATTTTATGGAATAGTTAATTATATGATGACATAATTAACTCGGCACATTAAGCTTTGATGCTTGGCATCTATGGGTCATTTATCGAGTGAAGCTCGACTTGTTTTTTTTCATTTTATTTTATATTTAGGCGTCTCATAATTTTATTTGATTGAGTAGCCATAACATCTTATTATCATTATTCATTGAAGTAGGATCGATCGGCTCCATAACATAATTGTACGTAATTAATTTAGGAGAATCTTAAGTTTCATTTTTGATTAATTAGTATAAAATATTGGATTATAATTCTTAATCTACCCATAGAGTTGAGAATATGGGCATAGTCAATAATTTTATAAGGAATAAAAGGTTAAACTTAATTAGTAGGAACTTTATTTGCTGAGACAAATCTTATATCTCTAGAGTCTTCCACTAATAAAATTAAAAAATAAATTTATTTTTGTATGCAAGTCTATGTCTATAAATTAACCTTAAGTATGTTTTACATTTTAGCAAACATACATTAGAAGTTCATAGCCTTTAAACAATTTGATAATATTTTCTTAAATATTGCTTGGTTACAATCCTCGACTTACTATGATATTAAGTTGGAAATTCCCGAGCAAGGAAATGCTAGGGTCACGAGAGAGAGAGGAGTCTTACTTGATTTAGGATGTATGGACTTTGACCTTTCATTAAGAAAGATGAGCCCCCGACCGTCTCGGCTACGGCCTTCATTGCTATTGAGTTGGCAGCAGAAAGGTAGGAAGTCTGCTTGACCTCTGCTGTATGTTTCATTAAAACTCCTTAGGCTTTCTACTTGTATCGATAGTTCTGTTGAGAACGGGATAACGTTTAGGATTTATTAAAGGCAATTATTAGACAATTCTCAAGTTAGAAAAATCTCGTCGATTACCCATATAATAAGTTTTCCACCCTTAGGTTTCTTGCTTTGAGTGGAAGGGTGCGAGGATCACATAAGTAGATAATGGACATAACGACTCGACTAAAGAGGCCTTGAAATGGCGTGCCGAATCCTTTCTTTCTTATTCATTCCATTCTATCGCGCTCTTCTCCTAGTATAGCATTTAAGATCTCATCTGTACACATGGAAGAAATGGTCAGAAATTAGCAAACTCCTAACCATTAGTGTCTGAAGAGGAAGACGGATACACATGTGGAATAAGGAGAAAGGCACTTTTCACTATTCTTGTTAATAAAGGAATAATAAGGCTCGAATAAGGAAAAGGAGCCAAGGTCAACCCAAGACAAACATCAGAAGGAGTCACATGTTTCTTACGCTGAAGGACACATGAAGGAGCGCACGAAGCACAAAGTCGGCAGAAAGGAAAGGTACTTCATTTTCATTCGTATCTATGAATCAATTTCACAAATGTTAATCATAACATGGCGGATTATTTCTGGTTCAACAATCCATGTTTCAAATACCTTCACGGGGTATGAGGAAACCTCAACCGATGGCGGTGAGCGATTACATCCATTTAGGAAGTCGAGCCTGCGTGGAAACCATTGAAACTTGCTGGTTTGGAGCTACTCGAGGCTTTAATTTATGGTGGAAGACCTTCTATGTTTCTATTTTTCTAGAATTTAATTTCAAGTATGGTACTTATATTTTCGCGCAGATCTCTGCATGAACTTCCCGGATACTAGTTTAAAATTTTTAATAAAATCAGAGATTTATTGGATATTTACTCTATATGATGGTTTCTATTCAAACAATTAACGAATAGAATGTATAACAAATTAAGTTTAACTAGTGGAATTAAAAAAAAGCGTTATGAATAAAGAATCATCCTTACTATGGCACCGGAGATTAGGACACATCTCCATTCGAAGAATTAAAGGTTTGTGAATGAAAGGGTACTCAGTGCCCTGGACTTTACTGACTTTGAGACATGTTTGGATTGCATTAAGGGAAAGCAAACCAACAAGTAAAATATGGGTGCAACAAGGAGTAAACTTTATTAGAGGTATACGCCCAAACATTTGTTGTCTGATATGGATCAGTGTGATCTGAAATACTTCATCACTTCGTGATGACTACTCCACGTTAAATGTAACTCTACATGCTTAGTTAAGGATGAAACCTTTGGAAACTAACTAAGGTATTGATTCAAGGTTAGTAAGCAATCTGAAAGCCAATAAAAGATAGTAGATCGGATAAGGAGAATGAGTACTATGGTAGGTACACTAAGAATGGTTAAGCACCGAGTCCATTTGTTAGGTTTCTTCAAGAGCATGGGTTATTTGCAATGCACCATGCACAGTTCTCTGCAGACCCGAATGGTGTAGGCGAAGAAGGCCCGAACTTTAATGGACATGGTAAGGGTATTAGAATGCTTGATAATCTTCCTCAATTCTTGTGGATTGAGGCACCTAAAGATAGTAGTGTATATATATTAAGTGAGTTCCTACCAAGGCTATCAAAAGGCAGCGTTTGAGTTATTCAAGGTTGGAAACCGATTTCACGACATATACGCTTATGAGGATGCTCAAATGCAGGCTGGGGTTATAATCCACAAAAAAAAAGAAACTATACCCGAGAGGACTATTAGTAGGCATTTCCTTGGATATGCTAAAATCGAGGATAGATTCTATTGTCAGCTAACACATTACTACGATTTGTGGAATCAAACTCAAAGTTTCTTGAGGCCAAAAATGGCTCAGTAAGTCATCGATTTCATGACGCTGTTTAGAAAAGATCACTATCAGGTGAACCTCTTTGCTCAGTTATATGCTAATTTCCTTACATACCCGCCGGGTGAAATGGGTATAAAACTGACTAGTCATGAATCCACAAACTTTTGAACTTATAGATCACGTTGTCAAACAACAAAGCGTTGAATAACGATTAAGCATCCGGTTAGGCAATGAGTTTCCTCATGAAGAAACAACATTAAGGAGATCTACTAGGTCCTTAAATTCAGTTATTCTTGATGATTATATATTATACTTGCAAGAATCGGATTACAATATTGGAGCTGAACATGATCAGCGTTTTCATCTTTATAAATTTTAAGGAATGACATAGTATGAAGCCATGAAAGTGGAGGAGATGGACTCTATGGCCTGCAATCGAGTTTAGGATCTTGTCGAGGGTTGCCTTGCGATGTAAAGGAAACCATAGGGTGTAGAGTGGGTCTTTAAGACTAAGAAGGACTAGCGGGGCAATGTTGAGCGTAAGGCAAGACTAGATTGCGAGGGTTCACTGAAAGAAAGATCGAACAGGAGACTTTTTCTCTTGTAGTGAAAAGTTCTCTTCGCGTGATCATGGATTGTGAGCTCATTTGATATGGAGCTCTGTCGGATGGATGTAGAAAGCGCCTTTCTTAATGGTGAGCTAGAATAAGAGATTTACATGAAACAACCTAAAGGATTCCTCTCTAGTGCCAATGAGCATTTAGTTTGCAAGCTTAATAAATCCATTTACGGTTTAAAACAAGCGTCCCGACAATGGTATTTAAAGTTCCATGAGGTCATCTCTTCTTTCAGTTTGAAGAATTTCTGGATAATTGCTTATACGGAGAGGTCGAGTGGGAGTAAAATATGCTTTCTTGTCTTATATATATGGATGATATTTTGCTAGCAACTAATGATATAGAACATTATATGGCGTAAATAATTCTCTCTAAAAACTTTGAAATAGGAGACATGGCTAGTCATCTAATGTCATTGACATTGAATCCATAGAGAAGATCTACAAATTTTGGAGTTTGTCATAAAGAGACTATATCAACAATCTTAAAGAGATTTCGGATAGAAAGATTGTTACCTAGTCGGCTTGCCGTTAGTGAAGGTAGCGAGGTTGAAGCGGACGATGCCGAAGCGATCTTGGCGGGAGCGGATGAGACGCCATATGCGCCGGTTGTTGGAAGTCTCATGTATGCATAAGTTTATGCCGAAGTCTAACATTTACTATCTGAATTTTGGGTGTTGGGCGGATATCACTCGCGATCGGTAAACCACTAGAGAAGTTATAAAGTGTCGTTATCTTGAATAAAGCATTTCATCTTGTGTACAGACAGACGGTATTGGAGGTGATTGGCTACTCCAACGTTGAATTTGCTAGCTGAGTGGACTCTAGAAAGTCCACATCAATTACATTTTATGCTAATAAATTACAGGCCATGTCTCGGAGGAGCATGGAACAAACTTTGACCAGCCACTTCCCTTGTGAATTAGGCTCATTTCACATTTTGAGGCCACGTAACATGGTGTTTGGCTCGAGTTTTTATAAACTGGTTTAGGGTCATTGATTCTATCAAAGACCGCGGATTATATTATGACAACTCATTCTCTTATTTTTCACAATGAAATAAGAAAAAAGTGGTAGTGGAGTAAATAAACACATTGACATAAAGTATAGCCATCAAAGGGCGTGTTAAAGAGCGGAAGAGTAGTCATTGAGCACATATCTTGAGTTAATGGTTGCGAGATCCTTTGACTAAAGGCATATCGGTAAAGATTTCGGAGAACATGTAGCCAAAATGGGACTTAGGTCTATATAGTAATCTCAAAGTTTGTATGTACATATTCAGTTTATTAATGAAACTCTTATTAAGTTTGATGTTTCTCATATAATTGTACATATTTCAGTCATTGTATTGAAATATCATTGATTTTTTAACCTATAGTAAACATAAGGTTTATTCATAAAGTTAAAGGTTGTTATTAAAGGACATATATTGTGATACATGGAATATAACACTCACTTTTAGAGGACTTGTTGTCATGATTTGTATTTATTCCTATTAAGGTGATATTAGTTTATGGACCAAGTGAGAGAGATGTTGGTTTCTCTTCCCCTCGGTAAAGCGGTCCCATACGATCTTTTAAATGATGATCCATAAATTACAAATTAATTACTATAACACTTACAAAATTAATAGAATGCATTAATCAAGGATTTAATGCATAACGATCATATAGGATAGTTTCCTATATTAAAAGTTTTTTTCTTATTAGGTCTGGCTGCAGGTTTAGATCTTTATTCGGTTATTCCGGAGCACCATTAGAAGAGTGAGATACCGAGGCACTAGAAGATCTCAATGAGTCTTTTGCTTCAATATCTCTTTTCCAACAATGGTGGAGAGTATTAAGTCCTGACTCACGTTCATTTTGTTTTTTTTTTTTTTTTGCATCTAGTGAGATTGCAAAGTCTTACAATATTATCTAATTAGATTTTAGGGAACTGTCAAGGAAACCATGGAACTTGCTTTGTCTGATTAAGAAGTTTGATTTCTTAGCACAACCTTAGTTCATAAAAACTTTAATTTCGTGACACGCCTATAACTATATGCTTTTATTTTATATCTTAGAGTGAAAATCACAAAATCTGTATTTTTCTAGAACCATGAAACATTCAACTGTATTCTGAAGAGATGAGTGCACCCAGCTTTTTTCTTTTTCTTTTTTAATGTCTAATATCATAGCTCATACAAGACCTACTAGGCACAATTGGAACCCATTGACACTTTTAAAGTGTTTCTACTCTAAAAACACTTCTAAGTATTTTAAAAAGAAAAAATGAGTCTTGTGTAATATTTTTGAAAAGTACTTTTGAGATTTTAAAAAAAAAAAACATTTCAAGTGTTTTTTAGAGGAATTATAAAAAAAAACACTTCAAGGTTTTCAAATGTTTCCTAAAATATTCTTACCTTTTTTATTCACCTTTTTTTCCTTTTGGCTCTCATCTTCCTCCTTGAGATTCTTGCATGAGATGAGACTCTATGGTGAAACTCTTTAATTTAATATCACCATAACCCATTTGTACTCCTTTTTTTTCTCTTTTCAATGCTTGAATTTGGCAAATTAGCGAATTTATGTACAAATTTATAATACAATGATTGTATTAGTCCATTTTTATAAATATTATTGAAATAATTTTTCCTACAATCATAAATATAATTTTCTAGATTTTTCTAAAAGCGTTTCGACTAGGGGTCTCCAACCAGCCAAACCGCCTAGCTAGAAGTAATGAGGCTCACAGACTGGCTCGAATCGGGCTAATAGGCCCATTGATCGATCAATAGGCTAGGTCAAGCTTGCATTTTTATTTGAGACTGCCAGAACCAACCACAAGCCTTGTACTGGGCGGAGACTGGTAGGTCTCGAAGGGCGAGTCGAGACTCAAGAAAAAACGAAAAAGCCTAGAGCGGAAGTGAAGCTTAGTAAGCCTAAAAATTAAACTATTTTTAGCGATAATTGATAAAGAATAATCTATAGTTTGGTAGTTTTTCTTTAATTAGTCACGTAATGTTTAATTAGGAATAGTTTCAATCCATATCTATGGGATCTAATCAGATCACTCGATTAATAGGTTAACTCCTTATTCGATCTATATATTTGCATCAAACTCCTTTCTGGTTTCAGTGCATCTTACAATATAACATCACCGATCGTTATTAGCGAATATCTTGATATTTGATTGGGAGGAATGTATCCACTCTGTAATACCACGAAGAAGTGTATTAGTTTTTCTCCTTCTGTTTGCGGCTGTTACCTTCAATGATCTAGATTTATTGGAGCTTCTGCATGGAAGCAAATGAAGGAGATGGCTGCCCAGGCTGCTAAGGGAGAAAAGGATTCTATGGTTTATGTCTGGATGTCTTCAACATTACGGATGAGTTTTGAAGCTTGAGCATTGCTAATATATCGGAGTTGTTATTTGGCAATGGAGTGCGCTTGATTTCTCGATCTCACTGTAATTTATTTAAAGGGCCATTGTCATCAAATATTTTTCAGCCTCTCCATATTAGCCTAATGAAACTTAGGAATTTTTGCCGCCAGCCTCCATGTTCGATCAACCACGCTTTCAACGCTCCACATCCACTTTCCACTGTTTGAGTGGAAAGCGGCATGATCCATCAAAGGTCTTCTCGTGATCGAATGAGTCGGTCCAGAGTCTGATTTCATTTTTCTTATAATGAATAACAATTTACAATTTCTTTTATCTTTACTTTTTCTTTTCTGCTTTCTTAACGTAATGACGAGACTCAATTTAGACAACACAAATTCACAAATCAAAGCAGGAGAAATGCGTAGACCAGCCAGTAAGATTTCTCGGCCAGCTCTCGGAGGGAGGAATCCAAAGTCATCGAAACTTAGCTCGATGAAACGAACCTAGTTAGTTTATCCATGGTGATAATGCGAAACATGATGTTTGAATTTTCTTACAGCTCTGGCACACAAGTAAGCGTTTTGATACCATTTTTTCTTTTTTGCCATTTATACTAGAGGTGTCACTATCTCAGAATTATGTCGCCATCAGCTCCGTCCAAGCCCGGCCAGGATGTGTGGCTCACGGATCTGCCCGCACTTTCCAGATCTTGTACACATTGGACAATCTTCCCCAGCAAGTCGTCGCACTTTCAGATCTTATACATACTCGAAAGACAATCTTTGATAAAGAATGACTGAGCTTTGCTTTGTACCTCACGGCAGTGGTGGTGGAGAGGAAGAAGGAGGAGGAGAATAGCTCCTCTATTTGCCTTATCTGCAGCGGGTTCCACCTGGCTGAATTGTGTGACCCATCAAATCTGGGCGGCTGTAATGGCGGCAATGGTGGTGGAGGAGGAGGAGAAGGAGAGAGCAGTGCTAGTGGAGAAGGAGAGGAGTGGGGACCAGCTAGTTTTTAAATAATAAAAATTTTGGGGACCAGTTATATGATGACACATGATGTGAGATCGTAGGATCAAATTATTTAGGCCACATAGGATATGTTACAACATTGTATTTTTTTTTAAATAACATAGAAATAGGAAGGCTCATCGGGATGAGCTGGGGCCTAACAAATTGTACCTAGTAGACCAACAACCCAGTTCTTCTAAAGTAAATAGGACTGGGCTAGGCCCGCTCGAGGCTTGTGTAGAGCACAGGGACTAGAGTTGACTAAAACATTTTGCAAGGGTGACAAATCATCACCGTGCTAAGCAACAACTTATTGGATATGAATACACGTAACGGACGAGATATTCTTTGTTTTTCCACACAACATAATCATTTCCACAGTAGCAATTCTGAGTTTGTGGCACTGGGTGTCAGCTTCATACCTTGGTGATCTTAGCAATGATTTTTGTCATCAATGGCGGCTGCATAAAGATCTGGGTCTGATGCAGAATACAAGCTGTACTTTCTTGCTCTGATCATTCTTGATCTCTGATCATTGCCAGCTTAGAATCTCCTCCTTCAGGCCCCCAGTCCAAAGTGGTCATAGAACTGTCTGCGAGTAGATGAATCAGTTTACCAGAACTCAGTTTTTGAATTGGGGTAATTAGATTCAACTTCTTATTCATTGATGTGAACGATCTTGCCATCCGGGGTGGATAGGAGAAAGTTCCTAAAACTATACGTGTGGATTCCTCTTAGCTTGTGCGCATTTTTAAAGCGTGATGTGCACTTTGAGTTAAAGGCCAGACAATATCTATATGGTTGGATCGAGTTAATACAAATGATATTAAGTCGTCTGACCCGGTATTAAAGTCAATCGTAGGAAGTGTTTATTAATTTGGCCTCGATCCATTTGCATGAAAATTGGTATTTGTCACATTCAATATCTAACATGCGAGAAAAGTTCTTAACTTTTCACCTCTTAACTAGTAAATGCATTTTAAAGTAGTAAAGATCTCTTGAACCGGAAGCAAACAATATCCATGAAGTTTGACGATGCTTACATGATGTAATGGTTGGTCAGATCTACTAATTCTATGAAATCAGGTGGTTGTATAGGCTGCTGTATCGAAGCAGGGAGTAAAAGATCGTGAAATGGACACCAATCGTTTCCACTCTCATGATCTTTCCGAACTAATTCTAGGAAAAAGAAAAATGAAAAGAAGGTATATATGAGAAATTACTATGGATGGAATGCCAGGATGAGTGAGGATATAAACATATCCCTGCATGACTTTGTCCGATGGGAATGGCCAATGTTTTTGTGTAGAACCTGTGTCATGATTATCAACGAGGGATCGCATTTTCGGCATTAATCAATCATTCCCGGAGGCCCTCCATTGGAAGTCCTTTAATCTCCACAATTCCCCTTCCACCTATTACGGCTTGAAGTATCATAGTTTTCATGAATCAAACGCAGTCGCTGAACCTCCAGCAGCTTTCACCCATTCCGTGGCTCCGCGATGACCATGTAGTCGTAATTAAACACGTCACTTCATGAAAGAGGATTCGAATTCCCCAACTGGATTCTGGCCTAAGTGTTTCCATGCAGCTTGGTGACATCACAGGGGTATCTATTTGGCAAAATCAGATGTATCCATCAGGCTATTTCAGTCTTTATCCGAGATTCATCCAAAATCTGATGGCTCTCACCGTTGGACCCGTGTGTTTTAGATGATCAATGTCTGGAGCTCCATTGAGTCTGCTCCAGTATCAGGTTTTCCTGTGCCTCCAGATTAGTAGTGTCATCTGTGCGAATGCAGAGCGATCCCAGTCAGGGCGATCTGGGTTTCTCTCTCAAAGATGTTCATCTTCCATCTGAATCTTGCCTTTCAACGATCCTGTAGTTTTATAACTATATCTGCAACACACTTGGATGCCATTGCTGTAAGAATTCTTTTATCAATGTTTTAGCTCATCTTGGGTACCATCTTTGGATGCGTCCAGATCTCATAGCCTTCCTGGTATGCCTTCCAACAGAAAATAAATCACAACATAGGCACAAAAAATAATTTTAAAAGCCTGTTCATATAATCTCTCGTTCTTAATCACTTTATCACACTTGCCACCCGAGTCAATCTATTTCTCTTCATGTTAGAATATATCAAGAATATTGTATAGGTAAGTTGTTATATTATTATAATATTATATTTTCTTGACCCAAGATCTTAATAAATATTATAGGTTATAGGGAGAAAAGTTTATAAGAGGAGATTGGCTCATCGTGCTATATTATGTGTGCCCAGGATGTAAGGGTTTTAGGGATTGAGAATTTTATAAGGTATTCCTCGATGTATAGGCATTCTAGGGTTTGTAATTTTGTAATTTTCTAGTTGTTGCGCATCTTTGATCTTTTTAATCTTATCTTTATGTTTTTTAAGAATAGTAGAAGATTAACTCACCGTCCATGGATATAGACATGATTGGTTGAATCACATTCTAGAACATAAATGCGCATTTACATTGATTTCTTTGTCTTTGTGTTCTTGGTGTTCATATTCTCATGCATCAAAGCTTTTTATGATTCATAATAAATGATATCAAGGCTCCAGGATTTAAGATCTCTAGAAGAACAAAAGCTCTGAGGCACAAGATTAAGATAAAAGAATTTTGGTCGGAAGGTGGAGTCGGTTGCTCTGAATTCCTTTTTGTATTAATTTCTTTTTATAAGAATATTTGTATAAGATTTTATATTATTATAATATTAGAGTTTCCTTATACGATAAGGGCAGTTTTATTATGAATATCCCTATAAATATTCTGAGTCATAAGAGGAAAAAATTGAGAGAGAGATTGACTTGTAAGGTTGTTTTGTGTGTGCAAATGTTTAGGGTTTAGGAATTGAGAGTTTTGTGAGGGATTTATAAATTATTTATGGACATCTGAGGTTTTGCTGATTTTGTGATTTTTTCTAATCATCAGAATACTTTAATGCTCTAATCTTGTACTCTATGTTTTCAAGAATAGTAGATATTCTCTCTCATTAGTAGATATAGGCATGATTAGTCGGACAAGCATTAAAACCCTCTCGTACACATTTCATTGGATTTCTTTATCTTTGTATTCTTGAATTCATATTCATATGCATCAAAGCTTAAGGATTCATAATACTAAATATGTCAAGAAAATTCAAAAGAAATCAAAAATAGAAATCATAAAGCTTTTAATAGATTCTTAATCAATTGGTTCATATAGCTAACCTTTATTGCAAATAACTTTCAACAACTCGAATAGTTAAACAACCAAAAACAATCCTTGACTTTCAAATAAACAAGTACGGAACAAATTC
Organism: Tetrastigma voinierianum; assembly: GCA_016808115.1. Taxonomy (NCBI): domain Eukaryota; kingdom Viridiplantae; phylum Streptophyta; class Magnoliopsida; order Vitales; family Vitaceae; genus Tetrastigma; species Tetrastigma voinierianum. The sequence goes on along the minus strand of JAEQBH010001853.1, from coordinate 341,493 downwards.
AACGAAAGGTAGATGAATCCGGACCTCCTTAATCCAGTTCTAATACTATGCTAAACAACCAACTCGTCTATAAGATTTGGGTCTAATATGAATATCCTTCTTAACAAAAACCACCTTTTATTCAAAAAAAAAAGAAACCACCTAAGCCCGATCACTGTTTCATACAAACAGAGGTCGAAAGTTAAACATAGCGTAATAAACCTTAACTAAAACAAGAATTTGACATTAAGTAAACATACAATAATGGCTTGAATATATAACTAATACAGGCCTAACAAACGACAACTGATGTTAAGCATTGGTATTTACCTTGAATGAAGCGAGAATGGGGAGGGTGGAGGAAGCGAACATGAGTGATTCGAGCAGCTAATTTTGAGGAATGGGTTGGTGAGAGAGTGTACCACCTCCTTTCTTTTTGGATGATTTAATTAAACCCATACATTCCAACACAGATTATGATTCATACACACAAGAAACACATAAGGAGGAGAAGAGGAATTATACATATAATGCAGAGCAATATTGGTGGAAATTTGTCACTTTAGTTGGGGAGGATGATGGTGAAGAGGGCATGAGGAGAGTATTATAGCTATAAATATATTATGTTTAGTTCTTATTAAAGAAAAAAAAAAAATGCTATACTAGAGGAAATGGAATGAGCGTGGGAAGTATACAGTGAAATATTAGAGTTTAGAGATTGACTTTAATTTGTGTCAGATCTATGACCATTATAGTAAACTTCATTGCGAGGCTTCACGACGCACTCTTATAAAAAATCCATTTCAATTCCACCACCCTTTCCATATCATAGTTTTCAACTCAGCATTAACCTTGGAATATTAATGTGATTTCATTTCAAGTTCAAGTTTCAAGTAGAGAAATGGGAATGACATTAGGAGAATCTTATTGAAATAGCTAAGTTTAGAATTGACTTTGGTTATGTCAAGTCTATCAATGCCATTATAGTCTTCATTCTGACTTCACGACCTCTTATAAAAATCCATTTCAATTCATACCCTTACCGTGTCGTAGTTTTTCAGCTCCTCGTTAGCGGAATGTGTGTGATTTCAGTGATGAATATCTTGGCGACAAATACTGTACCCGTGTCTAGAAAATGCCGTAGCTTTTAAAGTTTCGAGTTCTAAGAAAAGGCAACCCCAAACCATATAAACTTACGTACACAAATCAGGTAATGGTGTCTTCAATGGCTTTGGGAACTCAAACGGTATTTATTAAGTTTTCCTATATGTGTAAAGCAGTTAAATGATATTTAAAATATGATATTTAAAATATTTCCAATTCTACAATAGTTTTTCTTTGATTAGGAAAGATAGTTAATCGTGTTTGAATAAGCGATTTCTTTAATCTTCGATATAATCTTTTGAAAAGACGATTTCTTCCAGTTTATTTCTTTCTTTGATTCATTTAGAAATGGAAATCTTTTGAAAAGAGCGATTTCTTGATCAAATAAATCTTTTCAAAAGAAATTTCTATTTTACAACAACTTTTTATAATTTGATAATAAATTATTATCTTATAATTTAATGATAAAGATTATTATAAATATATTGATATTTTTTAAAAAATAAATATGTTTGATGTTAATATCAATTGAATTTAGGTTTGTCAAAGATTATTTTAATTATTTGTTAAAAATATCATTTTAAATTTATCTTAAAAAAATTATTTTAAATTATAGTTGTGTATATATATATATTTATCTTTATCTTTATATTTTTAATATCTTAATGATACATCATTTTATTACTAATTAAAGAATAAAAAAAATATATATATATATAACATATACAATGATATAATAATTTTAAATATATATTATTTAAAAAAAATTATATATATATATTATAAAATTAATTTATTTTCTTATATAATTTATTATATAAAATGAGAATTTTATCAATTATGATATAGTATTTATAAATGTATTATTTGAGAAATATGTTACTATTTGATATTAAAGAAATAATATTATTTATCAAATGAGATATTAATATATAAAATATAGATATTTTGATCGTTATTTCTCATTATTATTATTTTACTTAGATTAAACAACTATTATCAATTTTATACCCATATTCATATAAAATTCATAACATTTTCTCTCATGGATTAAGTAGGATTTTTATGGAAAGCAATGGTTAGTGAGGAAATAGGCAATATATTTAAAAGTGCTTAGGGTGTCTTACAACCGTCATTGGAAGGCGAATTTTTATATACCATCTGAAGATCAAATGGCTCCAACTCCACAATGGTTGCATTACGCATTCAAAGAAGCTTTCCAGCGAGCCTCACACGCCCCAAATCCAAGTTAAAGCGAAGTTATAACCTTGACAGGATTGGTAAACGCAACCGACATGGCGACTTTTAGTAAGCGACGAGTGCGGGTGTGCGACTTTGGTCTCGACAATGGATTTTGCTCAGCGCTTATTTTCTTCTCAAATTTTGAGTTGCCGGCTTCATTCTTCGGATTTGGGCATATAGTACGTTGGAGCTTTAGTGTAAAATGTAACCATGTGTAGGAAGTGAATAGTATCCTCATGGAAATACTCATTACAGGATGTATGTTTTACTTGATTTTAATGTTTTATATTAAATACAAATTATCCTAATGCTCTAAATATTTCATATTTTATAATTAGGTCATCCATTTATGAATTGTGAGTGACAAGAATGAAAAGTGAAAATCAGCGACGCCGCTTGTGAATCGACCTTTTAGTTAAACGCACAGTAGAGGCTGTTTAAAATCAACAAAATTTATATCTTGCCTAAGTTCCTACTATAAAGTAGTCAAAGCTCTTTCTTGATATAGTAGTCTAGATCGAACATGGGGATGGGTTTTCATCTATGAATGATTTGCATAAGTGCAGAAGGTAAGGCTCTCTTTGAGACTTTTGGATTTTTGTTTCAAAACGATGGAAATAATTTAGCTGTTTGAGGAATTATGAAGCTAAAATAAAGTTTGAAAAGTTAACTGAAGATTTGAGTCACCTTGGTAACTTAGAGACAGCAAGTGTCCTCAGGGTTTCTATCCTCAACGTTATGACGAGCAACCTATAGTCAAACCCTACTTAGGATCATGGCCTTCTAACAAACCTCACCTAAAATCAACTCCTATTTAGTCCAACACGAATAACAGCCATCTATGGCCCCTTCTGATTTAGAGCCTAACATTAAGCATCATTGTTGGCAAGTAAGAATATCTAATGAACCACAGTACATCTAGCAATAAGTATGCACTGTATCCTAAAGCATGGTAAGTATTGGCCAGATCAATAACATTCAATGTTATTCAACCATATTTTGAGAAGATAGGGGTCGCAAACGATTACCTGTAACTTTTAACACAAGAGGACCTTTGCATATGCCACCACCAAGCTAACTTCCTTCACTCTTCGAGAAAAGAGGCAGCGAGCATCTCTTGAGTTGTCATCCTCGAGAGGGTGTTTGGCAAATCAGAAAGAGGAGAGAAGAGAGAAAGAAAAAGGCTTCTAACTAAAGCTACGAAGATATTTACAAAATAAAAACTTACAAAATTGTTTCCCTCGATTTGTTGCTTCCCTTTCTTTTTGCTTTTTTAGGAGTTACAAAATGGGAGGGCTTATGACCGCAATGTGAAAATACCACAAAAGCCTAACAATTTAGCTAATTTTAGGGACAAGGAAGTAATACACCAAAATTATAGTCGGTTGCATTAATTCTGGCAGTGAATTTAGCTAAGGCTCAAAAAATTTATTAGCGTGAAAATTTCGCCTAACTAAAGAATCACGAAGACAAGCGAGAATGCAAAATTTCGCTAGAGCGTTAGTGATTTACGCTATTCATGAAAATTCGCTAACAGCGAATTTATGTGGCAAAATGCAAGAATTACGCTAGGAAAGACGATGCTGGCGAAAATCTTGTGCGGTATCGATTTAAATCCAAGATTAATTACCCAAGCTGAAGCTGCGAAATTTGCAATCGTGAAATTTTAGCAATGTAGAAATTCACGGGATTTCTTTGATTCATCAACTGCGTACTTCGATCCTCTCTTTGCATTGATTTTCTTCACTTTGCCTTAATTCTCTCCTTGATTTATAGTTTGCTTGATATGTTGATAAATGGTTCAATCTTCATGATTCATCATATGTCTCGATATTGAACTCTAAAGCATAAAACCAAAACAACCAAAAATAACCTCTCTAAACATCACCAAGTGATACTAAGAAGACTTGAACACTTCAATTGGCACCGTGACATGATTAGTGCGCAAAAAGCACTCAAAACCTATCTAATATAGGGTTGAGAAATAGCACTTTAGGCACTAATCACCCCCAACGAAGCGTTGCTAGTCCATAGCAGTAAAACAAAAGGAGATGCATGTAGTGATTTTCAAAAGTTTACTTGATTCAAAAGGGTTTATGTACATATAAACATTGTCCTTAAAGCCCGAAAAATGGACTGAGGTTGGCAGAGCATGAAAGAGACAAAACCATACAAGAACAATTTTAGGTCAATATTGGTTCCTGATTCTCAGCAATTTCCACCTAAGTCTAATGGTTCTTTATATAACTGATTAAGCCAATAAATTGCAAAATTTGTCCCTCCCCAACTTTGCTTAGCGGCATGGCCTTAAGTTTGTTGAGCAGCTAGATAGGGCTAGTTACTCTCTTCTTTCTTTGTTCAACTGCAATATAGGGTGCAATGCTTAAAATCCGACTTCACCAAGAATCCGTGCGAGGTCACGATGACTCCTTCAATTGGGTTAGAACGCCGAGCGAGATCGAAGCCCCTGAACTCTCTGAAACACCGGACTGCAGACTGACCCGAAAATCAGCTTTTCTGAATAGTTAAGCTCACCTATCCACCCATGCTTGAACACTAAATCGATGACTCCCAACCCAATTAAGGCTTGGGCATCGGGCTTTGAGCTTGCCATGCCCCTCGGGCCAGGTAGCAAGGTTTGAGCCAAAACTTCCGACTTTATTTTCTTTTCTTAACTTCTTTTCTTTTCTTTTTGCTTTTTCTTTTCTTTTTCTTTTTCTTTTTCACTTTGGAAGACAACATTGGTCTTAAAGTATGGGTAACACAAACCTATCCTAGGTTGCCAACATACCTAAGGCCGGCTATGCAAAGCGAAAGGAAGGAAGCAAATTCATGACTATTGAGGAAACAATGCAGCGTGCGATGAGATTAAACGCCAAGGAGAAATTTCAAGTTGAGCATGCTGGAACTTCAATTGACAGAATTGATTCTTGCTGATTTGCTCTAACATAAAGGTGACAAACGGGATTCAATTTTCCAACACAAGGCAATTCAATTTGTCGATTGTAGTAACTTCGATTGTTCAATTGAAAGAAAACAAATATTCATGGTAAGCGCGAAACATGGTAATAAAATATATGTATATATATAAGTGAATAGCTTTGATATAGCCAAAATGGCTAATACATGAATACAAAAGCTAAACATTAAAAGTATCCTTGCCTCTATGGCTTTCTTATAAATCCACAATCAAAATTAGTAGCGATTGATAAAGAAGTACGGTAACTATCTGAAAATCATAAAAGAAAGCCTGCCACCTCATTTCTTTGTGGTGGTGGGTAGATACAATTTCTTCTTTCTTGTGAAACATCAGAAATGGAGGCTCAATACGCCAAATTGGCTCCTCTCTCTACGTCGGGAACAAAGGAAGGCCCAGAGTGATGCGTCATGATCTCTTTGAAACGCCGTGGCTTCAGGCGACCTACGATCACCCATGCTGCACATGTATTCTTCAGTGGCAGATGGCATCCATCACACCCTTTATCTCTCGCGAGCTACGTGAACATACTCGAGTGAGTGATGCGAATAGAGATGGACTAGGTGTAATTAAGTGCGTATGGATGTAGCGTGTGAAGTGGAAGTGACATCTGCGGAGCGGACTCATGCGTATCTAGGGCTCGGCGAGCGTATCGTCTCTGCCAGGTCCTCGTCCACCTGATCCGGTACCTCCTCACGATCACGTGGTCGGAGGTGGAAGATCACGGGCATGAGTCATGCACCTTGGCGGCGGCGGGCATGACCGGGGGGCATCTAAATCCTCCTCTCAATCTGGCTCCTCACAGGAATCCCGAATGCTCTAGAACTGTGGCGAGTAGTCTCGCATCAACGGAAGACTCTTGCTCGCACGAGCCATAGATGGACCTTCTCCTCGGGAAATGCATCAAAGTCATCACGACTCGGAAGGGCTGAACTTGATATCCCTCAGAGATCAGTAAGAGCCTCGAGATGGCTCCTCATTATGATAATCTTTGCCGCAGTGAGAATAGACTGTCCGGGAATAAATGAGTCGTCGATATCTGGCGAAGGCTGCCTCCTCTCATCTTGGTCGGTTAGTGTCTGGCCGGTGCTCGAACCATCTCGATGGGGTGGAGTGGGCCCGATCTCTATAACCCTCGCATTGGCGGCGGTATCGCGGGCCCAAGGCTACTGATGTCGGCGCTCTGTGCTCAGCGGCGATCATCGATAGAGAAGTTGCGAAGCTCGCGGACCATACATCTCGAGATGTCATCAGGTGGTAAAGCGCAACACCACTTTCGTGCCAGGTAATATCTTCCGGAGTCATGAAGGCGTTAATGAATAATCCTCGATCAACCTCATGGACTCCGTTATCTAGGATCGGTCTACCGGTGGCGGGACATCATTAGAATGACTCTGATGAAAGTCCACGCCGAGATGTAGTGCGTGTTCCGAATGGGATGCCCTACGAACAACGCGGCCTCTGATCACGGAGTGGGGCGCGTGGCGATGATATAGCCTCTGGGTGATGTATTTGCAGTGATGGCTGCGGCCGAAGATGACGCTGCGGGGCCGATGTCTGGGCCGTTTGAGCCGAGGCCTCTGCTTGGCCTCCCTCTAAGGCCTTTGGAGATGGGGCCGGAGTCGTGGTGTCGATAACGATGAAATCCACTGAGGGCTCGTCGGTGTTTGCCTCGAGGACCCGGTGAAAAATAATCTTTGTTTGGGATGGATTTGAGGCCTCTCTAAGATTATCTTGAATCGACCCGGTAGACGGGGCGGGACCACCTCGATCTGGACCATATCCCCGAAGTCTGAATAAGGCTCTGGAAGGGCTGCGCTCCTTTGAAAATCACAACTAAGGCCATGGAATCTGAGCTGCAGGGCTCCTTTAGGTGGCGAGTCCTCTGGAAACGGGTAGATGGACCGGGCTCCTTTAGCTCTGGCTCACCGGCTGCGGGGCCAGCCAAATAAGGCGTAAAGACAGCCTTTGGAAGCGAGTAGTATAGATACGGCGAGTATGTAATATAATACGCAACTCACAGCGATAAGCGGTAAACGAACAAGCCCAGAACTATAATATTAATGGCAAAAACTCGAGCGTAAATGCCTTGGCGAAACGGCATGATGAAACTAATCTAAACTCGGTAAAGAAACTTCATCAGCTGAATGAAACGCGAAGCGAACTGTGAATCGCGAAACTACTGCGGCGCGTATACTGGCGCTTCGTCAAACGAAAGCGCCAACTCAGCGATCGCGTGTGGCTGATGTGTTTGGAGACTCAGAGCTTGGCCCAGGAGGGAGAATGTAAAGTACAAAATGATAACCTCCGGAGTTTAGTAAGCTCTTAGCGATGGCAGAACCTCTGCATGATTTAGCCTATTTTAAATGAATTTGGCTTTGATTGCCTCCACATAATTCAAAATTTTATATTAATTATTAGTACTATATAAAATAAAAATTATTAAAAATAAAATTTACAATGAAACAGATTAAAAAATTTAGTATAATTTTTATAGTATATAAACAAAATTCTTTAAATATGGAAAAGCGCTAATTTGAGAAACTTTGAAAATATTGAAATTATCAAAATTAACTAAATTAAGACCAAAGCAAAGGGTTAGTACAATCCGGTTTTAAAAACACGGACAGTGCAAGTTGAAATTACTCAAAGAGGAGTAAGGGAGAATGATCTCCTCGGCCCTGCGATGGCACAGGATGACGCTCATGGTGTGGATGTCAATTGTCGAAGTAGTCCTCCTTTGATGGCACACAGATTGAGCAATTGTGAAGCTGCGGTGGGTGTTGATGGCAAGACCAATATCTCTTCATCCTTGGCTGAGACCTCTTGCAATTCCCGAACCTTTATGCTTCCTAAATGCGACATTTGAAGCAACTTCTATTCAGGTTATTGGTTTTCATTCTCTAGCAACTGGCTTGTTGTTCCCTTGAAGATGTTTTAACTCCCAGATGTGTACCAAGGTAAGTTGCATGACTCCATTGTATTTATTGGCCATTGGTGACGGCAGGAAGCCAGTCTTTCAGATAGTTGGAACATGATTGGGTTCACTTCACGATTGGCTCGATTGTAAAGGCACTCTGAAATCAGGTAGTAGAATTTGTCTATTTTCACCAAGACATCCTCCTTCCTCCCTTAGGAGTTTTGCGATCTATCGACCCGATGATGATAGTCATGATGTTGGTAGGTTTAAGTTCACTAAACCTAGCTGCATATCTTGAATCACGGCGTGGGATTCTGCTGGCTCCCCCAAATGGTAATGACTTATCTGTACTTCCACTGATATTGGCCCAGGTGTAGGAGATCACAGATCTGTATTTATTTGAATCATTGCTGGATTATAGCGTTGTTGAAATGCTTTCTTCTCAATGCCTAATCCCTTCTTGATTGTAGAGAATCTTTCAAAAATTTGCATAAGCGAGGGACTTGTTTGATTATGTCGATAGAGGAGTATGTTAACCTTCACTTGCCTTAAGACCTCTAAAATGCACCTTGCTGAGGATGCCTTCTTCTTACTTACAAGTGCTTGTGAAATGGAGGTGGTATGCGGTATTCATTGAATCTTCCTTTAGAATATGATCGGGGCTATGATTCCTCTCATGTGGATTCTTGATAGTTTTGGCATGGGTTGATCAGCCTCTTTTCCTCCTCGGTGATTACTTTACTCATGCCATTCACGAATTTGTTGGATGATCTACCTCATGGATTCCCTTTGGGTTAATCTTTTATTTGAGAAGGAGACCTCCCTCTTTCTTGTACCTTGACAATTTGTTGATCTTAGTGATTGAATCACATGGGTTATCAATTTTCTGGTTAGGATTGCTCGAAGCCCATCTATTCTCTTATTCAATGTGCTTTCTCACGATGTCGATCCTTTGTGCGAGTTGCATTGGTTCTTTTGTTCCTCGACAAAGTTGCCACCACCTTACTCAGATTCAATATGAAGCATTCCTCTTTGGAGAAGAGGATGATGGTTGTTGTAGTGTGAGAGACGAGCGGAGTTGACACTGGGGGTACATAGCGGGGGAGTGGGTTTCGGGGAAGGTTAGAGATGATTCCTCGATTGGGATTGTAGGTATTTCCATATATGAGGTATTAGGTTGTAATTGTAAAAATTGTATTATCCTACGGTGTTTGCACATTCGACATCAAATCCTTCTTTATAAGACCATAGGACCTTTATTACTCTTGGATGTCTGAGGAAAGTTGGAAATTGGTGCAGGATTGTTAGTGTGTAAAGTTTTGATCCTTGCATGCACTTCATCATTGTTACCTTCCAGGCTCCTCCCTTTCCTTGTTGAGGTTGAATCCTAGCTCTCATCTCTATTTCTTCCTAGCCGGTGCATGCATCCACCCCTTGGAGTTAGCGTAGTCTCATCCTTTTCCAATTCTCTAGGGTTAGGCTCATCCCTGACCCTTAGAGTTTCCGACCAACGTAATTTAAAATCCCATGGCTTCATCGGATGCCGCAGAAAGTCTCCTCACATAGTTTCAATTTGCCTCGTGGCGGTGAACATACCATAGAAGTGGTTCACCAACTTTATCCAATATCAAACCCATGTTCTTAGATGAGGCAGCGATGGTCACCGTAAATCTCTCGACAACGATAAAACCTCTCACCATCATGAAATTGCAAAGGTGTAAATTTGTCTTTCAAATTATTAGTCTTATGAAACCTTTGAAGAACTTGAAGTCTGCTGGCTGGCCAATTTCTAATGGTTCTAGGCCTCGATGGGATTTGCGAATCTTGGCCTTGTCGCTAGGAGTGAGTGGAATGCTTCCCAGCTTGACAAATCCATGTCCATCATACCTTCCTTAAAGGTAGATACAAACCTCCTCAAAATCAATAGTGTATAGTTTTCATTCTCCATACCATGATATGAGAGTAAGGTACAAAATATGGCCTCAACTGCTACATCTTGTGGGAAGTATGATCTGAGATGGGTGTAACTCTGGAGGAGTGGATCTTATCCTCATGGATTATAGGCTATTAGTTCATTGGGGTTCAGTGACTCTTGTTGTTCTTGGTAGTGGATCCATGGTATCGGTGTGTACCTTGGCTTCAGCTTAGGTCGGGTTGTGTACTGATTCTCACGAGTCTTCACAGAGTTCCTCTGTCCGACCTTTGCATACACAAACATTACCTGTTAAGACACAACAAAACCTGAGCCAACGGTAGAGGTTAGCTAAAATAAAAGCGGCTGTAAAAAAAGCAAAAGCGGTCGATTCTTTGCAAAGTGAAAACTTGCGATTCACTGCAAGCAGTTTCAAAAAGGAGTTAAAAGATTACCTTCACTTGTGATGTTGATCCCATAGAAACGCATGACTTTTATCATTATTAGTTTGGCACCATCCCGTGACGCCTGTTTGATTCGTGCCACGGTAAAACGAATAAAATCGACAAAATTTATATGCACCTAAGTTCCTACTCTTCTTGTAGTCAAGCTCGTAGTATAGTGGTCTGGTCGAACACGGGGATGAGTTTTCATCACAAGGAATGATTTATAGTGCACGAAGGTAAGGCTTTCTATTTGGACTTTTTTGGTTTGTTTCATTGATGGATAGTTTAAGCGCTGAGGAATTATAAGTAAAAATAAAGTTTGAAAAGTTAACTGAGAGATTTGGAGCCACTTCAGCGGTAGCTTAGGGCAGGTAAGTGTCCTGGGTTTTTATCCTCGCGTTATGAATGAGCCTATAGTCGACCCGCAATGGATGCATGTTTAACTTCGCCAGACCTCCTTTTAAAATCAACTCTATTTGAGTCAACACGGATAACATGCATCTATGGCGCCTACGATTTGAAACCTAACATTAAACATCATTTCGTGTTTCGTAAGACCATCTAATGAACCACAGTACATCTAGCAATAAGTATGCCTTTGTATCTAAAGCATAGTAAGTATTGCTTGATCAGTAACGTTGATATTATTGGCCAGTATTTTGAGAAGATAAGTGTAAACACAGTACACCTTGACTTTTAACACAAGAGGGGACCTTTGCATATGCCCCACCACCAAGCTAGCTTCCTTCCTCTTCAAGAGAAAGAGGCTTAGCCAAGCATCTCTTGAGTTGTCATCCTCAGAGGGTGTTTGGCAACTTGAGAAAATAAGAGAAAGGAAGAGAGAAAAGCCAAGCCTAACTTCAAAGCTACGAAAATATTTACAAAAATAAAAACTTGCAAAAATTGTTCCCTCAATTTATTTGCTTCCTTTCTTTTGCTTTTTAAGATTACAAAATGGAGGAAGCATATAAGCCACCCAATGTGAAAATACCACAAGCCTGTAATTTAGCTAATTTAGGACAAGAGGAGTAATACACAAATTGGTGATTGCATTAATTCTAGCAGTGAATTTGTAAGGCTCAAAAATTTCGCTAGACCGGCGAAAATTTAGCTAGCTAAGAAAATTTGTCTTCTTGAAATCACACCAAGAGATAAACGAAAATGCAAAATTTAGTAGGCGCGTGGTGATTTCGCTAGCTAACGAGGCCATAACAAACGAGTATGACGAATACAAAATTTCGCTAGGAGCGATGCTAGCGAAATCTTGAGTCTAGCGAATTGTCAATTTAAGCTAAGATTGCGAAATTTTAAGCGCAAAACTCTTGAATTTTACCGCCAATCCGTGAGAATTTTAAGCAATCTTAGCGAAATTCACGGGATTTCTTTGATTCATGTTGCATTAGTTTCGATCCTGCGCATTGATTTTCTTCACTTTGTCTTCATTCTCTCCCTTGATTTATGGTTTGCTTGATGGTTGATAAATGGGTTCAATCTTCTTGATTCATCTTATATCTCGATGTTGAACTCTAAAGCAACAAAACACCAAAACAACCAAAAATAACCTACAGGCGGCATAAGTGATACTAAGAAGACTTGAACACTTCAATTGGCATAAATGACATGATTAGTGCGCAAAAAGCACTCAAAACCTATCTAATATAGGGTTCAAAATAGCACTTTTTGGGCACTAATCACCTTTCAATTTTTATGTATTAATGGGGAGATCAAATGGCTCTAAACTACCCTATATTCTAGACTTCACAAGCTTTCAGCAAGACCCGAATCACTCGGTCGAATCCGGACAAGAGAGATACACATTTAGGAAGTTGGAGCGAAACAAGGAAGCAACTCACGGAGCGGCAACAACGAGCTGATTATGCTCTATTGCATTTAAACCTAAGAAAATGAGCATCTATGGGTATTCTTGGTGTGTATGGATTCACGACTTCAAGATCTTCTGGGTGAGTCAAGAGCGCATAATTCGAAGTTAAGGTAAAGAGTTATAGCCGTGCAAGAGGCGTGTGAAGAGATGGAGCATCACGGGGGCCACTTGCTGCCTATGTGGACCCTCGCTTTGCGTGCTGACAAAACAAAATTGGAAAATCGTGAACACCTTACGACGGATCGACCTTTCAATTTTTATGTATTAATGGGAATCGAGAATGGCTGCAAACTACCGAATTATATTACAGACTTCTAGAAGCTTTCCAACGAGACAAAGATCACTCAATTTGGAATCCAAACAAGAGATGCATTTTAGGGAAGTAGACGAAACAAGGCTTAACTTCCGGCAGCAACGAACCAGTTATGCTCTATTGCATTTTAAACCTAGAAAATGACATCTATGGAATTGTTCTTGGTGTGTATGGATTCCTGACTTCAAGATCTTCTCATAGAGTCCAAGAACGCGTAATTCGAAGTTCGGGTGAGAGAGTTATAGTCGTGCAAAGGCATGAAGAGATGGAGCATCACAGGGGGCCACACACCTATGTGGACCCTATGCACCTGCATGCCTGAGAAGCAAATTTTTGGGTGCTTTGCCACTCACCTACGTGGAACCTCCGCACCTATAGATGCAGAGAAAGTAGGCTAATTTGATCCATTTCAAGGCCCATCAGGATTTCATTGGGGGTCTAAATTAGACCTGGAGACATAAGCGGGGGGGACCGAAGACGGGGAGAGATAGGTGTGGAGACACCTTAGGGCTCTTAAGGAGAGCTGGGGTTTGAAGATGAAGCGCGGTACAACTCGCGGGGAATGACTCGACCATCATTCATTACTAGTTTTCTCTTTTTTTTCTTTTTTTCCTTTTTTAACTTTAGAATGTTTTAAGATTGGTTTCTAGTTTAGTAACCTTATCTGAACCATGGATTAATTTTAGTTTAATTATTTAATTTAGTTTTCTTTACTATTATTGAATGTCTCTTATCTCATTCTAATTCCATGATTGTACTTTATCAACATGGCATGCTTAGGCTAGGGTTTTGAGCTCGAGATGATAAACCTAGGGACATGAATAAGATTTCATATAACCAATCACTTAGAAGTAGAATCTCTTTGTAGTTTATCGTAGCATTGGCACGGTATCCTAGAGTCTAGGGTTTGGAGGGTAGAGATGCAATATGACCCACTCTTAGGATAGAAGTGCTTCATTATCGATGAAACGACATTTACACAAGATAACACATCATCAATGAAATAAAACCACTAAATGATTTTGTGAAAACGTAGCCGAGTATGGCCGGTGAAATCAAAACCCACAAGTTTTTATAAATTTTTGTGGCACCCCAGATTCACAGGTCTTTTTTTTCTTTTTTTTTGCTGGCACAGTTCCTTTGGTTGGAAACCAAGATTTGGAAACTCAGTGTGAAGCAGTGTCCATGAGCGATTGCACGCTTACGGTCGCGTTGTGCGCTGCTGAAGTTAATTAAATGATAGAGAATCCTTTATGCGCGAACAACGCTTTCTATCGCGTTGTGCCTTATCGTATCGCGAGCTGAGGCGAGTTATTTGTACCAGTGGCTACGCCATACGTGCTATGCCTTACGCGACAAGCTTGCCTTCGCGCAATATGCATTTCTTGTTACCTTACGAGATGAACTCCGTCGCGACATGGATTTTCTTACCATGGCCGAACTCTATACGCTTTAAAATTTTAGGTATCGCGGCCGGTTTCCACGGCTGCATCTCTTTGTCGCGAAGCGAGAAAAATCTATCGCGACGCAAGTTTCCTTGCTACCACAACATCATCATAACAAATTCCTCTATCCGCGACGCCGTCCCTTTGTCTTAGCCCACGCCTGCGCGAAATGTTCTATCGCGTGAGGAACCCTCTGAAACGCGAAACTCTATACGTGACATAAAAAGCTTTGCCATGGCAGTTTGTTGTGTGCGGCGCCTTGTCATTATGAAGCGTAAATGCGCACGGCCTTCTCACGCAACTACATCACATGCGGCAAAGACCATACTGGCGCTGCATGCGCCGCGAAATTCTTCCTTCCACTGGCGACTACGCCGCTGACATAAATACTGCGCCATGACATAAAAATGCTCGATCGTGACGCAAAAGCCTCGTCAACATTGCCAGCTCGTACGACATAAAAGCTCCTTGCTGGCTGAAGCTGCAGCCGACGCAAACCATACGCCAGCGGCAAGTATCCTATTCATGGCGGTGGTCGCGACGCAAAATACTGCATCGCGTACCACTCATGAAATCCTGACCTTGACATAAAATATTCTGCCATGACATAAAATTCCTTGTACAACCCGGCATCCGCAGCATAAAGTTTGCTTTGTGCAACAGGCCCCTTGGTCTGCAGCCACCTGTGCATAGCGAAACCTTTTTATCTTGGCGATGCATCACGACCTAAAAATATTTATGTCCTGACAAGGAAACCTTATGGCCTTTTCAAGCTTCTGTAGCGGCGTAAAAATACCCTTTAGTAACAAGAACAACCTTTGTCTTGACCAAACTCGATCGCTACCTAAAAATGCTCTATCGTGACAACAAATTCCTTGCCCGAGGCGAACTACATCGCGACACCTAACTATCTTGCCTTTCTTTATCTGTCGCGACAAGGAAGCCTCCGTCGTGACATCATCACGACAGAGAACTAGAACCCCTGTCACAACAAAGAAAGCCATGTTGTGACAATTTTTATGGCTTAAAATCTTAAACCATGTCGTAACACAGTTATTCCTATCGTGACACGGGAGCGGAAAGAGCTTCTGTCGCGGCCGGGACCCTACTCGCCTTGAAACCCGTGATGGCACATTCTTGCATTCTTGCATTTCTGTGCATTAGGAATCATATCCACGACCCAAACATCATGATAGCCTATTTTGGCATTTTTACGCACCTCCAACTCCTCTAATGCATTTAATTCAACACTCTTGCCTCTTTATATGATATAGGAGTATAAAATCTCAGAAAACTTTCTGACGTAATATTGAACAAATTAGAAATAGGTCTTTATTCTGAGCTTCTCATTTAAATATACAAAGCTGGAAAATTTGTCCAAATTTTCTGAATGACATAATAAAGCCAAAATCGGCCTTCTTCAGTGAGACCTCGAATGTGTCCACCTCACTTATTTGTACCTCCATTTGTAAATGTTTTTCAGCGTGAGGTAGGCAATGCCCGATGAAGGAATTCTCTATAAAGACTCTTTCACCTAAATCACGTACGATATGTAAACACACACACATTCAAGTAAAAATATGTACATTCCTCTTTCAGATGTCTACATACCATGGATGAGAATGTGACTCACCCTATCCATGTCTAAAGTCCTCACCAGACTCCTAAATGCGTACAAATGCAGTTGAAAACTTATCATTGAGTGTTTCACCCCGATGACCATTTTCTCTAAAACAAAAGCTTTTTGTTTTAAAACTCATAACCCATTGGACAAACCTCAATGTTCATTTGGTTGATCAAATCCGATGTGTTTATGCACATTTGGGCATGAATTCCGGGTTCATACGCGGGGCCTTTCACCGCCTTTCCAACATTTTTACGGTCTTTCACCTCCGATGATCATGTCTAACCGCGAATGAATTGGGTCTTTCACCATGGGAGGATGTTACCCAACTTGCTCCGTAACTGCGTATTTTTCTTTTTCATGCTATGCAACCATGAGACTTTCATTTTCTTGAGCGTTGTCCATTCACAAGGTTCACCCTATTCACAGAATGGTGAATATTATATTACTAACACATCGAAATACTATCACGTGTCCCAGATGCATATATCAGAATCACGGGAATGCCATTTCATGCCAATTCCTCATGCTAACATTTATAAATCGCTGGATAAATTATACTTTCTTCATATAATTCACATCGACCTTACCTGTAATAATACATGTATGGCATATATCAACATGATTTTCACATCGGCATATTATTCACCTATGACGGTAACACCAGGCTGGGTTTTAGTGCGGACCCGAAATCTACAAACAATTTCATGTCTGATCCATGTTCGACAAAGACATTATCACATACAAAACATCTTTTTAAGTTCCATGTTGTTCACCGACACACCCTGTTCTAGAATAGTAGTCACCGGTAATAGGAGGACCGAAATGGTCCTAGCCTATCAATGGTTTGACCCTGAAGCTACGTAGAGCCAGCCCCCATCTTTGGAGCTATTGCCTCATGGCCCTTGAATGGCCCTTGGACAAAGAATAACCAAGTGGAAAGCCCCGACCTCTGGACTTGGCGAAGCCGGGTTTCTTGTGCCCTGCAGCAGGCTCCGTCGTATGGGTGAACTTTTGCCTCTTGCTCCGCGAAGCCGTGGCCCGATCTCCGCAGTGAGCTTCTCCTCTTCTTTCCCTCTTGACCTTTTTTTTCCTTTCTCTCCTTATTTTCCTTCTTTTTCTACCTTCTCTATCCGATTTCTTCCCTTTTTTTTTATTTTGGCTTTTTCCTCATTTATTTCTTTTCTTTCTTTTCTCTTTTCTTTCTTTTCATCCCACCAAATTGATCCAAGTGGGAAATTTCCTCCCACCTTTCTCCTTTTGACTTTTTCTCTCCATTTGACATATAGCTCTAAATGAGCCATTCAACCAAGTGTAATGTGTCACTTGCTACACCACATGGTTATTATGCCATGTGTCCATTTCTTAAGGTGTCATCACGGAAGTATCCATGATGTACCTTGTAGCCTTCTCCATGTGTCACTTAATTTAGATACCAACGTGAATTCGACTATCACGAAATTAATGAAGTCAATGGCATGGAATTTCTCGAGATGATTCCAACGGTGAAGTTCGTTTCATCATCCAATATCTAGAAAAATTCTAGGTTTTCAACATATACTATTACAGAAATTATCGTCTTACCATTTTTCAGAAAAATTAAATTTTTCCCAAGTTTTACAATTTCTTTTTTTTTAGTTTAATTAAATCACAAACAATTTTGAGTCATCCAAATAGAGTAAGACTAAATTAGAATTTGTGAAACCTCGAGAAAATCTAAATTTAAAAAAGTAAGAAATTAATTTCATTAAACCGAAATTTTTCTTAGGATCCTGGATGATGAAACGACTTCACTACGCTTAAACCGTCTCTGCAAATCTAGCTACCAATGCGCCCCAGATGTTTGAATTTCACGCTTGAGGCACTGTGTGCCTAAAAGTCGTAAAACCATAGAGAACAAGCGATGCACAAAGTCACCTACTACACGTGCAATCTAGCTGGACACATGTCAGGCATGATTATCGAGATGATGGAGACGGTCACTTGGGGATAAGCCATGTGTCAAAATCCAAACTAAGGATGCTGATAAATTTCGTAAAAGTTTAAATGAAAGAGGCACAGGGTAAATAGTTTTCTCCAAAAAAAATTAGAGAAAACTATGAGTTTGAAGCCAGATTTTAAAGCCACACTTTCTGGGATTTCCGCTCGCACCGTCGTCTGGCAGCAAGCAAAGCTGTTCACGCGGCGAGGGCCACGTAGACACCTGCCGGAGTGTAGCCCTAACAACCTAAGATAAGATAAGCCCTACTTGTGTTTTTCTTTTCTACTTAAGAGCACGCTGGGTCACAGATAGTATGAGGCTTGAATTAGTCGTGATTCGGGGTCTCAAAACATTTGATCCGAGGGAAAACTTTGTCAGGTGTAGGTCATGAAATAAAGGCTGCACCTGTGGTTTCACTATTCACGTAATATTTTTGTGATTGTGGTGGTTCGGGTGATTTAAAATGAATTGCTTAATTTGTTATCAGCCTATGAGAGCTAATTTTGTATTGTTGTTCAGGAATTGCATAAACATGAATTATATGACAGGTATGAGTTAATAATGTTAATATATGCATAAAGTACATAGACGAATTGTTTGGAATTAGGTGATAATGTATTTCCTATAGTGCACCTATTAAATCTCAGAAAATTAGTGTAGAAAAATTAGGTGCGAGTGTACTACACGAAGAAATGAAAATCGTATGTTTTTCTCAGATTCAATAAAGATAAAGTGGTGAAGGAGCCTGTGAGGACTAGTGACACTTGATCGGGCATGTAGACATTCAAGTAGATCATGTATTTCAATAATGCTGCTTGGTTAATCATTGCATGTGCACTTAGGTGAAGAGTAACCCATGTAGGATAATTCAACTACCAGGCATTGTTCACCCTGTCGATGGATCATTATTTTAGGTACAGATCAGCCGTAGAAGACTTACATTCATTAGAGTCAGGCCGAAGAAAGCGGTTGGTGGGTTTTGGTATTTGCTTGTAGAACATGTATTAAAAACTTTAAATTTTGATATATGTTTTGGTTAGTGAGATGTAATAACTTCTTGAACCAATGTATAGAAGTTGATGTAATTTTGTGAGTGATATGGCTGGCCCATGTGGCTATTTTTATCGCAGACATGGACCCTGTGGTCGTTGTTAATTGTCAGATGTTTTGTACCTGTGGAGAGAGCTCCCGTGACAGCCAACTCACTCGATTTTCTGAGATGGGGATTATCTATGAGTATCAGCGTATAAAAACGTCACGCCATTTTTACTCACATAGTCTCACTATGAGGACAATAATGTGTATTCCACTAGTCGATCGGTTGTCAACCCGACCCGTGAGCACACACAGACTCTAAGACTTATCAAAAAAAATATCTTCTGGGAACGATAACTCACTCACTACTTTATTACTCAGATAAGAATGCAGATTATGCACAGAGATTTAAATGACTGATAACATCATAAATTACCATTAAACCATTTTGATCTTCCATAATATGAAAAATTATCTTTCCAATGACGTTGCTACAGACAATCTATTGACTTTGAGACATGTTGAGCACTTTCTTGCCAAATTCACTGCTTATCAGAGTCCTACAAAACAAGCTAGAGAAGACATATTTTACATGAATATATGCAGATGAGATATATGAGATAAATGTTCTAAAATGAGCAACGTGAAATGGTAATTTAAAGATGGGATGAAGTTTCACTCATCAAAAAGGTTATAAGATTTTTTTAATATTGCTTGAATATGTATTTTGAAGACTTGTATGTGAAGTACATGCCATGTATATTGTATGTAGTAGAATACTTATGTTGTTGTTGCTATATTTATATTTAGGTTCAAACTCTGGACGTCATCCAATCACTCAAAATAAAATTTACAATTATCATTATTTTTTAATGATTTAACAATAAATATAATGATAGAAGTACAAAAAAGACAAATATATATATGTTTTAAAATATGATTAATTATAAATAATTTATCTAACTATATTTATCTGATATATTAATTTTGACAAATAAAGTAAAATAAATAATTTATATTGCTTAAAATCTTATTCTTTAAAGTTAATTTATCCAAAATTGTTTACAATAATAATTAAATGATTATCTAACAAACACTCATGTTTGTTAGTTTATATGATGACATGATTTAATATTTAATGATTATAGTTCAAACTTATCTTTTTGTTTTGAACTTTATTCCAAAATCTATTAAATTTTTTTTTTTATTGATGAAAGAAGATTATCTAACAAAACTTACAAAGACGATTGAAAAAAACCACAATAATCATGAAAGTCGATATTTGTACACATCTTTAGTCCTGTCTACACCTCTTGAATGCACTTATATTTACACTTGGTCCAGAATATATATACTTGGTCTAATAGGTTATGGCCAAACATTACATTATCCAGATAAAGATTTATATCCAGTGAAAACTGAAGGAGGTTTTCTTCAACTAACTGGGTGTGGGATCCCACCGTCGCACTTAATGAAACCCACATTTTTCCCATCAATAAATGTGATTTGTATACCAAAAATTCATGAAAATTCATTTACTAGCTTATCTGTAATATTATTAATAAAACATCACTAAGAAAGAAAAACTCACATTACTGATAATAAATGGTAAAACTTTAAAAAATTCAATTTTCGGTGGGTAAAACGTATTTGGCCGAATCGAAAATTTTGTATTCCCCGACGCATCAATTATTTCACCCTTAAATTGCCTCACTTAAATTCACATTTCCGCCGACTTCGTCGATTCCAAGACAATAAATCACGCTGAAGATCATGCCACACATGCCACGATCATTGATGATGCCACACTAAGACTTAGTGAAAATGATTACATAAGACGATCCATACAGCACTTGCAGGAACTGACTGCCATCGGAATCCATGTGTCAAAGGAGCAGAATAAAATGAAAAGAATGTTAAATTGGTATTATAAAAATGGTGGTTGAATTTATTAAACACTTATAAGAAAGTTTATGTGTTCCCACTTTGACCATTCGGTTGATGTAAATCCAAATGAGAAATAGCAAAGAGTAAACGTAAGAAAAGAAAAGAAGAAAAAAGAAAGAGGAGGAAAATGAAAATGGAAAAGGAAAGGAGGAGAGGAGCAAAACAGAAAAAGAAAGGGAATTCAGGATAAGAAGGAGGAGAAGGAAAGAAAAAGGAGAGAAAGAAAACGGACAGAGGGAGAGAGGAAGAAAAGTGGGGAGAAAAGAAAGAGATTTTCCCACGTCTCATTTGGCCGAGTCCCCACTGGTCCTAGAGTTGTATTTCAATCCACGCTGAACGAGGTTACACACAGACTCATTGAAAATTCAGAGTTTCATTAAAACCCCAAGAAAGGTTATAATTTTCCTTACTTTTATTATTTTTAAATTTTAAAAGTCATTTAATGGCACGTTTTTTTCGGCCACGACATTCAAGATTTTACGACCTGGATTTTTGCAGTTCTTGGGGACTAGTTCGGACATTCTGACCGTGTTGAGCCTTGCTTTGATCTTGTGGATCGATGTCTTCAAGTTTTTTCAGTTTTAAGGTCATTAAATGATTCATCACGAATGAAACTTCAAAATCTGCTTCACGGCAGCTGAAGGGGACCGAGAGGTGCCCTGTATTTATGGGTCCGAGATTGGGACCATTATGTGTGTTGTTGCTTGATTGAATAACATGTTGTGTGTGAAGAGATCATGTTGACATATGTTCTTTTGATGGATGTGAATTATATGTAGAAAATATAATTATTCATATGTTGAAAATGTTATACGTAGTTCTATTTCGTATGTGAAATGTTATAACATGAAATGGTGAGGTAGACGAGATTTCATATGCACTCCAGGACATCGCCAGTTTGATGTGCTCTGTATTGGTTACTCACCATCTGTGAATGTAGTGAGCTCGGGAATCGGGGGATACCGCCCAAAATCGAGACTCACGTGCATAAAATAATGACATAAATTTCATATTACGCCGCCAGTTGAAGACAGATAGATCCCCCTCAGTGGTGAAAGTTATTATCCAAATTCTATTCTCGTTAAACATACGTATTCATCGATGAAAGTTCGTGAAAGTGCTCTAAAGGCATGCAAAGCTCCATGCGAGATCTGGGTAATTTGAGCACCACCAAAACACACCTTATTTATTAAATTAAATAAATATCGGAGTGGGTCGTCTAATAAAGGCAGAAAGTCATCAAGTGAAACACTGAACAATAAGAGCCACACTCTGGATACTGCAAGGAAAGGGAGTCTGGCCAAGACTGGTTATGCGCATGAGGGGAGTCTCATCTCATGCATGACATGAAATATTCCATATAGGATCGCGATTTTTGTGTATGGAATGTGGTTTACGTGGAGGTATGTTACCTGACGCGGCATTTGGTGTGAGTAACCCTGTAGAGTTTTTCACTCGTCGGCATTTATTTATCCCTCGTAACCCTTTCAAGTACAAGTGACAGAGGAAAAGAGACAAAGATCTGACGGAAAGGATGATATAAGGGAGGCCGACATGTGGCCTTGAGTAATATTTTTGTAAAAGTGTTTTGTATAAAATGATTTTTATAAAATTCTTTTTGATTATTATGTAAATAGTCGGGGTATGTAATTATGGTAAGAGGGCTGTGATCGGACCCCTACGGACTATAATTATTCATTTTCTTTTCATATTTTAGATTTAATATGAGTCTTCAATGAGTCCCATGGATCGGCGGTGCGTGAAAAAATGAGTGACTTCGGTGTCCATTGGTAGTTTCGGTAATTGGCCCTACTTCAAGACAAAAAACAATCTAGCGATGCAAATCTCGCCGGAAGTTGATAGGTTGTCAAAGGGATCTCTGAAATTGGGGCACATTAAAAACGTAGCAGAAAAAGCACAATCTATTCGCTTTTGATTCCAAATGTAAGATTCAAAAACAGAATAATAATAGATCAAAATTTTACCTCCAGCCATTGCTTCTTCAATTGAACTGATATTCAAATCGTCGTTCTTCAAAATCTCTTCACCTCTACGTATGGTGTATTGTAGTGAGAACAAACCTTAGGGACCAACAATAAATGCTCGTCGATATTTATAAATCTTGCCCATCACGGCAGGCACCGAGAATGACCGGTGGGTAATCTATAGCTTCTAATGAGCCAAAACATTTCTTCACATATGGTCATCGACGTGTTTAAGGTGTAGCCATATATAGACCATTGACTTTTGTTGAAGACGATGTATGTAACAAAATGCACCATCGACGCAGCTTATATGGTCAGATATGGACCACTTGGTGAAGTGGCTGCAAAGAAAAATTCTCACATTTTTACCTAAAATCACCATCTATACCTCTTATATCATTTTATTTAATAAACAAGATAGTTCTTATTATTGCTACGAAGCTTGAATTGCTTTATATTTCGTCGCTGTTCTGTTTTGGCGCGGTGACTTTTTTGTCGCCTCGTTACTGACGTTGATACTTGGCAAGTATTTGCAGGATGGATTCAACTGCAAAGCACATTCAATTCATAAAAATCGAAT
The DNA here is from genome assembly GCA_016808115.1 of Tetrastigma voinierianum. Lineage (NCBI taxonomy): Eukaryota > Viridiplantae > Streptophyta > Magnoliopsida > Vitales > Vitaceae > Tetrastigma > Tetrastigma voinierianum. Next base: position 318,121 of record JAEQBH010001853.1, on the reverse strand, counting down.
ACGGTCATCAATATGTCGTATAATTGGGAGTCATAGTATTCTAGCTACTATAGTATTATCAAATTTGTGTTGAGCTAGATTCATTGAAATACATTAACTTATAATAAAGTTTTATTCTATATGCTTTTAATAATTTTGATTTTTGTGATGTATTAATCAATAAATTACTTTCTTTTCAAAAAAAAAGTTTAGTTGAGTTTAGTTCCAATCGGATGTTTTTACCTGAATGGTCAGGCTAGCAATCACTTAATTAACCTTCCCAAATCGTATGAGCAGTAGTTTCACTAATAAAAATTATTTTCTTTTCAAAAAGAAAGTTTAGGTTGAGTTATTCCGGAATTCCATTTTTCTGTTTTTTTAATTTGAATGTGTGTTTCTTAATTTGGATTATGGTGTGTGCGCCGCGCGCATTTGTTTTTTTACTTAATGTGACAAAGAAAACTTTGTATTATTTAATGTTGAATAAGGCTTTAATTTGTATTAAATATTAAATCGTTGTTTTTATATTGTATTTTATTATGCTAAGCTGGCTGTTTTTTATATGCTTAAAATCAACATCTTAAATATATTAAAAAAATAAATATATGTGAAGAATTTGTTGTGTAATAATATATCTTGATTTTTTTAAGATTATAAATATTTGGTTAAAATACCTTTTAAATTAATCAAAATTGTAAACTAATCATTTCCTTTTGATATTTTTTTTTCTAAGAATGACTCATAATTAACAAAAATACCTTAAGTCATTTATGAGGTTTATATATATTCAGCACAAATTACTATTTTTTATAAGAAAATAATAAATAGGTTTTTATCGATAAGAAAAAAATTACCTAGAAAGACACTAAACTTAGTTTCTCAAAAATATTCTTCTCCCATCAATTCCTTCATATTATTATGATAAAATAAAATAAAAAATTGTATATTAACATATTTACAGTAATTAAAATAAGAATTATTACATAAAATAATTTATTATTATCATTAGTACAGTAAATAATTATTTCATTTATCTATTTATTTATTTTATATAACTAAAAAGGAATATATATATATATATATATATATATATATATATATATATATATATATATATATATATATATATATATATATATAATTTAAAAATTAAAAATGAGTTTCAGATTTTTAAAAATAATATTTTGAAATATTCTATATAGATTTCAAAAGATTTTTTGTATAGATTTTAAAATATGGCTTTTCTGAATTAAAAAATCAAAATATTTGACTTTTTCTATTCAAAAATTCTAAAAAATCAGAAATATGTTATGCCAAAAATAAAAAAGTAAATAACAATCTAAGCTAAAAGATAAAAACGGCAACAGGAATATGTTTTAATATTTTGACGATCTATTAGTGTTCAAAATAGATATTATCTTTTCATCAGGGAAATGAGGTACTAAATGTTAAAACGCTTTTTATTGAATTTATGAGCAGAGCCAGAAAATCAAGTAGTAGATAGTTTTCTTGAACCAAAGATCAAGGATTCAAACCCAATAGAAAGGAAATTTTTTCCTCTGCAAAATCAAGGGTGTATATATTCAACTGCTGTCAAACAATGACTTATTGATTATGAAATACATTATATTTTCACTTAATTAGCGGACTAATATACTGCTTTCTCCACTACAGCATAATTGCTTCCAGAAGTGAAAGTAATTTTGAAGGTTGTAGGTTAATGAGGTTTCCAACATACCCTTGTTCAATCTTAGCAATGATTTTGTCATCATATGGCCAGTTATTAAAGATCTGGGTCAGATGCCGAACAATGCACTGTGTTAATAGCTTGATCCCATTCCTTATCCTGATCATTGTCAGATTAGAAATCTTCCTCCTTCAGACCCCAGTCAAAGAAATGGTCATAGAACCACCACAAGAAAGTAAGCAGATATGAAATTAGTTCACTAGAAACTCAATTCTGAATTTGGGTAATTTGATCAAATAGGTAAATAACCCTACTAATTATCTGGGAAAAAGAAAATAGCTTAAAGAAGGTATATAGGAGAAATTACTATGGATGGAATGCCAGGATGGGTGAGGATATAAACATATCCCTGCATGACTTTGTTCAGATGGGAATGGCCATTGTTGTTGTGTAGAACCTGTGTCATGATTATCAACAAAGTCACAGTATTGTGCATTAGCCCACTCATCCTTGGGGGCCTCCAGCTGAGTCCTTCTACAACCTCCCACCTCCTTCAACCGCAGCCGAAGTTATCCTTTCGTTGTAAAAACTTGAAACGCAGTCACCGAACCTCCGCATGCCACCCACTCTCTGCCAGCTCCCGCGATGAGCATCCGGTCGTAGTTCGGCCATTGTCACTTCCATAAGGTGCGAATCGTAAATTTCCCTACTGCAAAAATCTGGCCTTAGTGTTTCCCACAGCTTGGCATATCTGGGGAGTATCCTAAAATCGAATCGCCATCCATCGCTTCTAGGTTCAGTCTTTAACCGTCCATCCAATCTGATAGCTCTCGTTGGACCCTGTTTAGCATGATCAAATGTCGGAGCGCCATTGAAGTCTGCCCAGTATCGGGATTTCCCCTGTGCCTGAATTAGTAGTCGTGTTCCTGGACTAAGTAATGTCATCGATGCAGATGCAAGAGTGATCCCAAACAAGGCGATCATCTGGGGTTCCTCCCTCAAAGATGTTCCATCTCTCCATCTGAATCTGCTTCTCGTGCAGTCCTCCGGTGGGTTTTATAAATCAGTCTGTACACACTGGATTCCTGCTGTGAAATGTGTCATCAATGCTTTTAGTTCATTTTGGGTACCATAGCGGGATGCATCGAGAGATCATAAAGCCTTCCCTGGTATGTACACTTTCAAAGAGAAAATAAAGAACAACATAGAAAGAAGACAGTATTTTGAAACCCATGTTCATTTTGAATCTTTATTTGCCCACAGACCTTCAAAGAATTCAGATTTCCTGTAAAGAGATTTTTTCCTTTGTCTTTTCAAAGGTATCTAAGGCAGCAAAGCAGTGAGAAATCAGCAGAAACCAAAAGAGGAGTAAACATATAAATCTCCTACATGGTTCGACGAGTAGATAAAATCAAAGAGAAAACCAAAAGAGGAGTAAACACATAAACGATATATTCAATAGTAGTGATAAAATCAAAGAGAAACCAAAAGATGAGTAAAACATAATTTACATGTTCGACAATGATATTTAATGAACGATGGCTGAAACTTTAACTATCACCAAATAGGGTTACATAGGTTCCATTTATAATAACCAAGAGTATGACGAAATTACAAAAATAATTTCTATACCCTCGTATCATACCATACCATGCCCTCCCTCTCATTAGCCCAGCATTTGCCTGCATTTACTTCCACACGAGCACATACCACAACACTTTGTTATTTTTTTTCTTTCATTTTCTTCCACATGAATAATTTGTTGTCATTCCCTGTGATTTCAAGTTCTATACTGTGATTTCAAGTTCTATACTCTGACCAAGTCAATCTTCTCCATGTCAACTTTCAGTCTTTATTTCCCTTCTGGGTTTTCTATTTCTAAAAATGTCAAAAAGAAAATTCGTTTCTAGAATTCATCCAATCCCAACCAGAAGTGCTGAAATCATAATTGAAATACAAATCAAACCCTTTGATTGCCAGCCCGTCTTAATAAGAGAAAAACACCCTGAATCAACTCAATTGTTCATACGGCTAACATTCATTGCAAATAACTTTCTCAACAAAATCAAATTCAGAACAACTAAGAAGCAACCTATTGCCAACTGTAACTTCGAAACAAGAATTTGGGCGATTGAATATATATATAATTCAACACAGGCTAAAACAAAACAGCAACCTAATTATGTTATAAGCACTGTGTTTTTGGCTTAATCACCTTCAGGATGCGTAGCAAACTGAGAGGTGAGGAAGCTAAACACATGAGCAGATTCCAGAAGCCAGAAACACAGTTCTAGAATGGAAGGATAGAGAAAATGTACCACCCCTCCTTCCTTTTGATGATTCCCAATTGAACCCTGACATTCCAACCCCTACATGAAATTATCACTGCCTATATACAGATTTAACACATGTTGAGGGAGAGATTGTACATAATACCTGAAACAATATTGTTGAAGTTGTTGTGATTGGAGGATGGTGGTGAAGAGGAGGAGACATAGAGAGGAAAGTAGTAATACCCATTGTTTATGGTTTCGGATTTGACAAAGAAAAATGGTGAAGATATATATAGAGATGTGTACGCTATAGGAAAATGGACAGAAGGTGAAACTTGACTGAATTTTTTGGGTTTGGGAATTGACTAAGTGTCCAAGTCTACCTAATACCCCATCATGGTAACTTTATTGCAGAATTCCACAACGTTAATGCCTAACTGATAAATCCACCTTCAATTCCATATTGTCGGCCATGTCTCATAGTTTTCAACTCCTTGATTAACAGACACTTGTTTAAGAAAATATTAGGGCCTGTTTGCTTACAGTTTTTTAAAACGAACACCTATGATTCCCAATTTTTTTTGTTCTAAAAAACACAAATAATACAAAAAACACTAAAATTCAGAGAACAAAACAGTTTCAGATAATATTTATAAGTTTTTCAAAACTTTGTTCGAAAAACAAGAACCAAATTATGTTCTTAATATTTGAATTTTAAGAGATTAATACTTTTGTCCTACATATACACCATATTTCTAGAAAATGTAACTTTTCTTAATTTGTATCAAATCCTCGAACCTTTCTGCACGACAAACTCATTGAAATAAGAATTCCTTTTCACATTCAGAACATAAAACCATTTTCAAATCTTAGATTAATGTCTTTTCAGTAAATTGTAATTTAATGGATTTTTCATGAACCTTACCAACAATATCATAATTTCTCATATTTTTGATGTCACTGCAACGGAATCATATAATCAATCACAAACTTGTCAATTGTTGCCATGCTGTTATTTTATTATCACATTGATTTTAAGTCCAACAAGCATAGTAATGAATTTTTACCAAGGTTGGGCTGATTCACGTTGTATCAATTATTGACACAGAAGCTCAAATTAGAGATATAGATAGATCTTCAGCTATGTGAACACCAGAAAGGGTAACGCTTCGCTTCTATCAAGAGTTTGGAAGCAAACTTTTGTAAGTATGAATAGGGCTATGTTACCTGCAGGCATTATTATGATACTGGTCGGCATGCCATCTAGAGGACAGCTTTAAACTAATTATTTTTGAAAAAGAAAATTGTGTTAAAAACCCCACTAGTATAAACAGCTTTCTCGGCCTATTTGCCATATAATGTCTGTTTGAATCAAAAAGTTGTTTGACAAAGAAAAAAACACTAAAAAAAAATATTTTGTCAGAGTAGAAAAATATAAAAGAAAATCAATATAATCTTAATTTTTTCATATTTTTTAAATTTCTTAATCAGAGATAAACAAATAAATGAGTTTGGAAGCTAAAATATATATAATTAATTTATTTAGGTTAAACTTATTTTTATTTTCTTTCAATCTTCTCTTCCTTCCACTCTCACTATTTTTTTCTACTTCCAAGTGCTCCAAACAAAGCCAGAAAAGATATATGTAAAATTCATAAATATATGGATAAAGACATCAAATAACTCTAAAATTTATGAATCTAACATTTATCGTGTTTTTTCTTGATAAATAACCCCATTTTGAACAAAAATGTCCATTTTTTCTTTGTTTAATATAGTTTGCTTTTGTTTGAGCATCAATTTCTATGATTATCATTTTATTCTTCTTGTAGAGTTATTCACTTAGATTTTGGGAATTGTTAAGAGAAGGAAGGGAACTCATTTTTCCTTTGCTAGTAGTTTGATTTAGTGTAATATGATTTTCAAAATATTTTAATTTCTTTGACACACTCAAATTTTCTAATTTTATTTTGTATGTTAAAAGTGAAATTCAGTAAATCATCTGATGGTAAATTTTATTCCTACTGAAGATGCCACTAAAGTTGAATAGTAAGATGGTCGTAGAGTAGAGTCCGTTTGGGAGAGCAGCACAAAAGGAATTGTTCCACACACGGAGCAAATCTCAAAGAAGTATGGCGAGTCCTAGAATCAGTTGAGGATGAGGATGTATTGGGACATCCATCAAATGAACAATATTTGTACTGATAATGGAATGGAATTACACATTCACCTGCTGCTAAACAATAACTTATTGATTATCAAATACATTATATTTGGACATCGAATGCAAACCCAAGATATTAGTTTCTCCCACACAGCATAATCGTTTCCAGAAGTAGTGAAGTCTGAAGTTTTTAGGCACAAGGCTCCTGCAACATCATACCTTTGGTCCAATCTTAGCAATGACTTTGTCATCATTAGCGCTAAGATAAAGATCTGGATCAGATGCTGTGAATACGCACTATGCTAGTTTCTGCTTTGATCCCATTCCTTATCCCTGATCATTGTCAGCTTAGAAATCTCCCCTTCAGACCCCAGTCAAAAAGTGGTCATAGAACTGTCATACAAGAAAAGTAAATATATGGAATTAGTTCACAGAACTCAATTCTGAATTGGGGTAATTTCACCAACAGGTAATGGGCGTTTGATAGAGCAAAGATCATGGAAATGGACCCAGACAACTTCCACTTCGATCTTCCGGAACGGGAAAGAAAATGAAAACAGGGTATGAGAATACATGGACGTGAATCCGTGATGGTAGATACAAGTATCCTGCATCACTTTGTCCGATGGGAATGGCCAAATCTTTTGTGTAGAACCGGTGTCATGATTATCGATGAAAGTCACAGCGTTTCCGGAATTATTCCGATCAATCCTGGCGGGCCTCCATTAGAGCCCCAACTCGAAAGCGTTCTCGCACGGCATCCTGAGGAACCCTTTCGTCGTAAAATCAAAAGCCGTCACGAAGTTCCTCCGGCGGCATTCACCCAATCCCCAACAGCCTGCTGTTATCGGTATCCCGTTTCTTCCTAACCGGCGATTGCCGGATTAGTTTTTTCCATATACACCTTCTCGTATACTGTGGGCGTATCTTTGACGAAATCGAATCGCCATCCATTGAAGCCATTTCTATTCGAGCCAATTCATCCAGTCGGATAGCTCTTGCTGGACCTGTGGATTGACATGGTCGATGTCCGGAGCGGTTGGGTAGCCCTCGCCGCTGTCGGGATTTCCTTTGCCGTCGGAATAAGTGACGTCGTCTCCGCAGATGAAGCAGGGGGCCCCAGTCAAGGCGAGCACGTCGGTTCATTTTCGAAGATACACCAAATTCCTCTGCCAGTCTTGCTTGGTGGCGGTCTGTGGTTGATGACGATGTCTGCTTACGCTCTTGAATGCCCTTGTCGGGAGTGCTTTTTATCAATGCTTTGTTCATCTTGGTTACTGGCTTTTGATGAATTCAGATCATGCTTCCCTGGTAGAATTTCAACACAAAATAATGCACAAATATACAGAAATTCAACTATTTTTATAATTTAGTACTGAACGTGACTAAATTTTGTCCTACCTTAATCCAAAAAGGTTTGGGATCTCAAAAACCGTTTTTTGATCCAAAAAAACATGAGATGAGCAAGGAAACGAAAACAGTAACAAAACATTTTGTTTCCATTAAAATAAATAAATAAATAAACAGAAAACACCAAAATATTATTCTTTATATTTTTAGAGACTATTTATTTTTAAAAACATGAACCAAAGAAGCCCTTGGTCTCCCAAGGTTATGGCATTGAATTACTCAGATTTGGGTGTTCTTACCAATATCATGTATTTTTATGGTTTTGGATTCTATAAATTAATAGTCACAATACTTAATCTTATAGTGAACTGTTTAGTCTTGTTTTAGAAATAGACAGATTTTAAAAATACAGCAATGACTAATTTTGTAGTTCTGGCAAAACTGTATCTATTCTCTACATTTAGTACTTTCCGTATTTCATATTGTCAAAAGCCAAAACACCGAAAACTAAAAGCGTTTTTCAGATTTTCCTTATTCTTCGTTTTAAAACCAAAACAGCTTTCTCGAGACAAAACTATAACCGACTTAGTTGTCGCACGGATTTTTCTTCCTCTGCCATTATGAATTTCTTCTCTTCTTTATTGGTTTTCAAGCACTTTTTATCTGGTCTTCTCTTTTTCTTAATAATACTTTATTGACATTGCATGAAGTTATTTCAATAAAAGGAATTCCTAGGTGAAAAGTAGTAATTTGAGACTATAAAGCCTTCCTGCAAATACCTTCAAGAGAAAATAAATTACAACAACAACGTAAGAGCTGGTATTAAAAATATTTCTAAAAGCATGCTCATGTAATCTTTGTTTGCTTAAAGACATAAAAATTTTAAGATTTCACAAAGATGTTTTCTTTTCTTTTTGTTGGGCTTTTTTTTCTTTCTTTCTTCCATGTATACGTAATCTATCGCTTGTTCATCATGATCCGCTACATCTAACCTCAACTTATTCAAAATGATGACCGAGAAGAGATTGCGGCTGCAGGAACTATCATAGACAGGTCATCTGAATCAAATTTCAATCATTTCTTGTGATTAGTGTCTATTTCCCTCGACTAAGTCATCCTCTCCATGTTACCTTTCCTGTACTTTTATTTCCCGCTCCCTTCTGTGTTGTCTATTCTCTAAATATGTCAAAAAGAAAATTCAAGTTTATAGAATTCTTCCAATTCCAATGAGGAGTACTGAAGTCATAATTGAAACATAAATCAGAATCCTTAATTACCAATCAGTCTCAACAAAAGAAAAACATTTAGAAGACTACTCTTAATCAATTGATCAGATATAAACTCCTGAGATTACTACTTATAAGAAAGGGTAGGATAGACATATGGGAGAATTATGACCGAACCTAAAATGCAGTAAAGATAAATGTAATATAATAAAGTTTAATAGACAAGCACCTTCCAATAAACAGACTTTATGGCTTATGGTTTCAACGAGCCATTCTGAAGAATAAACTGAACGGATTTGATGAGGAATTTGTACCACCTCCTTTTTGATGACTCCTAATTGATAAACCTCTGTATCTGAAACCCCACCAAAATTATCATTACATACACACAGCAGTTATCACACATGGGGGAGGGAAAAGAGAGATGATCATATATATACATGTAATGTTCACCTTGAAACAATATTGTTGGAAGCTTGAAGATGGTTGGGAGGATAATACGATGAAGAAGAGGACATTGAGAGAGTAGGTACTAGTAGTATCCATTGTTTGTGTGTGGGGTTTATCATTAAAAAAATCATGAGGATATATATAGATATGATATGATTCTAGTCTCCTAGAGGAAAATGAAATGATGAAGGTGGGGGGAAACCTCTGACTGCAATTTTGGGTTTGGGATTGACTTTGAGTCTTTTGAGTCCAAGCTTCAATGATTAACTTTAGTGGGAAACTTGTGTTTCGAACCTTTGAGAATAATTATAAAGAATATAAAAAATAAAATATAAAATATATTATTCTATTGTATTTTATATAAAATAATTGTGTTTTAGGTATTAAAATAGTGAGTTTAAAACATAATATATTGAGGTCAATTTGTGATCAAACCAACTCAAACCTTTTAAGTACTGATTATTATGTATTTTAAGATTGTTAATATAATACCTATAATTCATGTAATAGTACATCAACTTAGATTTGTTTGAGGTGAGATACCTAGTTAACATACTTGAGAGGTTATCTTTTGCTAATATTTTAATAGTTTTAGATACTAACATAATGAGAAGATTGAGTTGGCATGGTCAGAAAAACATTTTCAACATTTTCTGTGAAATCCTGACAAACTCGAATAAATCCATTTTCCAGTTCCACATCATGGGTCAGGTCTCTATAGTTTTGAAAATCGTGAAATTAACGATAGTACTCCTCCACGCTTCACTCTCCCCTGCACGCTTCCGCCAACGTGAATGCATAACTGATAAGTCATATCAATCACCCTCATTTTCCATGTTAGGGCCCATGTCTCATTGCTTTTTAACCCAAGGATTAATTGAGTCACCTGTTACATAAGATATTATAACAGTTCCATTTTTCTTTTTTTTTATACATAAATAACAGTCAAGAATAATCGAGAATAACACAGTATCCAGGTTAATAGTAAGAATAAAGAAGCTCAAAACCTACACAATTGGTAATCCTAAAATGTTTAGAATTCTTAATATTCTAGATCTAATAATGCATATCGACGAATCATGATTTAATATAACTTATTCGTTCCTGACTACCGACGTCCCGAATCGCTTACACGAAACGAACGCATAAATCAACCGTTGACGATGATACAACCACACGCCTTCGCAACAAAGCCTACAAGATAAAATAATAAAAAAATTATTAAACTCAGTATCAAAGAGAATAAACCACTTTATCGGTATAAAACCAATTTTTTGAATTGGACGAAAAGATAGAGTGGTGATTTCAGCTATTAGCTGAAAAAACGATCCTTCATTTCTAATTAAAGACAGTAGAACAATAAAAACGGTAACTAGTGGTTTCCAAAGGAGAGAGATATAGAGAAGAGGAAAGATTTACCTAGAAGTTTATTCCTATTTTTAAAAACTATTTATTTGATACTTAAAAACATGAAACATTATTTTGGTATTCTTGAAACTATTCTTTTTATCCCATCTTAATGCTTTTCACAGTTTTCCATGCTTTCAACAAGAAAAGAAAACCATATATGTTCTCTCTGTGGTTTTCCTTGTTTTCTTGTTTTTAACAAAATGTAGCTTTTCAAGAGCGATGAACCCTAATATTTACTTTAGTATAAATACTTTTTTACACCTCAACAAATACACCATATATTTCTAGAAAATACTTTTTCTGCCTCTGGGATAACCCTTTCCAAAACCCTCCTCTGTAAAAGAAACTTATAGAAATTATAAATGTTCCTTCCTTGCCGATAGAGGAAAGGGACGCCATAGTGACCGAGATTTTTAATCCGATCTTTCAACACGCTTAATCCATTCTCGAAACTCATCAGCATCATAATAACAATAAAACTATAAACTACCACCGCAGCCACATAAATCGCTTTACATATATCGAGTCTCATTTACTCAGACTTTACAAAATTCCACTATTACAAAATTTACATTATATTTCAAAACAAAGATAAAAACCCACATTCTATATCGACTCCTTAAGCTGTGTCAAGTCTCCGGCGAACGCTGATGCCTCCGACGATCTCTTTCACTCTACACCATTAAAACATTCGGGGCGGCTAAAACTTATCGCTTGGGCAGAAAACATATAACATAAATGACCACATGCAACGGTCCCAATTACAGTATACTTATAACATAATTCATATCTGAGTTTCACATCTCCTCAGGAGTACACAACAGCAAATTTTGTACTGCAGAAAATCATTAGGTACACAACAAATATAATCTAATATTTTATTCGCACCTCATATAATTATATTATTCGTACAAATATATATATTTAACGCATAAAACTGATAATAATTTATTTTAGAGAACAGATAACACATATATTCAAGATAATATGACATAATGTTTCTTCGTATAGTATAATACACGTTAGCTCAATGTGAAATATGCCTTAGATCGAATGTAGAAAGTGTCGGTTAATTCAAATGCGCAGATACATCATTCACGCATTAGAAGGTCAGAATTAGTAGGAGTGTCGAAAGACCGATCGAGTATGTTTATTCATCAATTATTCATTTTTGATGGCAAATACACCATATAGATATCAACTTGTTATATTGTTCTTAATCACATTCTTTGTATTTATATAACGCTAGCAAATAAGGGCGAGAAACAGAGTCTACCTTAAAATGGGCCTTCATCTCAGGACGAGGTTCAAAACATTTTTCTATATAACTCAGGTATACAAGGGCCCTTCGATTCACTTAGGATCCTACATTAATCAAATCGATAGCTTGTGAATCCAACAAAAGAAGGAAACAAAAGTCAAAGATGTCAAGTCGCCAGCGGGCAACCTTTGCTGAGGCGAGGCGTAAACCGGGGGATTGCCATCAGACCTTCGCCAGGCGTAAGAGGCGAAGACCTCAGTTTAGTGCCCCTTCACTGTGCGTGCGAGATCTAGCTGTATAAAACAGGGTTTTTTGCTCTTCAATCAAAACTTCCTTCCAAAACAAAATCCATTAAAAACAAACTAATAAAACACAACTAAAACCAACCAAAACCACCTTTACAATGAGTTAGGGTTTTCCCATCACAAACATCATCACCAAAGAAAGAGTTAGGATAGCTTCCTGTCAAGAATTCCATACAAAAAGTTTCATACCTTAATCTTCTCTTTGAAACCTTCAAACTCTGTGTGCTTTTTTCATTCTCTTCCTTCCTTTTTCCACTTGAACAAGGAAACCAAGAAATGGAGATCACCAAAATTTTTCTCCTAATTGCGTCCCAGTTTCCAAACAAAACGAACTTCCCCTATCTAACAAGGCCATGTTTGGCTTTAAGGCATTTTAGCCCTAAATTTTTTCTTTTTCCTTTTACATTTTAGTCCCTCTTCTTCATTCTATTTGCACCTCAAGTTATCAAACTTCTATATTGGCATACAATCTTCTTAACTTATGTCCTTTGAGTCCTGAATTTGTCAAATTACTATTTTACCCTTAGCACTTAAATTCCGAAAAATACAATTTTGACTTTTATTATACCATTAAACTGTAATAAACTACTATGGTATAATTTGAGGTGTTACAAATTAGATTCATTTTCACATGTAGAACATAACAAATACTTTCAGTGCTGGGATTAATGTCTTTCAAAATTAAATTATAATTCATTAATTCCTTTTTCCAAGAATCTTAGCAATATCATAATTTCTCATAAAGACTTTTTTATATTTCATAATAATTTCATAATTTTTTGACATATTTTTGTCACTGCAAATATGCACATTAGCATCGAAATCATATAACTAATCAATAGACTTATCAATTGTTGCTATGGTGCATTTTATTATCATTTTAATTTTAAATCCAATAATCATAACCCCATGGGTAACTCAATTGGTTTAATGTATTGGGATGAGGTTACCCAATGGTTACTAGTTTGAGTCCCCTCAAGATCATTGGAGGTATATTCGAACCGTTAACTTTAAGGACCTATGGGATTAATTGAGCTACACACAAGCCGAATTCGAACAACAATTATTAAAAAATATCCAATACTCATACCAGAATCTCAAGAGGCTTGTCACCGATGTTCACTGCATCAACTATGAACATGAGACTTGAGTAGATCTTAAGCTATGTGAACACTAAGAAGTGGTACCACTTTTATCAAGACTTTTGAAGAAAAGTTTTGTAAGTATTCCTGATTTCAAGACGTAGCAAGAGGCAATAACATGCGTAGAGAAATTGGTAAGGTTTATGTCTATTATAATAGCATATTTTACTTGAAAGACACCTTTTAAGTCTATCAATGCCATTAATACGTGGGAAAGGATAAATGAAAATGTCAAAAGTTCTTCCACGAAACCGCACACCTGGATATGGGACCGGAAGGATTCAGTGGAGGAGGATTTTCTATTTTCCCCGTTGGATCAAACTATTTATAATCTTCTTGTTGTAATTCGTGTAGTAGATAGTGGTGAAATTAAAGAGAAAAATGAAAGAGAAGAGTAAGCACATGTGTACGTATTTATATGGTTTGATAGTGTTTATATTTACGGGAACGACGGTTAAAACTTTTACCATCTCTAAATAGGGTTACATAGGATATTATTTATAATAACAGCAAAGTTACTTATAGAATAGGAGGGTTACACAAGGTTATCCTGGAACGTACTGTTTTAGGATAAAAATAAAAAACCATAGTTTACAACTAAGATTTTAACAACGAATTTGTTATACCATATTCTGACCCTCTCCCATGTGACATTCCTAGGTGGCATGGAAGGGCTTAAATGACCGTAAGTTTCAAGAATGGCGTAGAAGCAATATTTAAAAAAAATGAGATCATTTTGACCAAAACTCGGAAAGTTCGGATATACTGTTTTCTTATATATTTCTTATTCAATTTTTTATATAAAATCAAAATTAGTCCTCATGCCTAGCTTAGTTTGGTTATTACGTTCAATGTTCAAAGACAGGATATAAGGAGGGATTTGAGTCCTGGTAAAGACAATTTACTATATAATATTAAAAGTGATTAGCTTTCAAAATAAAAATAAAAAAAACAAAATGGTTGTAGATGATTTTCACTTTACTAAAGCAAAATTTAAAAAAAATAAAAAAATTGTAAATTATTTCACAATTTCTTTGATTTATATTTTTTTTTTTGCCCCAAGTGTATCAATTATCTACTTTCTCTTTTGTTGTCACCCCAAGTGTATTTCACGATCAATTAGGGCCTTACATTACACGTTAAGTTACAAGTTACAAGTTACAACCATGAGATGGTGAGAATAACGATTATATGATTTTATTATTTTAGGATAGAGACATTTTGTACCGGTAGCTTCTAAACGTTATAAAAGGCTGACTTAAAGTTAAAACATACACAGATAATCTTATATTCAATTTTTACTTTAAAATATCCATTGTTTTTGTATCTTTCATTAGGAATTATGCTATAAAACACATTGATTCTACATGTTTGTGATCTATTCAGGAGTTAGACAATATACTTCAGTAGTTCAAATTCACTTTAGTACTTGTTTAACCTCTTAGCAAATACCAAATACACCATTGTACCGTACATATATATATATGTATGGAATTGAGCAGAAATAAGAAATACGATAGTAGAGAATGATGACCCTGGCCTAACCAGCAGAACGTACCATCAAGGAGGAGTTAATTGACCAGGCGCTACTTAGAAATCAACTCTAAATACTTGGAATGCAAACAGTGAGTTATGAATTAGCCAATATACAATATACATACATAGGGAAATTGTGTTTCACATCGATTTGGAAATAATTTAGAAACGTACATAAAGAATCGCAAATATATACTAATATGAATTGATGTAAAATAATCGTGCTTTCACGTATTTCGTGAAGATTCGGGCGATTGAATTTTCGATATATTTGCCGATATATCGGCGATATATCGGATATCGGACGTTAGCGAAGCGATTTTTGATACAGAAAATCGCCATAGCGAAAATTTATAAAAAATCTGAAAATGTCGGCGAAGTATTTCCGCAACATCTGATTCGACCGAACATCTGGCCGATATATCGACGCATAGACGCCACAAATTTTCTGGTTTTTTCTGGGAGATATATCGGCTATATATCGAAAATATCGGCGATATTTTCGATATATCGGCGATATATCGACGAGGATGCATGTGCCTGGGGATTTGTCAGCAAAGAACCGACGTCCGTGATCTACCCCTTTTCAATCCGGGCTAGTTTGATCCGATCCGATGGCCGATTAACTTGCCACATCCAACTGGCCCGCATTTCACCCGGATTTAAACGCTGATCCAATCCACGATTTTGATCCCAACGGCCGGAAATTAAATCTAAACTTGATCCAACGGCTGTGGATTGATCCCAACGGGTTAGAAGAAGATCCAACGGTCATTTTCACCAAACTAAATCCAACTAGAATTAAATCCTTTAAATTATATTTTGACTATCCTATAGCCTTTTACCAAAAATCCTATAAATACCACTCAAAATCACTCTATTTTCTCACAAACTCTCTACTCATCAAATCTTCTATTTCATCTCAAATTTATTTTCTTTGTTATATATCTCCAAAAAAGGTGGAAATTTTGGTGTTTAATGGTCAGTTTCAAATTTCAACAAGATTAATTAAGGTATGTTTCTTATTGTATTTATGTTTTCAAGGTATTTCACGCTTTTACATTTATTTTTGTATTTATGTTAATTATATATTAGTTTATGTTTTATAATTCCATATTATATTATAAATTTTAATTAAATACAAATATATATTAGTCTAAGATAATATCATATACTACTATAGTTTTATATTAGTTTTTTTTATAATTTCACATTAGATTATAAATTGCATAAAATACAAATATATATTAGTTTGCTTTAAGGTAAATATCATAGGCAATATGGTTTTATATAGTATAATAAATTTAATAGTGGTGTATTCTTTAAAATAACTATACATTAGTTTTTTTTTTTTTTTATAATTTCACATTAGATTATAAATTGCATAAAATAATAAATTAATTAATCTTTCATGTTAGTTAATATTTTAAAGTAAGTTATATATTAGTTAATATTGTGTATATATATATATATATAATAAATCAGAGTTTTATATGAAAATAAATTCATTTTCAATTGTATAATAATAGGATGGCTAGTGGAAGTAATATTGAGGCCGAGATTCAAAGATGAAATATTGCACACATATGGAGGAATGTAAACAGACAATACGCAATTACCATGGCTTGCGGATAAGGAGCGCTGGATCACGCAACCGCTTTAATATCACCTATCACATTCGGATCCCCACTCTAATACAAAAAGTGCCCAAATGTGCCTCCGGAAGTGAAACAAGAAATGAAACAACTTTTAGACCAGAAAAATAAAGAAAAAGCGAAGAAAGCAGCTGATATAGAAGAAATTCGCGCTGAACTACGAGGCACAATGGGGGGACGCGATAGACATCTCATTGATGATGATGATGAGGATGAGGAGGAAGAAGAGGAAGATGTATATATGTATCCGGGTGATATGACCCCTGATGAAAGAGCTGATTTTCGAGCAGCATGTCGTGCATCAAAAGCTACTGAATGGAACCGACAACAAGAAGAAGGATTTATGAGGAGGCAAAAGAAAATGGGTAAATGTTTAAATTAAATTAAAATTTTTTAAATAAACGAATTTACTTCGATTTCTAATTGAGATATTGCAACAGAGCCTTCACAATCGCAACCGACTAATCCAACAAGGCGCATGCAAAGATCTCAAAGTGTGAGACAATCGGATCCATCACCCTTGCTCCATCATTATACAAATCTTCGGCAACAAAACAAAAGAACATTAAAAATCTTTTCAAAGGTGGTTCAATCAAAGAAAACCATGGGCCAATTAATCAGCAAATTCTTTCATATATGAGAGTGTTGCGCCACAAAGCGCATTCTCACCACTTCAAGAATGATGACATTGGTGCACAACAAGCCGGTATGTGACAATCACTTTTCGCTCTAATAAATTATTATCTTATATTATAATTGAAAACTAGATAATTAATTTTCATTAATTCTACTTGTAGGCATGGGAATAGAGCCACCATCTCCATATGAAATCAAAAACAAATACTTGATATGGAGTATAAAGACATGGAAGATTGCGTGTGAACATCCAAAGGGAAAATGAAGACTTATAGGTGTAATGATTATGTCCGATGGATGACCGCCCACGAACGAGTATTACACTCTGCGTATATCGGGGGAAGCACAATATTCCTCAAGTCCGTTGATGCATCCGACAAGATAAAAGACAACAAATACATTTACGGTTTGTTGAAGGACGTGATCATACGTAAGTAAAACAAATGTTGTGCAAAATTTGCTGCAATGACCAAAGATTTGTGAAGGCGGGAAAGTTGCTAATGAAGAAGTACAATTTATATTGATCTTGCGCGCAGCGACACTCGCGATTGACTTTGATGTTTGAAGACATTGCTAAAAGAGCTACCGCTTTCGAATTACTCACACTTGACGCAAAATCACCAACTTCATCTACAATCATGGTTGGTTGCTTGCGAAAATGAGAAAGGTCTATGGTGGAGATATTGTGCGTCCGGAGGCAACAAGATTTGCGACAAATTACATCGCCCTAGAAAGTCTTCTAAAAAAGAGGGCTGATTTGAAGAAGATCTTTATTAGTGATGAAATTTGGGGCTTCTCTACAAGCTTAGTCAGACGACCATTTGACATGATGTCAAGTGCTCATGTTTGATCATACATATTGGGAGAAGGTCTCTAAGCTAAAGTATCAATCTATGAGCCACTACATACGCTTCGCATTGTTGATTCCGGTCGTCCTTAACACGCCATTTGTGTATGAGTTTATCTCGGTAATGAAGCAAAATTTACATCAACTCAATGCCAAAGATCGGTCAAACAATCATCGCAGATCGTTGGGATAGAACAAACATCCTCTCTTCATGCAGCAGTAACTAAGCGATATCTTTAATCACACTTAATGTATATTATTTTCCCTCTTATGACATACATACTAATTCTAAATCACTTTTTCGGTTGCCATTATTTGAACTCAAGATTTCAATATAGACCTCGAGTTAGTAGTGACCTCGAAGTTACTCCAAGTCGTCTTCACGGCATTTGCAAGATTATCTTCTACTACTACAGTATCGGGTAATTTTGGAAATGAGGTACATCAATTGGTTACAAATCTAATTAACTGATTCAATTTAATTGGTTAAACTTACACTTGGCATCGATTAGACATGTATATTTTCAATGCACAGCTTGTAAATGTTTCCCCGAGATGCGAAAAGAGATCTCTATGATAGAGCAAAGAATAGCCTCAAGAGATTTAGTGGTTCCCGTTAGTGTTATTTCTCATTAAAAAACATTAAAAATAAAGCCTATTTTCATGTTATTAGATTTTGAATGTTACTTATTTTTATTGCAGCTGAATGGTGGTTCATGCATGGAAACCACACTCCCACATTGAGGAATTCGCCATTAAAGCTCTTGCCTAAATCGCATCTTCTTCAAGATAGGAGAGAAATTGGAGCACATTTGCTCTAATACATACAAAACAAAGAAATCGGCTTGCTTACCCAAAGCCCAACAATTAGTTTTTGTTACTATAACATGAAACTAAAGATACGTGGATATGCGCAGCCGATAAAGTTGCCGAAAAGAATTGATTCTCGATGCATCTTCGACATTTCCTCAAATTCGGTAGTTTGCGAAGAAGAGGATAATCAATTATTCCACGGGTTAGACCTTCCATTCGACGATGAAGATGGAAATCTCCGATCCAATGAATCACGCGCATGTTTGAGAAGCCAGGTCGGGCGTCGACCGCGTTTTATCCTAAGAAGCACTAAAGGAGTTTCGCCAAGACATGAGAGACTCCTGGGTCACTACTGTTGATTCTCGACCCTCATTTGATTCAAGTGCTGAACATAGTAGTAGGCCTAGTTTTGCCGATACTTCAACTACAGGCAATGATGGCTCAAGAGGAGAGGGGACCAATGATGGTAGTGATACTGGAAATGATGGTGGAGATATTGCAGATCGACAAATAAGTCAATATCCATTGAGTCCATTCACTGGTGAAGATGATTTCACACATGCTACACAAGATGAAGACCACGGGTCTAGGAGAGCTGGTGCAGGTATTGGAGCCATTGGAAAGCCATATAGAGGTCGATAACGAAGGATGGCACATCACAATGAGGATTCATTGTCGGCTAGTTTTGAATCTATGACATTGGCACTTAATACGTTGATTCATCCAATGACGGTAAATATTTTTCCTCCTCACAATGAGTTATGGTCAGCCTTCTTCAAATTCTTCGCTTCCATTGATGAAGAATATGGAATGATAAATTATCCTCATGCTGAACAAATGTCATTCCACATTCCATATCAAATGCAACAAGGATTTCAAACGAACATGTGGGTGAACCCCACTTCCCATCCATGTGGAAGGTTAGTGGCAAGTGAAGACATTTATACATGACATGTTCGATTTTATAATCAATATTATCGAACACCATGTCTTGGTATGACTATTGTCTTCACCAAGATGGATCCTTCATCAAATGTTGCAATGGAGCCACATCGATCTTCACATTTTGTGGTAGGAAAGATCATAACAATGTAATATCAATGTCTATATGTCATTATTAATGTCATTTTTTACACTTTTATAAAGTGTTTCCATCAATTTCAAAGTATTTTTATTAATTTCCCCTCGATATATCGATATTCATGTAAAATATCCACCGATATATTCTCCGATATATCCGACATATCCGTGAAATCCACCACTGATATATCCGGCCGAAAACGATTTTTTCATCCTTGGGTAGTACCTAGGTACTATCTTAATAAACTATAGGTACTATAAAACCCGGGTAAATTGAAAATTCCTGAAAATGGGTAAAACAGTAAATTGTCGTTACAATACAAAGGTAATTGGAATTTTCTGTATCTCTACGACGAAACGATATCATCGTTGATTCGTCCCTAGAAATCTAGTTACTTAGATGAATTTCGATGAGTTCCGAGGTAGTCGGATTTTTGAGACGACGAGTGTCTGGTGGGCCCCAAAGAAAAACGAGATTTTGGGAAATAACCGTATAAGTTCATTAGAATATATTAAACTCGACCAAATAAAATAAATCATTTCGAGGCAAAAAGGGACCTGGACGGGTTGGGGACACATGGCGCAATATGGGCTACTCACCTAAGCCTTAAGTGAGGGCTTGAGGGGAAAAGAGGGAAAAGATCTCATTTTTCCTGGTTTTTGTCTGAGAGAGAGAGAAAGAGAGGGAGAAAGAGACCAAGACTTCTCTACGATCTACAAGATTCCGTTACCGAATTGGTTTGTTAAGAATGATACAGCTCATCTACACGACGAGGGTTATGCTTGGGTACAAAAAAAAAGGAAGGATTTCAACAAAGATCCAAAAGAAAAGATTCGGGGGAAATCGAAGTTCTCGGGTTTAGGAGGGGTTCTCGATTAGACTACGCTTCAAGAGGTAGAGATTCTTCTTACTCTGGTTTTAGTCTCCATCTTTTTGCTGATATTTAGGTTAAAATGGTGGAACATGTTGGCGATCCGTTTGGGCGTAAAATGCCCTAAACCCTTGACAAGCGTCTAGGCGAAGGAAATTCTCACTAGGTGAAGGGAAATTTTTGCCAGTTTTGGCGCGGGCTTTGGCCTAGGCGAGCCCGAGGTCAGTTTTGAAGATGTGTTCTGCCTCGCCTAGGAAAAGGTTGAGGCCTATCATAATTCGTTTTGTGGCCAGGTTTGAGCATGCAGCAGGTTGTATACGGCTTGATTACGCGTTGTGTGGGAATGTTTCAGGGCATTACACATGCCACAATGAGTCTTTATGCAGAAGGATGCTATTACTTGCCTTTGTAATAGCATGCTTGGTTATTGTTGCTTGATTGAATGTTGATATGTGTGTTATGTATTGACATTGTAATGATTGTTTGATGGAAATTATATGCGTGTAATATAGTTGTCCATGATACATGGTTTAATGTATGAGTTAAGTGTCCATATGGCATTCATCACATATGAGGCATGTCATCGACTTAACATCGCGATATCACGGTGTCAATGATATTGCAATCAAACAATCTCACTCTGTTTGATGGGTGGATCTCAAGATACTGATGAAGTCCACCAGAGCAGCACATTTTCATGAAAAAGGAAAAGAACTCAGGCCGGGTAATAGCAAAGAAGGTTAGATTCCCTCCGTCGAAAGTGAAAGACCCGGGACCGGTTTTACTACACCGACTGAAAGTCCAAAAAGTGCGTGTGACTGCGGTGCGAGCCGGCCAGTGGAGACTCCAAAAATCCGCTACCCACAAAAAGACACATGAGTTTTGTATATGAAATATCATTTGGGGTGTAGCATCCAACGAGTTTTGGTTTATAAAGAAAAGACTTTTGTTTTGAAAATGATCATTAGATGTAATCCATCAATGAAGGATTTTTCTGGCCATCGGGATCAGATTCGTGTGGAGGGGAATAGGTAAGGACTCGAGGCATGGTACATGAATGAGTCTTCATTTCATTTCATGGCATGGACTTAGATCATACATTGGCATTGCATTGTGTGGTTGGAGTCGGTAAAGACTCGGTGTATGGTGGATGGATGAGTCTTACCTCATTCCATAGCATGGCATGTAGGATTCCAATCTAGAATTGCACATTCTACTTGGAATTGTTGTTGATAATGTAAATTGCCAAAGGTGAACATTGGCGTTACATTGTGTGGTGAGAGTCGACAAAGACTCGGTGTATGGTGCATGGATGAGTCTCACCTCATTCCATAGCACAACTTGGCATTAGAGCATAGGTATATGATAACCTAGGGCCTAATGGGATCTGATACTAGCACAGCTTGGCATCATAGCATAGGTATACGATTACCTAGTGCTTGTATGTTTGATACCAAAGATCATAGCTTTCTTGCGGTCGTGAATTGTTATGTACATTCGTATTGCACTTAGGTGAGGAGTAACCTTTGTAAGAATTTTACTCTACTGGGCGTGGCTCACCCTATATGGGAAAATATTCAGGTGTGTGGCAAGGGCCTGAGCGGCTCTCATCCGAGACCGCGAGTATGAAGGAAAGCCGACATGTGGCTTATGGAAGATTTTTGGTAAATTAAATGTTTTGAACAAACTAGTTCAAGCATAAACGATGGAATAGAGTTGTGTAATTAAACCTTATGGATTATTGTATAATAAACTTTGTATGTTAAATCATGGTCCTATCATGGACTCAACGGTGTGTTATCTAAGTTATACGACATTCACGAATATTTCCGATCTACGCTGATGGCGAATCAATGCACTTCCTGATTGATGTCAGCTGTGCATAACATCAATAGTCATATTGCTACCATAATAAAGAATGTCAAGTAGTACCTACAGTTTATTAAGATAGTACCTAGATACTACCACACCTGAAACAAAGTTATTTTCTTTTATGAATCAAAACTAAACTGTAAAACCCCAAAAAATTCTAATTTTCTAAAAAAGAGTAAAATGGTAATTTCAGTCAAAATCTGAAAATTTTCTAGATCTCAGATGACAAAACTGACTTCACCGTTGGAATCGTCTTGCAAAATCTAGCTACCACATCACCTCCCTATCACTCGAGATAGTATGGAATTTCAATGCTGAGGCAATCGAGAGTAGTACGGGACACTTGGCATGAAATGAGTGGCTCACAGTGTGCCACGTGTCAAGTTGAGAGCAAGTCAAACATTGAGCTCAAATGGGACCCATGATAGACATGTGGCAACATGGGATTGGGTGGAAATTTATGGTGTGAAGGATACGATAAGGTGTATCCAAGGTGGCCACTTAGAATGTGACATGTGGCAAAGTTGAGAGGACAAGTTCTCTTGACCAATCTTGGACCCAACCAGTTTGGGGAGAAGGAAAAGAGAAAAGAGAGAGGAAAAGAAGGAGAGAGTTTTAGAGAGAGAGATTCTACATTCTCTCTAGATTTTTCGACGATCGGTCTGTCAAATCCCGGCGAGACAAGAGGCAAAGTTGATCCTCACTGTAAAGGCTATGCGTGGGTACCGGTATTGTGGAGTTTCGGCAACTCCGGGATGTAGGGGTCTTCTTCTACTTGGATATTCTTTGTCTAAAAAGCCATGAAAAGGGTTTTGGGTGTGGTGATGCCGGAAATGGCCATGGATTCCGGTTCCAAGAAGTGGAACCAATGCTTGATGAGGGGGCCATCCTTGGACAACCCACAGACTGGTTTGGGACTGTTAAAAACAATCCTGATTTGCTTGTTGGACCGAAATTGTCCATGTGTATTTGTTTAAATTGAATGGCTTCAAATGTGTATAGAAAATAATATGTTCATGCATGCTAATTGATGTGTTAACATGATTGTTTGAATTATATGAAATATAATCGTTTACGAGCCATTGAATTGATATATGAATTGGCATATTAATTGCATTCATGTGCACGACTTATATCGTGAGAGTCGGGTGTGGGTGCATCGGTATGGTTGTTCACCACCTTGGTGAATATGGGTTAAGCCTGGTTTTGGGACTACGCTTCCACAAAGACTCATAGTTCAAATCGTAAAATGAAAAGTAATTAATGTGTGTTGGGTGAAACAAGAAGGGGTTCGTTAATCCCCTCAGGTGAAAATCCTGGAACATGGGTGTAAGAGACCCGCGACATGAGCCAAAATTTCTGTATGGGTGTAAGAGACCCGCGGTGTAAGCCAAAAAGTTCTATTGCCCAAAAGAAAACACACGGTCACGTTTATCACTTAGACCTAGAGTCGAAAGTGATGAGTGGATTGACTCGATCGGTTACCCATTAGTGAATTTACATTGCGTCATGAGCCAATAAAGGTCATGATATGGCAAGTTAGCTGGTGGCTACTAAAGGATTTGATTGCCACACTTGGCATAGGCATGTGTGAGGGAGTCGGTGAGGGACTCGGGGTATGTGTGACGCCCTAAAACCGAGTGTCCGTTGACAACACATCAACCCGCGGAAAATCTTTGCGTCTCGTATCATGAGACACACACATGAGTAAAAATGGCCATATTGGCCAATACATCCATATTCACTAAAAATCCAACCAACTATACTACATGGTTCAAGAGTTGATTACACTCTTAATACAAACATATATTAAAATTAAGAGTTCTAATACATGTTATACCAAAACTTCAAAGCCACAAGTCGGCTTTCTTCTCAAAACGGCCTCTAATGAGTGCCGCCTTCCCGTTTGCTCCCTGCACCTGAAATAATATTCCCTCGACAGGGTGAGCAATTGCCCAGTAGTGGAATTACCCTAAATGGATTACTCCCCACCTAAGTGCACATGCAATGATTCAACATAAACACACACTCAAGCAAATACATGATCCTACTTGAATGTCTACATGTCCAACCCCATGTTTCGAGTCCTCACCAACTCCCTCACACTTGCCTAAGCCATGTATGAGAAAAACATTGTTCAAACAAAGCTTTTTGTTCTCGAAAACTCACCACCGACTCGTAAATACATCGATTACCCTCCAAGGCGAATTGCTGGGATATTTCTTAAACGCTTCATGGTCCCTATTCGGCGATCTGTCGATTAACTCGGGGAAAGGCAATTCTTCTCGGAAAATCTTCTCGAAATTCCTTTCACAAACATTTTCGTTTTCTTCAGTTCATGTCATGCACTCACTCCTAATATTCTAGTGGTGCCCCAAAGGCATATGGAATGCATGACGCCTAATCCCAAATGTAAACTCATGCTAATATATAAAACATGTATATACTAACATAATTAACTCCACATACACCAAAAAAAAAACCATTCACTTCAAGCACTTTCATGCAACAACACATGGACGTTTTTGGTCCAATCAATGCAAATCGGGAATGTTTTTGACAGTCCCTAAACAAGCAGTGGGCTATCCGTGGGCAGCCCACTCACCAAGCATCGGTTCCACTTTGTGGAACCGAAATCCACGGCCATTTCCGGCCCCAAAGCACCCAATTCATAATTTAATGCATAAATTATCACACAAGTCACCCAAACAGTCCATGGACTATCCAAAACGAGCTCTAAAAATTCCCACAATTCGGTCCCAAGTTTTAGGACCGATCAAACGGCCACTCACGCCAACCCAATCAAACCATTAACAAAACACTTAAATAAAAATAAACTAAGCAGGAGAAAACCCTACCTTCCGGTTTGTCGAACTCCCAAAACTCGGGGTACCCACGCCAGAGTCTCTTGCTGTGGGGAGCAATCTTGTTTGTCTCGCCGGAAACCAGACATCCGATCACCGGGAATTCCTAGAGGAGAAGGCAGTTTCCTCTAAAAACCCTCCATTTTTGAAAACCTGCTCTCCCCTCTCACCACTACCGAATTCCAGCCAAAATGGAGAAGAAAAGTCCCCTTTTTGTCCCCTTTTTGCTACTTGTCAAGCCATCATTGGCTCAAGTGGATTTCCTTATCCACTTATCCAACCACTGAGATATCACCATCGCATGATGCATGTGTCTCATGTGAGCCCACTTGAGCTCAGAATGTTTGACTTCTGTCACGTATTTGGACGCGGCGCCTTAAGCCACTCAAGGTGCCATGTCCCGCACTACCCCCGCTTTGCTCTAAAACGTGAAATTCGATCGTTCTCATACCCGACTAAATTTGACGTGGTAGCTAGATTTCACAGATGATTCCAATGGTGAAACCGTTTCATCATCCAAGATCAAGAAAAATTTTTTGATTTTTATCAAATTATCGCTTACCATTTTTTCTCACTGAATTTTTCTCGGTTTTACAAAGATGGGCATGGAAACATTTATGCAATAGAAATCATTCGACAAAGGAATTGTAAATTGTATGGAATGTGGATGTTGTGATGTGCCATTACATGTGCATTTTAGGTGGGGAGTAGCCCTCGTAGGAGAATTCAACTACTGGGCATTGCTCACCCCGTCGTGGGATCCCCCTTTCAGTACAGGGAGTATTCAGAAGACTAATAATTTCACTAGAGGTCGCTTGAGAAGAAAACCGACATGTGTCTTTGATTATATTTTTGTAAAACATGTAAGGAAACATTATGATCAATGATGCTTGTATAGAGTGTAATTAAACTTGAACTATTGTAATATAGTTGGTTATATTTTGGTGAGTATGGATGTGGGTCCCACTGTGGGCTTATTTTTAATTATGTTTCGAGTCTCGTGAGAGACACTCATTTTGTGGCATCGAGACACTCAATGACTACATGTATTCCCGCAAAGTTGACGGATCACAACGGACCCCCTGGCCTGGGGCGTCACAACTTGCACGTGAGCCTAGGCTTAGTAAATACTCTAGAGCTAGATGTCTGATATTAGAGTTATAGCTTAGTACGCAGTCTGCATAATGACATTTCCAGACTCGATGGCATTGTGTTAGATCATGTATCTATTGTGAATTCGATGATTGTTGCATGATTCTCGTGTTGCATGTGTTGTGTGATTGTATGCTTGGTAAATGGCATATAGAAAATGTTGAACACTAGGTTGAGAAAACAGAACTTTAGGGGTTTGGAAGCTAATTTATAAAGGCATTAGTCTTAAATGTTAAGAAAAAAAAAAGAAAAAAAAAGATTTTGACAACTGCTTTAGTTTTTTAATATAAACATGTTGTGTTTTGTGGGATTCTAGAAGATTAATCCAGTTTTCACACAAGGAAAAAGGGTTGTAATTAAACTCTTTAATTTGTGAAGTATATAAATAGCAGGTGTTTATATATTTTCTAGTGATTTGGAGAGTCAAGCTACTGCATCTTAGGAGTAGCAAGTTTTGTAAAGGCTATAAGAGCCAAGAAGTGGTAGGAAGGCTATCGGAGGATTCTAAAAAAAAAAAAAAAAAAGAAGGGAAAAGGTGCAAGGGACCGTAATTGAGGGCCAACACCATTTTCGCGGCCGGGTCGTGACCTAGAAATGGCGTCAGACATGGCTGGGCTTAGGACATGCCGGGTTATGGCTCACACAGTGATTCTTCATGTCAGCGACAGGGCAGCCGTTGAGCCGCCGTACTCCTGCCCGCGCTATGGCAGAAGCCGCGAAAAGGATGAGGTTGGGCTGTCACACACTTTTTGGCAAGTCGCGACATGATGCAGAATCAAATGGCCGCGACACTCATTCTCGTGTCGATACGGGTCGGGTTTTCGGGGGTCATGACTAAAAATTGGTGTCGCGCACTCAAGCCCGGGCATGGTGGGGGTCTGGAGGTCATGACATGGGATTGGTGTTACGACAGGCCAGGTTGTGGCTGTGTCACGCACCAGGTAAGGCCCAAAGGCATGCAACGACAAAGACGTGGGCGCGTATGCATAGCCAGTGCTCGCCACGCAGTGTTGTGCCCGGCAGCTGCACATGACCCACCGCCGTAGCGCACCGCTTCAGTAATCTATTTGGCCACCGTAGGAACATCGGTCATGACAATCGCCTCAGTCACCAGATAAAAAAAAAAAGTACAAAATGAAAAGAATTTTGTGGCGACTTCAGTATATGGAATGTTTATCTTGCATTACCTATGAATGCCTTGACGTGGTGCATGAATTTTTTTTTTTCGATGTGTGAATAGTGTCTCAAGGCTGTATTTACCCCCTTTGAGGCACTTCATTAAAACTCAACTTGCCATTTGACATGTGTAGATGGCTAGTTGAGGACGGGGACGTAGAGGTCGTCCACAAGGTGCTAGTCAGGCACCACCTATTTTCGATCAAGAGGCCTCAGAGGCCGGGTAGTCGCGGCCCACTACCATTGCATGTGTTAGTGCGATAAAATAAGGAGGACCGAGTGACCTCCAGAGGTTTATGACACACCATCCTCCATCATTCAGGGGAGGAAGGGATCCGATGGTAGCCGACCATTGGTTTCGACAGGTCGAGAGGGTTTTAGAGGCCATGGGGATCACCTCCGATGCCACAAGGATCAGACTAGCTACGTTTAAGCTAGAGGGTGAATCCTAGATATGGTGGGAATGGGCTAAGACCTCTAGGGATTTAGAGGCAATGATCAGCGTATTCCATGAGCCTTCATGGTTAGCATTTTCCGGCCACTGCTAGACATGCAAAGGCCTAAGAGTTCCTAGAGCTAAGGTAGGGAATGATAACAGTGATAGAGTACGTGGCTAAATTTTCTGAGTTAGCCCGTTTTTCTAATGACTACGTGGCCACCGATATGGCGAAGGTGAGGAGATTTGAGAATGGGCTGAAGTTGTCCATTCAGGGCAGGATTATAGGACTCCACCTACAAGACATGGGCTCTATGGTTGGGACGACTATGACCATAGAGAGAGAGATAGAGGATGCAGGGAGCATCCGAGACGTGGGTGTTAGTGGCAAGAAAAGGGAGAGCCAGTCGTCTTCCATTTCGGGAAAGAAGCCAAGGGCTTCTAGTTTGCGAGGGTTCCGCAGCGCTGACCATCGTAGCCAAGGTCGTTGTGGCTCCCAACAGTAGATAGACCATTTGTTATTTTTGTCATCAAAATTCAGATGATATGGAAAGTAGATCGCCTCTTGGGAGGCGGATCCTGCGTTTTCGCGCTGGGTACCTGCACATTGGGGGGGACATGCATGGGACCTCAATTCATTCCTCCACCCCAAGACGGGTCAAAGGAAACAAAAGACGGGCCCTAGGGTGCTACACAAGCACCTCCTCACAGATAGACAAAGCAAAGAAGCCAAAGTTATGGGTCGAGGTCGAGGATAGGGCTTACCGACCAGAACTTCAGGGACCCAAGGGCGTGTCTACGCCATCATCCCACCAGTTGAGCAAGTGGATCAACCAGTCATACAAGGTACGTTCTTGTTATCTCGCCTATGGGCAAGAGTGCTATTTGTTTATGGTGCATCACATTCATTCGTCGTTGCATCGCCTGCGAGAGAAAGTTAGCTAGAGGTTGAGACTCAGAGGAGCCCCTCAGACGTGAGTTCTCCCCTAAGAACTAAAGGTGAGTATAGATCCGGTATGCTCCGTGGTCTCTGAGCTACGATCTCGAGATTATGCCTGGCAAGAGACTTGAGGGTCATAGACATGTCAGAGTTCAATGTCATCCTTGGGATGGACTGGCCGACTAAGATACCGAAATACATCGACATCAGGAGCGTAGGAGGAGGAAGCACGCTACACACAAGACGCAGATTTGTGTTACATTTCAAGAGGATAAGCACGATGTTTCTGTCTCTAGACCGTACAAATTCTAAATGGCACTCTGACTGATGGGCCATTAGTAAGCCTTACCATGGAGGACGAGGTGAGACAGGACTTGGATCTGCCTCAAGTGGTGTGCGAGTATGAGGACGTTTTTCGGATGAGTGATTAGTACCCAAATAGTGCTATTTTGAACCCTATTTATTATAGGTTTTGAGTGCTTTTTGTGTACTAATCATTCCGATTAACCCAATTGGCATGTTAAGGTCCCTTTTATACTTCTGATAGCTTTTTGTGGCTATTTTTGTAGTTTTAGCTGGCTCTTGATACCATTTTTTTGTCGAATCGGTCCTAGTATAAAGAATTCGGGTTAATCTCTTTCAAATCCAAAAGAATCCAAAGGCGTAAAAGTTTATGCGTAAAGTTTGAAGTACAAAAGGCCTGAAGTGTGAAGCAGAGAATACAAGACTGCGCGAAATTCTCACAAGACAAAGAGAATTCAAGATGCACAAAATTCTCAAGAATCAGGAATTTTACACATGCTTTAAATTTTTCGTCGCACGAAATTCTCTACTTCCTATTTTCAGCCCAGAACGACTTCGTTTTGCTTATTTTCCTTTTTTCCCTTGATGTAATACTATTAACATGAGTATTTTTGGTTTTTCACTTCATTGCAAGGCTATATATAGCCATTGCGGTAATCGCTGACCTAAATGACCATCGGATAAGAAAATACGTGCTCTATTTTGTTCGTTGTCTCTCTCTCTCTCTCTCTCTCTCTCTCTCTCTCTCTCTCTCTTCTCTCTCTCACTTCTTTGGCAACCAAACACTTGAGAATGATAACTCAAGGAATGCTTCTGGCTAAACCCCTCATCCTTGAAGAGGAGGGCTACTAGGCTTGGGATGTGAGGTATACACAGGTTCTCCTTGTTTTTAATGCAAGCATTTATTGTCATTCATGTTCCTGTCTTTTAACTTTAGGTTTAAAAGCCCTTAGATATATCCTCATAGGCCAATACTTGGCAATCTTTTAGGATTCAGTGGATGCTTACCATTAGATCACTGACATCCATTAGTTGTGATGTACGAGCCTCTGTAAGGTGGGTCAAGGTGTTAGATTCTCACTTAAGGAACATAAATGTTTAGTAAATGCTTTCTATCAAAAGGAAAATGTACTGAGGGTTAGTTTTTAAAGTTAAATGAAGATCCGGTTCGGGAAATGACTATATGTCATCATCTCCAACGCGAGGAAATGAACCCGAGGACCTCTGTATACCCCTTTTAACCCAGCCTAGTAACCCAAGACTTCAAGGAGTTCTTTTTCATAGTTTACTCCATTTTACTTCACATTGCTTTCAATCTGCACACCATCAACCTCACACTTTTTACAAAACCCCTTAATCCAAAGTGAGATTCACCATTTTTGAAGCTCAAAAAATCATTCTGTACGAAGAAAACCCATCCCTGAGTTCGACCTTAGAGCCACTATACTCGCAAAGAGCTCTCGCTACGACGCTGGGAGCTTTAGGATATAGATTTTGTTGATTCCAAACACCTACTTTGCATGTGAATCAATGAGCTACCAGGGTTACCTCCGCAGAGGGATGTAAACTTCTGTATCAAGTTACACCCTGGCACACCGCCCATCTATATGACTCCGCATAGGATGGCACCAGTTGAGTTGCAGGAACTCAAGGTTTAACTACGAGTCATTGACGTTGGCTCTTATTGTGACGAGCACTTCAACATGGGGCGCTCCGATTTTGTTCGCGAAGAAGAAAGACAAGACCCTTTGACTGTGCATTGACTACCGACAGTTGAACAGGGTTACGATCAAGAATCGGTATCCATTACCGAGGATTGATGACTTATTCGATCAGCTGAGGGGAGCGCGAGTCTTCTCCAAGATAGACCTTCACATGGGTTACCATAAGCTAAGAGTTAGGGAGGCAAATATCACTAAGACGTCAGACGCCAAAGGGCACTTTGAGTTCACTATGATGCCCTTCGTGCCGACGACGCGCCCAACAACATTCATGGTCATCATGCATAGGATATTTCCTCCAACTCTATTTGGATCAGTTTGTAGTAGCTTCTTTGCGGATGACATTTGATATACTCCCAAATTCCGAGGAGGCATGAGGATCATTTGAGGGTCGCTCAAGTACTCGGGCCGAGACCATCAATTGTACGCTAAGCTTAGTAAGTGCAAGTTTTGGCTTACTGAGGTGAGGTTTTTAGGACACGTGGTGTCAACTTCCCAGAGGCCGCGGACCCCGAGAAAGTCGAGTCGGATGATTTGGGAGAGATCAAGTCGCCCTCGAGATAATGTAGTTTATCGGGATCAAGTGTGGTACTACATGAGGTTCATCGAGGACTTCTCTCGACTAGCGATACCTATAACAAAACTGACCCGAAATGAGGTCAAGTTTAAGTGGAATGACCTGTGTGAGTAGGCATTCCAAGAGTTGAAGAGGAGGCTTACTTCAACCCCTATTATGATAGTCCCGGAAAGGGGACAGAGGTACATAAGGGTATCAGGATGCCTCGAAGGTTTGATTAGGATGCTTGATGTAGTCCCAGAGTGGTCAGAGCTTTCATAGTTCTAGACAAATTAAGCAATCACAGAGCGCATCACCCCACTCACGACATAGAGTTGGTGGCCATAGTCTTCGCTCTTATGTATTTGGCGCCCATACTTATACGGAGAGCGCTGGGATGTGGTCTGTAATTCACAAAAGTTTGAAGTATATTCACGCACGGATCTCAACATGAGGCAACGCGAAGTGGGATGGAGGTTCTTAGAGGACTATGACTTACACTTTGAATTACCATCCCGTAAGGCAAATGTGGTGGCCGACGTGACTCAAATTCAAGTCACGGGAGTATTAGACAAAGAGGAAGCTCGAGTGGCAAGATGCTCGAGACCGTGGGACGCTCGACTATAGCAGCAGCGTGCTCATGGTACGCCGGGGAGTTTAGCAGCTACACTCGCTCTATTGAGCAAAGTGATT
Source organism: Tetrastigma voinierianum (assembly GCA_016808115.1). Taxonomy (NCBI): domain Eukaryota; kingdom Viridiplantae; phylum Streptophyta; class Magnoliopsida; order Vitales; family Vitaceae; genus Tetrastigma; species Tetrastigma voinierianum. The sequence continues at coordinate 285,722 of JAEQBH010001853.1, read as the reverse complement.
GCGCTCTGGGCGACGTGACGAGATAGTGTCCATCAAGGACCGGGTACAGTTGGGTACATGTGACCAGGGCTGGACCATCCACGCAGATGGTAGTCTCGTATAAAGGGACTGCAGTGGTTCCCGCCTGGATGATCCGAGAGAGGAGATCTTCGTGGAGTTCCACTCGCCCCGACGGTCGCAGCATCCGCGGCACGAAGATGTATCGTGATCTTCGTCGCCAATACTACTGGATTAGGATGAAGCGACATGTTGGAGATTTCGTTCGACGATGCCTCACGTGTCGGCGAGTTAGGCGGGAACATCGAGCCAGCGAGGGTTACTCTAGCCATTGGATGTGGGCGAGGTGGAGTCGCACATCACGATGGATTTTGTGGGCCCGCACTCACGGACGCCCGCGGAGCGATACGGTGTGGGTGATAGTAGATCCGCGTCGCGGATGAGCGCTACTCACCAGGAGAATTTTGCCGATTGTATATTTGAGAGATTTTCTAGCTACATGGAGTGCCAGTAACCATAGTATCGAATAGAGACCTGAGATTTACAGCGCACTTTTGGAAGAGCTTCCAAAAGGCTATGGGGACCCGGTTGACCATGAGTACAACCTTCCACCCATAGATAGACGGTCAGTTGGAAGGAGATATACAGTGTTAGAGGAACGTGTTGCTGAGCAGCGTCTTAGTTATAGAGGCGGTGAGAGGAGCACTTTCTCTTAGTGGAATTCGCCTACAACAACGTTTATCATGCAAGTATACGAGATGGCACCATATGAGCATTGTATGGGAGAGGCGTCTTAGATCACCCTGTTGATGGACGGAGGTAGGAGAGAGCTCCATTATGGGTCGGATCGATTTAGAGACACCTCGAAGAGGTGAGTAAATCCCATAGCGTCTTCTCACTACCTAGAGTCGAAGGGCTACATTGATATGCGATGTGTCGACCCCGAGGAGTTCGAGAGGTTGGAGATCACGTCTTCTTGAAAGGTGATGCCTAAGAGAGGAGTGGTCGGGTTCGTGACGGGGGAAGGCGTCGTCGGGTTCATTGGATTGCCGAGATACTCGGAGGGGGTGGAGCCTTTGCCGCGTGCCCGGAGTTGGCTTTGCCCAGCCCAGCATGTCAAGTGTCCGGTATTCGCGTCCATGCTCGAAGGTACCTCGGATCCAGCTCATGTAGTGGATTGAAGAACGTGCGGTTGACACGGATGGGACGCCGAGGAGGGACCGGTGCAAATCATGGTCAGCCGGGGATCGGGTTTTGCGATGCGAGACCGTGGGGCTAGTGAGTATTGTGGGCAGCGTGGGTGGAGGAGGCAACGTGGGAGCGCGAGGACACGATGTGGGCCACCTATCCTTTGTTGTTTAGGGATGAAGGTATGCAGTTTCGTTGTTTAATAATTAAATGACTAGTTTACATGCATGACATAGTGCACGTTGCATATGCATGTGATTTGTTATGATTGTGTGGAATTTCGGGACGAAATTCTTTTAAGGGGAGAAGAATGTAAAACCCCAGAAAATTCTAATTTTCTGAAAAAGAGTAAAACGGTAATTTCGGTCAAAATCCGGAATTTTTCTAGATCTCGAATGATGAAACGGACTTCACTATTGGAATCGTCTCGCGAAATCTAGCTACCACGTCGAATTTTGTCGAATTCCGAGATAGTCAAAATTTCATGTTTTTGATGTGGCCGAGTAGTACGGGACACTTGGCATGAGATAGAGTGTGGCTCCACCGATTATTGCCATGTGTCAAGTTGAGAGCAAGTCAAACGTTGATCTCAAATGAGACCCATGATAGACATGTGGCAACATGGGATTGGGTGGAAATCTATGGTAGATGGATAAGGGATAAGGTGTAATCCAAGGTTGCCACTTAGAATGTGACATGTGGCAAGTGAGAGGACAAGTTCTCTTGACCCAACCGGTTTGGGGAGAAGGAAAAGAGAAAAGAGAGAGGAAAAGAAGGAGAGAGTTTCAGAGAAAGAGAGTCTACATTCTCTCTAGATTTTTTGACAATCGATGCATCAAATCCGAGACAGAGGCAAAGTTGATCTTTATTTGCAAAAATTTCTGGCGTGTAAGGTACCGGTATTGTGGAATTTCGGCAACTCCAGAATGTAGGGGTCTTCTTCTACTTGGATATTCTTTGTCTAAAAAGCCATGAAAATGGTTTTGGGTGTGGTGAGGCCGAAAATGGCCATGTATTCCGGTTCCAAGAAGTCGAACCGATGCTTGATGAGGGGGCCATCCTTGGGCGGTACGAGGCTATTCGGGATTGTTAAAAAGCAGTCTGATTTTAGCATTGGACGAAATTGTCCATGTGTATTTTTTTGAATTGAATGGCTTCAAATGTGTATAGAAAATGATATGTTAATGCATGCTAATTGATGTGTTAATATGATTGTTTGACTTATATGAATTATAATTGTGTATGAGTCATTGGAATTGGATATATGAATTGACATAATTGCATTTAAGTGCACGGTGACATCGCGTAGAGTCAGGTGTGGGTGCACGGTATGGTTGTTCACCACTCTTAGTGAATGTGGGTTGAGTTTGTCTTTGGGACTACGTCCAATAAAGACTCATAGTTCAAATCGTAAAATGAAAAGTAATTAATGTGTGTTAGGCGAAGCAAGAAGGGGGCCGTTAATCTCCTCAGGTGAAAATCCTGGAACATGGGTGTAAGAGACCCGCGGCATGAGTCAAAATTTCTGTATGGGTGTAAGAGACCCGCGGTGTAAGCCGAAAAGTTCTATTGCCCAAAAGAAAACTAACGGTCATGTTTATCACTTAAACCTAGAGTTGAGTGATAGAAATTCGGGATGACTCGGGTGGTACCCCGATGCAATTACATTGGGTGTTGGCGATCAAATGTGAACGCGGTATATGGGTCGATCATTGGTGATGCTGAGTGTTTGTGCACCGGGCATGTGCGATCGATCGTGACCGGTGATATGGCGTGAACAAACCCTCATGTGATAAATATCTTCATGTATGTATAAATTTATTAATAGAATAGGATATTGTGGTCGATGTTGTGTTGATTTGGGTGGGTGCCTGTTGGGTGACTGGTGTTGAACTCGATGAATCCGAGGCTGCGGGATGTTGAGTGTCGGCGCTCATTAGAGGCGGCTTTTGAGAAGAAAACCGACATGTGGCTTTGATTATATATTTTTGTAAAACATGTATGAAACATTATGATCAATGCATGTTTGTATAGGAGTGTAATTAACTCTTGAAACTATTGTAATATAGTTGGTTATATTTTGGTGAGTATGGATGTATGAGCTCGACGTGGCAATTTTTACTCATGTTTGAGTCTCGGGTAGAGAGACACTCATTTTGTGGTATTGAGACACTTGTGACTACATGTGATACGCAGAAGTTGAGGGATCGTCAAACGGACTTCGGGTTTTCGGGCGTCCTGAAACCATATATTTTGCATTCTTTATGCAGTCTTTACAATTATTCTCAATTCAATGTGGGGAAACATAAGTTTCCCAAATACATATATACACACCCAACACAATATATATATAATCTTTCCAAAAAGAGAAAAAAAAGAATGGAATATTTCAATTTGCCGGTTCTTTTTGCTCCTTTTACTCATAGAAAGACAATTCTTAGGACAACAAATCATGCAGAAAAAAAGATATACATGAATTGGCCTATTATTTGTACAACAAGGAAAATATTAAAAGAAAGGCTTATAGTCCTAACTCCTCTGTTCTTTTTTCCTTTTTCATTTTTTGCTCTATTCCAAGAATATTGGAGGACAGATTAGAAATACATTCAATTCTTTAATCTTTTTCTATGGATGATAACCAATTGAACTCAAGGGACAAACCTAGAACACGTCAAAGTGATCTCTCACCAGGCGAGAACGAAAAAAATTGAACAAAATCTTCCACATAACCTATTAAACCGTCCTCACGAATCGGCAATTAGATAGTGCAGAAATCATTATTTGTTCAATGACAATACATCATAGATGCTAGGCATCTTGATCAAGAAATAGAATGTGACAATTTCTAAATGCAAGACTATTATTTGTTTGGTGAGAGGTTTGGCGAGTTAGTCCCCAGAAAATAGATGCTTGAGGATTATTGTCTTTGCCAACGTAGTCTTTTGACAAGGATATCCTAGAAAATTTTCTTGTTGGGTCATGTGGGTGTTTCATGCAAGCTCCATCTGGACATTGGAAATCAAATCATATTGGTCTAACTTTTTATCCTTTTTACATAATCAAAACACATTATCTTGTCTAATATTCCTAGCTTGTTTTGGTGTGATTGAATCAACAAGATTCAAAGGTTTTACTTATCTATTTTGACCAGATGCAAATGGAGTAATCTATTTCAGCTAATATCTCTGACAATAGTTTGGGAAGAAATGATAGCTATCCAAGTACTATAAAAGCAAAGAAATGTCAAATAAAAAAATAAATTTTAAAGACTTTAACATGCACTCATCTTAAAAATTAGGGCTATAACGAGATATATTTAGCCTTGGGGGAGAGGACCAAGAAATCCTGGACACCACTTAGAAATCATAAATAAGATGATTTGTTTCTATTCAATCCATTATCAATGATTGTTAATTTTTCTTTTTAGTTCCTTTAATTTGATTTTGTAATCTCCATAAAATCCTTAATGTCGTTGCTCTGGTTAAATTTTCTCCAACAATTAGGATTATAGTGTTACTCTATTTTGCTATTTTAGTTTCATATAGATTTTATTTTATTCGTCGATGCTGGCTAGCAAGATGCTTAAATCTTGTGATTTTTCTTTATGCGGCCCAAGTGTTTGTTGATTACTTTATAGGAGACTAGCATACAATTGTGCCATATTTTGTTAATTTTCTAGGCTTTATGGTGTTGATTGCTACAACTAATGTTGATTTGTAGCAATGTTTTGTTAAGACGCTTTTTGATGTTAAATTATTGGTTGATTAGGGTAGAATGGAATGTCTAAATTTAGTTGTCTACGAGATAAAAATTTATTTCATTAGTTGTTGCTTGTGAAATACCATGTTTTTCAACTCTTGAAAGCTTGTGTAGACTTTGGACTTTGTGGAGCCCTTTGGGGTGTATTTGAATCTTTTTATTGTGTTCATGTTATACAAAATGTTAAGGAGACTCTTTGTATTTATATGACAGTATGCCCTGTGCCCTGTTTTTTATTATTTATATCACACTATCAAGTTATTTTCTGTTTGATTGAATTGTGCGTGTGTTACCTTTATAATTTTGAAACTTTAGTTACCTAATAATAAGGGGATTCACTTCCACTTTCCCTATCTCTAGCTAAACTCTAAATACACGTAAAATTCTTTTTTAATTAATGACAAATATTAATATTTCATAGATTTTATAAATATTTATTATTTAAATTCTAGTTTAGGACTTCACCTTTCATTAAGAGTAAGAATTCTAATTTTAAAGAAAGAAAATCACCATGTGATCATTTTTCTATGATTAATTAGAATTTGAGAGGTGAAATTTTCAAATTCTTGGTGGTGGCAAAAGTATATTTGAAACATGACTTCCCGAACAAATTTCTTTCCACCACTTTTGTTTTTCAATAAAAAGTATTTTCATCCATCTTTAGCATCTTGAAGAGCAGAGGTCTTAGGCAAGAAAGGAGAGATGATAGTATATCTTCTTCCCACTGTAACAAAATTTGATAAGAAGAGGAAGTGGAAGATAGGTGGTAAGAGAGAGAAAAAATGGTCGGATCTTTCTAAAGATGTAGCATCACTAATACTCCAACGATTAACTCTAGTTGACTTTGCATGGATTAAAATTCATGCAACTTCTTATAATTACCTAAATGGTGCATAAAGGACATTTTCCTTTTATATCAAAGAATGAGAGGGTGAACTATATTCCTAAAATCTAAGAAGATAATATCTCTTAGTTAGGATAGTTTGTTTAGTGAAAAAGACATGGATCGATGCAGTTAGCTCGTATTAACTATCTCTATTTAATAGGAGAGTTGAAGATGTTAAAATCAAGTGAGTCACTTTATACTGCATGATTTGGGGACTGATTAACGGACCTAAAATTTTCTTGAATTGCCTTAGCTTGAGGTAGACACGGGTTCACGAATTATATCCTTTACACCCCTATTGGTTTTCATGTGCTTAAATGTGTTAAATTATATTATTCATGGTTTTCTCTGGATCATGTTTAAGTAGGAATGATAGTTTAGAAGAGAACTTTGTCTTTGTTGCATTTTTATGGCTATTATTTCTTCATAATATTTGTAGAGAAATTCATTATGATTTATATTTATTATTATCTTCATTCTCTTTGAATATATTGTAGGCATGTCGGTATAGGAGTACCAACAAAAATTGTCACAAGGGGTTGAACCTGCGAGAGTTTCTCTTCAAGTTAGTCGACTATGGCTGCGGAAGCCCAATAAAACTTATAGAGATTGTAGGGAGATTGACACGTGTGGCTGTGTTAATATCTGATTGGACATTTTCTTACAATTGGGGGTGTTTTCTTTGATGAAACCTAATTTATGTCATGCTTTGCTGCACTCTACTATTTAGCTAAGCTTGACAAGACTCAATATATTTGTTTGAAAAATGATTCTCAATTAAAGGCCTTGCTGGAATTGAATGATGAAATTGCTGATCATGTGTATGTGGCTCATGCTAATGGTATCTTAAGGTATGGATTTTTCTTATTCATTTTCTTCCTTGTCCATATGCCATACATACTTGGATTAGGTATTATTTTTGTTATTGTTATAATTTATGTTGCCATATTGTTAAAAGTTTCAGCATTTAAAACATACGAAGAGTTAAAGCATCTAGATATATCATCGAACAAGTCTTTCATCATTTCTCTTTATCTTTGGCCCCAAAATTCTTTGTAGCTATACTTTTATGTTCTTATTGCATTCTATTGATAGTTTAAGCTGTTGAGCTTTCGCACTTTGCTCTGTTCTTTAATTAGGTTTTGTTCTATCAGGTTAAGAGGCATGTTTGTGGATGGCTACTAGTATTGGATTTGGGTTGGTGCACTCATGGGGTTTTCTCTGCTATTCAATATCTGTTTCATTGTGGCTCTAGTTTATCTGGACCGTAAGTTGTTTCTTCTTATACTAACTTTCTTTCCGTTTTTCTTCCCTCAATGTTTTAGTCATGGAATTATCATCCAACAATCAGAATGGTTTCATTTAAATAAGATTATGGTTTTGAGAACTTTCTGAAACTAAAATGCAGCTCTGAGAGACTCAAAATTTTTCATTGTTGATGAGGATGATGGAAAAAGAAGTGAGAAGCAGCTTTACTCTAATAATAAATAACATGATCTGACCAACCCATGAAGAAATCAACATCTAATGCCCCAATGTCTGAAGGTTCAAGATTTTGCCCTACATTGGTCTTTTATGGTTTTTGGTTGTTGGTTTGCTTTCTAACATTTCTATATATTATAGTGACCCAGCATAACATCCATCTATAGCTTGCATTCAAATATGTTTGAGAACAACCGGCTAAAATCATAGGACATTTTTTTCTTGACCATAATTTTAATACACCGTAGGAAATGAAGAGAAGAACAACAAAAGTTTCAAGCAATTACTTCGGCTCTTGGCAGAGGCTTATACGAAAGAGATGAAGCAAGAGATCAAGCTGCGAGTCTTGAACAAGGTCATGTCTCGTCTAGCCCGCCTAAATTCTTGATCGGTTTGGCCTCGAATCCAGCGGGGAGAGTCCCTTGTCTAAAACCTGACCAAGGCAAACTCCATCATTGCGAATCCTAACGACTGGCATCAAAAACATATAATCACCATTCCCATGGCTCTCCCCTGTTGATACCTTATGTGATACAGTGACATCCCCTTGCTTGTAGCACCCCTTGCTTTAACATGTGCATGTTTTGGGTTTTTGCCAATAGGATAGGTGTTAAATTTAATGTAAAACTAATTATTATATGTCAGTGCTATTGCTTGAAACAATGTATAAATAATTTTTGAGGGTATGAGGCTCTCTCTACCTTGAGTTGCAAATTGTGTTTGATTTAGTGGTAGTGGTTGAACTATAATTCTAGCATTCAGTGCATGTTATGCTATGAATTCCTACAAAACCAAAGCACTTTCATGTAAATAAGCATTGCAAGATAAATGGTATGAACATCCCTATGGCCGGAGTCAACCACAAACCGCGGCTATAAACATCCCTATGGCCGGGGTCAACCACAAACCGTGGCTATAAACCATCCCTATGGTCAAGGTCAACCACAAACCACGACTATAAACTATGCCAAATCAATTGAAGAGCTTATAGCTGCGGTTTATGATGTGACCGCCTCTATATGATTTCTTCACACCACCTATGACCATGTCATGCTTTGCGGTTGTCTTCATCTGCAACTATATTTTATAGCTGCATTATATACTACTTTTAGCCGGGTCGGTGACCACGACTAAAGGCTTTCTTCCTTGTAGTGATAGCTGGGAAATAAGAACCATAAGAAATTAAGCAAAATGATGGAAATACATCCAGATGTAATGAAATTAGAACATCAATCAAAGGGACAAATCACAAACCTTGATGCATGGATAACCCAAAAGGGAAAGAATATTAATCGTAGGACAAGCCATGAGATGAAAAAAGTCCAAACCACACACTTGCTGCAAGCTCCTTCTCAGAATATTTAAGAACTTTTGTAGCTTCCATGAAGACATCGCTTGCATCATGCAGGGCAAGGATAACCAAACCGATCCGGAAAAAACCGAAATGGGCGATACAAACTACTTTTTAACAGTAAATTTCTGTAAAAATATTAATTACCTCTTTTACTCATCTCTCTCAACCTAAACAATTGATAATCAATAGAGGCACCAAACAGCGAAAGTGAAAGACTTATTAAACCCCTATCTTTTTCCACCTTAAAGGTTTTCATATGTTGACACAGAAGTTCATTATCTACATTTCCCAACCTAAGAATTCTTGACATAAATGGTTTTGAATGGGCTCAGTTTGGAAAGAAATTCCTGTATAATATACTCTAATCGAGTAAATAAAGAGGCCAGGGATATGATGCCACCTCATCAAAGACAACAATGACAGAAGACTTATGGTAACAACAATGTTTGCATTGTAGAATTACAATGACACAAGAATTAAGAACGTCCACGCCCGTGTGCCAGGTCTTTGCACCACCGATTTCATCAACAATTAGAACTTTGTATGAATGCTCTTCAAGGATGGCAACATTCAACTTTATGTTGGAAAAAATGGGTTTGAAACCTGCTCATTACAGCTATCTTTGAGCTAAAGTACATTGGGTCCCCACAAAGCTTTTGGTGGGTCCACATGGGAATGTGTTCTCCTCCATGAGGAGATGAAGATTATATATTGAGTTGCTCAAAACCATTAAGGAGTGAATTAGAAATTGCCTCCAAACATCACCCCTTGAAAACGGTAACTAAAGGTTTAAGCTTATAGAAAAAATTGTGTCCCACATCAGATTGGAACAAGACTTTTAAAGGGTATAAATACACCCACCTTGTAGTTGGGTTTGGGCCCCAAGGGGCACCCCAGTTTTGTGGAAGGGGGAGGACCTAGCTCATGCTTGGTTCACCACGCACGCACCGCGCCGAGCCGAGTTCGGAGCTAGCTTAAACTCACCTTTTGGCATCAAAGCGCTGTCGTTTTTGAGATTACCGTTGGTGATCGCGTCTTCTCCGGCGAGGCCTTGGCGTAATGCTGTTCGCCACCATGAACCAAAGCGAACCACGACCCTTCCAAGCTTCATGGCCCATGCAGAAACGAGGTCTATATAAAAGAGCCACACTTTCTCTCATTTCACATACACATTAATATTCATTCATTCATTTTTCATTTTCATACGTTGAGAGAGGGCTAAGTTACGCACACAATTCGGTTCGACCGGTACCGCAGGAAGTGCTTTCTTACATTGGGAGATCATTTCATCACAGGAGACAAATTGCCATTATTCTCGAAGCACCATTGAGAGCCGATACTTGTCTTGGAAATTGTGTCCAACACAAGACTTGATGCATAAGCGAGGTTCTTTTTGGTTTTTGCATAAGCGTGTTAATTGCATCTCCACATGGCCTTAAGGTTACGTAAAGCATTTTCCGGTAAACTTGTTTTATGCTCGCATCTCGATACGATGCGCATTGTTTTATAGTACTGATTTCTAACACTTTCTATCATGTATGACAAAGCTAAAAACACTGTACCCATATTACATAAAAGTATGACACATCATAATGAATGTTAATAAGCTAAGACGATTAAAGCATTCTGAGGCCCAAAATCTGATGCATAAAGATATGCGCAGGTTTCCTCCAATCAAATCAACATAATGGGAGACTGCATCAAGATGACTAACAACTTATTCCTACTGCACTGTGCACCAATTGACTTGGGAATAGAATAGCTTGTTTATAAGTAAACATCTAGAAAGGCATTAATGAAAGGATAGATACTGACCATAATATTGGGACATTGCACCTATATTACATAAATGTATCACACATCACAAGGAGTATAAAACAAATGTAAAGAGAGTTAAAACGATTTCAAGAAACTAAACTCAGATGCACAAGATATGAGCGGCTGCCCCAATCAATCAACAAAGAGCGAGAACACACATCAAGATGAGCTGACTTTATTTCCACACCTTGCGTGCACCAATTTTTTTTGGAATAGAATGTGTTCGTTAACAAGATTAAAGCAGATTTACCCACCATTTACAAGCCAATGCATGCATCACCATTGAAGGTCAAGATTTTCACTGCGAATCAGCACACTTAATTATTAATTCTTGATTTACATGTGATCATTATTTTTATTATTGGGCCCAATCTTGCTACTTTGGAGTAATAAAAAACTAGCTTTAGCTGTCTCAAGATTTCGGATCTATGACAGATAGCATGCCATTTTCCATGGCACCAATTCTAATAGGAGGCTACAGGTAGACTTTCTAAGGATGTTGTCACAACAAGAAAATGAGTCATTGTTGATATATATCATCTTGACTTAAAGCAATATATGTCAATAATTTTTATTTAAAAGATCAACTATAACATATAAAACTTAATTAAAGAAATAATGACATGTGAATTCTACCAATTATTCCATGACTTATGACAATGCAACCTCAACAGAAAACTGATAAGTCATCAACAATGACATATATAAAATTTGCTAGAAGTGTGTTGAATGTATAATAATACAATCTTGATAGAAAAATCTTAAGTTAATATTAATGTTTTAAAATATATTAACTTAAGATTTTTCTATCAAATGTATTATTACTACATTCAACACTTCCCAACTGAAATACATATGTCGTATTGATGACACTCGATTTATTAGTACTACGATGATCGCAAGTCATGGAATGAGTGGTAAATTCACATGTCGTGTTCTTTGCTAAGTTTTACATGTTATAGTTGGTACTTTTAAATAAGGGAATTATTGAGCATATATTAACAGAATCAAGATGATCACTGCTGCTGTGGCGACGTCGTAGAGAGAGAGAATGCACGTAATCTTCCGACCAAGGCTGATAGCCATGAAGCTGATCTTTCTGTGATGATGATGGCGATAGCTATTGGTTCTGTTATTCAGGGGGTAGCAGAGCAAACTTGACAAAGCATGATCACATGTAGGTAGCACCAGGCCAAGTAATGGCGACCGCGATGCGACGCCAGCCTGGTGATACATACGCAACTTTATGCATGTTAATTGCGCGCTTTGTTAGCGAACACATTCTATTCAAAAAGTGAGGTGCACTGCCGGCAAGCGTAGCTGCGCTTTGTGTGTTTTGGCTTTTTGTTGATCGGCGCTGAGATGAGCGCTCATATCTTTATTGCATCTGACTGAATTTCCTCTTGAAAATCATTTTAACTTCTCTTTACATTGTTTTATACTCCCTTGTGATGTGTGTTCTATGGTCCCCGGAAAATCGATTTCCCAGGAAGGATAAAATGGTAATTTAGTGGGCTGGATTTTTCCTGATCTGGAATGGCGGAGTGGACACCTCGTTTGAAATGGGCCTCTTGAAATTTGGTAACTACGTCGAATTTCGTTGAATTCCAAGGTGGTCGGGATTTCACGTTTTTCGAGACGTGGGGTGTCGGATGACACATGGCATCACGCCCGATTTTGAGAGCAGCGAGACCAAATCTTCCAGGACTCTTACCTGATTTTTTTTTAAAGCCAAGCGGCACACTGTGGGTATGGCCACGTCTTATATGAGAATGAAATATACATATAAGCGAAAGTCCCATTACATCTACAAAGCGAACTTTTACATTTACAAATAGAAACCGCGGAACCTACATGTAGTGAACCCTTACAAGATGTGTTAGCCCGGTTGTATGCGGATGTTTGTGATGTCTTCCTGTACCTACCGCAGTTAAAAACGTGCTAGCTTTACGGCAATTTGAAACATTTCTTATCACGAAACATAAATCTGGAATAGCGAGAAACAAGTATCGAGGAATATCCAGGGCATTCACATAATGAATTTATACTTATTGATGCTTATATGAGGCTTATGTTTATTCAGGACTCAGTAGGAATTCACGAACTTATCTTTACTTAACGGACTTATGTGCTTATTCGGGACTCCGTAGGAGTTCTGAGAACTTATACTATTGAACCTTATACTTAGGACTTATTTTCGGTCGGGACTCCGTACGTCTGAACTTATCCTTATATTGGGTTTACCCTTATTCGGGGGCACCGTAGATATCGCGGGTGCAGACATTATGCGATATTGCGGAACTTATTCTTATACGGAGTACTTGTAATTACTACAAAACTTATCTTTGTTGCCATACTTATACTTGTTCTCTGAAGAGTATATCCACAGTCTTACGAACTTATACTTTGTATTTCGGAGCACATACTTGTCTTACAGAACTTATACTTGTATACAGGACTTATTCTTATCTTACAGATCTTATAACGGGATTACAGGCTTGTGCGTATTTCGAATACGAAGTACCATTAGGTACTTTCTGAACATTTCTTGCAGTACAAAAGTACTCGTAGTTACTACCGAACTTGTACTTATTTACTGATACAAGAGTGCGAGTGAGTGCTCTGAGACAATCAAATGCAAAAGGCACCGTAGGTACTACGGAACTTATCGGATACGAGGGACTTATCGGGGGGCGGGAGTAGAGTAGGTACTACGGGACTTATTCGGATCACGGGACTTATCGGATGCATAGAGTGCCGTGGGTACTACAGGGACTTATACAAATCTGGGACTTATCAGATGCGGGGGGTTATCGGTTCTGAGGGGTGCAGTAGGTACTACGGGACTTAATCGAGGCGAGCAGGAGACATAACTTAATTAAATACGAGGAAGTACGTGGGTGCTACGGAACATTCCGGATCTGGTGCAGAGTGGGTACTACGGGACCTTATTCAAATGCGAGTGCGGGTGGGTACTACGAGACCTTATTCGGATACGGGGTGCCGTGGAGTCGCTGCGAGACGGTTCCCGGATGCGGGGACGGGGACATTCCAGGTGCGGGACATCGGATACGGGAGTACGGAAGTGAGTCTTACGGAGCGGATCAGATCGGGACTTGTCGGATACGGGAGTACCGTGGGGTACTCTGAGAACTTGTCAGTCACACGAGGGTACCGGTAGGTACTACAAAACTTATTCGATTCGGGAGTACCGTAGGTACTAGGGACTTATACGGATGCAGGGACTTATCGGATACGAGAATTACGTAGGTCTTCTGTGAGAACTAGATCCCGGAGACGGGACTTATTCGGATCACGGGACATATCGGAGGCGGGTACCCGTGGAGCCTCTTTGGACTTATTCGGATGCGGGGGTACCCGTGGGTACTACGGGAACTTGTGGATGGGGTACCCCGTAGGGTACTACATAGCTTATACGGATGCGGGGAGTACGAGTAGATACTACAAAACTTATACGGATGCGAGGGTACGAGTAGGTGCTACGCAACTTATCTGAGATGCGGGAGTACGTAGATACTACAAAACTTATACGGTCACGGGAGTACCCAGTGAGTACTATAACTATCTGAATCACGGGAGTACCCATAGATACTACAAAACTTATACGGGGATGCGAGGAATTGCAGAAGTAAGGTACTCGAACATAAATACGGGGTACGCGAGTAGGTACTAGGATATATCAGAGGCAGGGGTACGTGGGTACTACGAGAACTTTTCGAGAGACTTATCATATAAACATTTGACTTCCCTGGGCGATGTCTGGGTTAAGTAAGACACGGCACAATAAGTACCGAAGATACTACACGTGCAGAAGTGGTAGCACTAATTAAAACGAGGAGTGCCGTGGCACTAATCGAAACGAGTGCACGTAGCACTAATCGGTACCCGAAGTACTATTCGAAGTCTTGGGGCACTAATGGGGGTCTGAAGTACTAATCGGGTGCGGAGCACTAATCGGGAGTCTTAGAAGTACTAATCAAGGAGTCTTGGGAGCAATCGAGATGGAGGCACTGTCCCGGAATGAGGAGTCTTTGTGTCATTTAATAAGCGGTGTGGTGGTTTTACAACTATATGAGTTAGGTAACTTTATCTTATAATAGGGCATTGTTAGCCACTTTATGCGTTCATGACGGATCGTAATCCATATCTGCGGTAGGTATGATGAGCATGCTTAATCACACCCCTTATTCATATATTCTTATTCTTCTATGAATCATCTTTACTTTCAGAAATTGGAATCAATCAATCCAATAGGATCGTCAAACTCAAGTTGGCATTCATGCCCGCTAGTCGGTTTTACCGATTTTCGAGGATAGTTGCGATATTAATTTTTTCCAGTACATTTCTCCATATTTGACACTGGTTGTTGTGGCTCTTAAATAAGATGTTAAGGGTTCTATTACAACCGGAATCACCCAATTGGTCACCAGGAACTCAAGATACGTCAGGGAAACAACTCGGGACTAGCTGCGATCAATGTCGCGAGGAAATGGGCTTGCACATAGCCTCACTTTGAGTGGATTTTTCTACCACTTGGGAGTCAGGGAGTGGAGATACCTTCTCTTAAGTTTACAGTTCTCCTTGAGTCTATTTTACGTAGCCACTTGAATCCTCAAATCGGATAAGAAATGAGGAAGTTATGGCCAAAATCACGGTCAAAGCGGGAGCAGGCTTGCGGTCTACCGGTAGGACTTTAAGTCCTGGGCAGGACAAACAAACCCGATAGCGATGTTACCCGGTGGGACTTCAATCCTACCGGTAGGACTTCCGAAAAGTGTCGAATGTGTGATTTCTCCATTTTATTACTTTTCCATCCCAATCAACTCTATACCTCATAATTACTTCAAGATCACTTCCAATTCACCTTGGAATCTCATTTCTATTCAATTCATCTCTCCTTTACATATCTTTCTTCCAAAAATATATCAAGATTCCTTCCAAAACAATTTTCACAATATGGTTTAGGAACCCATACATAAAACCAATTATGATGATTAGATTCAGGGTTTGTTCCAAACCCTAACTCAACTACTCATAATTAAACCATGAATCCATTCTAAAGGAGAGGATTCCATACTTATTTTGTTCCTTGAGGGTTTAACCAACCCTGATTTCAAGAAACCTAAGGTTAGGATGCCATTCTTTCAAAACCCTAGATTTAGAGACAAGATCTTAACCATACAAAGCCTTGATATTCCATGTGATCCATACAAAATCCAAACTCAAAGTGGTTTCCATACCAAGGTCAAGTATCCATACCTTTGGCTTGCTCTTGGCTCCTCCTTCTTCTCTTCCTCTTCCTCCTCTCTTCTTTCTTCTCTCTTCTCCCCATCCGGTTCTCCCAAAATGAGACCAATTTGGTCTTTTAAAATCAGTTTTCTAAAGGCCATGTTTGGCCATCAAAAACCCATTTTGGGTTATGTTGCTATTGCCTTTGTCCTCCAACTTCCCTTATTTCATTGTGGCCTCGATTCTTGTTATTTCTACTGGCTATAGCCTATCAACTTATGACTTTTATGCCCCCATTTTGGCAAATTACAATTTGTCCTTAAGTTTTGTAACTTTTCGGGTCTCTCGTTTCCCGGTTTCGCATTTAACTTATAAAACAGTTAAATTTACGCTGATAAATTACCCTCAACATGTCGAAAACGACTAGGGTATACTTTGGGGTGTTACATGGCAAGGTTAGGGGATGCCACATGGCACCCTAAGAGAATGACACTTGGCATTAAAGGAGTGGCTCACAATTAGCCATGTGTGGGAAATGATTCCATGGCTCATATTAAGCCATGTAAATGATAATCATGAAGGAATTTGGAAATAAAAGAAAGGAATGGAAAATGGGTAGCCACTCATTTAGGTTGAGGAAGGAGGGGAGGAAACTTCCTCTTTTGACCCATACGGTCAATGCTCCAAAAAAGGGAGAGAAAGGCAAAGAGAAAGGAGAAAATGGGGAGAAAATGAAAGAAAGAGAGAAATGAGAAAAGGGAATGATGGGAAAATGAAATAAAAAAAGGAAAAGGAAACGTGGGGAGAAGAAAGAAAATATCCAGTAGCTTTCAAATCGATTTTTTTGGTGAGAGAGAGTCTTCCTTCTCTCTAGAATTGTAGGCGATCCGATCGTCGGATTTCTTCGGAGTAAAAAGGAAAGTTGTTCTCTGTGAAGAGGAACCCAAGCGCGTGGACTCGGTTTTGAGGAATTTCCAGCAAAACTCCGTGGTAGGGAGTTTTCTCCTACTTGCTTTACTTTTCGTTTAAGGGTGCCCGTGTAATGGATGGGGTTGTTGAGGCTGGATGGCCGTGATTTCGGTTCCAACAGATTTGGACCGAGTGAATAAATCCTTGGAGTGGTTTGGACAGTCCACGTACTGTTTGTTTGATTGTGTGATGTTGTGTTATTGCCATGAGTGAATAACATGCTAAGTGTGATTTTGTGGGCAGTTCCAAGATGGATTGTTGGATTGTGCCTTAGTCCATGTGAGCTAATCTTATGTTATTATTGTAAATTGAATAACATGATTTATGGAATTAATTATGTTAATATATGCATGAGTGATATATTAGCATGTGTTGAATGTTTGGTGTGCCATTGCATTACTTAGGTGGGGAAGTAACCCAGTGGGAAATTCCACTCTGGGCATTGCTTTCGCCCAATAGAAATACTTTTCGAGTGCAGACGCACTTGGGGATGGGACGCATCTGGGGCCTTAGAGGCGAAGAAACGACCAAGATGGCTTATCTTGTATTTTGTAAAATTACGGGCAATGAACCTGATTTTGTATAAATTGACAATCAAATACAATTGTAAATAATCGATTTGTATAAAATTTATATTTGGAGTTGTATGGATGTGCGGGCCCTCTTTGGTCGTTTTACATGTACGTGCCTCACGGCGTGAGACACGTGGGTCTCACGGGTTGGCCAATTTAGTCAACGGACACCTGGGTTTGGGCGTCACGACATGGTATCGAGCTAAGGTAGCGATTACCTTGGGAGCTCGGTGGGTGTAAGAGGATTAGGTATCACGATATACAGGACTTTGTGAGCCTTGAGTAGATCATACATCATTGTGCAATTTGGTGAATTAAATGTGATGTGTGAAAGGTGTATAACATGTTGTTGTATGAATTGTGTGGATTTGTGCTGGTGAATAGCATAGGGAGAAATGTTGAGCAGGGCCGAAATATAACCTTAGGTGTTCAGAAATTATAGGCGAACGGTCCGAAATAAGCAGAAATGAACGAAAAAAAAAAAAATATTTTTCTTGACGATTGCTCAGTTTTGAACATGAAACGAGAATGGGTTTTGTAGAGTGCAGAGAAGGTATTCGATTTTGCACAAGTGAAAGAGTTGTAATTAAATTCTAGAAATTTAGAAATTGGGTAAAACTAGCAATGTTCAAGCTCTGCATCTTTAAAGTGTGAGGAAGGCTCTTGGAGGATATGAAAAAAAATTTTTGCAGTTTTTTAAGACGGTCGTTCGGTTTTGAATACCGGCCCGGATTGTGTGTTGTGAAATTACGGAAGGTTGTTCAGGTTTTCGCCTGAAGGAAAAAAAAAAAAAGTTGTGAATTCAACCCAAATTTGTCGAATTTTAGTATAGCGATTGGGTTGAAGCTCACGACATCAGGAGTAAGCGGGAAGAAAAGACTCTTGGATGATTTGAAAAAAAAAATGAATAGGTCTTTGCGAGGTTAGGACCTATTTGAGGTCGCGACATCGATTTGAGGTCGCGACACGGTTTTAACTGCGTGGTCGTGACCGGGAAGTGGCGTCGCTGACCTGCGAGTGCGGTAGGTCTCAAGGCGGGCTGGCTTCAACAAATTTGGGCTTGAGGTCGCGACATCATTTTGAGGTGCGACATGGTGTTTCTTCTGAGAATCGCGACATGGAAAAAATGGTAGCGACGTGTGTAATAAGATGAAATTTGAGTTGTTTTGAGGTCGCGACATCATTTTGGTCAGCGACATGGTAGTAGTGGAGGTCGCGACACAGGTTTAGGCGTCGCGACACAAATCAATGGCGAAATGGAGTCGCGACCGGAAATGAAGTCATGACATGGCTTGATCTTTGGGCGGGAGAAGACGGTGTCATGACATGGAATTTAGTCGCGACACCGGAATGGAATTTGAAGCGGTCCGACACCAATGTGATTTTGTGACGCCGGATGGCTGAGATCGTGACACAGGCGATGTCGCGACTGGGCTGTTGGACAAAGCGGGGAGGTCGTGACATGCGCCCACGACACAGGCGCTACTCTGCAGCGACTGCGCCTGTTGGCGCGACTCTTATTTAGTTTGGCCAGTAGCGACATGCACCGCGACTGGGCTTTTGCTTTCGCGTGGCTGCGACTGGGCGCTGCAGCGCCTTGATCTTGACACTGGACTCTGGAATCATGCGTGCCGACCAGTTTTGAAGTCGATGTCTTGTTCTGATCCTTTGTTTGGACGTGTTCATGGACCTTGTTCTGAACAGCATTCATAGGAAAAAATAAAATTTTAAAATTTTCTGTGATTTAATATATAAGATGTTTATATTAAAGTTACTATAAAAGCATCGGCGTGGTGTGTGAAATTTTTTTTTTTTTTCGATGTATGAATAGTGTCTCGGGGCTGTGTTTGAGCCTTAGAGCTACTGCGTTGAAATTTAATCTACCATTAATTTGTGTAGATGACTAGTAGAGCGAGGGCGTAGGTGATCCACGGGCCTTGATCGGGCACCACCGACGTTGGAAGGCCAGCCGCACGTATTTGATCAACAAGCCTTTGCGGAGAGTTGTAGAGTGTGCGGTATTTGCTGTGCCTGACTTGTGCGTGGTGAACAGGCGGGTCAAAAGCGACCTCCAGCGCATTATAGAAGCTCATCATTCACAAAGCCAGCGGCTTTTGGGAGGAGTGGAGACATACGAGGCTATGGGATATATGTGTTGGTGCTAAGAGGAGACGGTCGATCTTCTTCGGTCTGGGGAAAGAGCGGAAGAGTCTCTAGTTCCACCGAGCACCCCGGATCTGAGGCTAGCGGGGCCGATGACATCTTTTATTGCCATCAGCATGGAGCGCATGAAGAGGATTGCCGCAGGCAAGAATCACGGTTATGGGACACACCGGTCCGATCCATCGGTGAGGCAGTGAGGGTTGCCGGTCGGGATGGAGCGAGATGGTGTGCTACTATTGCCGATCCCGGACACGCGGGGAGAGGTTGCCTCGAGACGGGAATCGAGGTTTGGGGACAATGAAGTCCCAGTCTGCTGTCGGACAGGAACAACTACAATTTGTTTCTCCATACCCTAGTATGGGTCAGAGGGATCAGTATCAGTCTAAGGGTGCCACACCAGCACCTAGTACTTCTCAGGCGGGTCATATAGGCCAGGGTCAGAGCGTAGGTCGAGATCGACCACAGGACTTGCGGTGAGTTAGTCGGAGCTAGGCGAGATCATGTGTTACCATTGCCGCAGCACGGGCATATGAGCGGATTGTCCTAGGAGGCGGAGGTCTCATGGTACTGAGTGAGCATCTGAGAGCTGACCGGATATGTAGGGTACGTTTCTACTCTCGCTCTTGTTGATTGGAGTAGCATTTGAATTGGATGCATCATGTTCATTCATTAATGCATCTTATGTGATAAGTTTGGGCATAAAGGTTGAGGCCTTTAGAAAAACCAGAAAATGAGAGAATTCTTCCCTAGGATGTAGGGAGAGATTTGATTTTCTAGGGTCGAGTTGCGCGTGAGCGTGGTGGACATACCGGGTGGTAGACGTATTGGTTGTCAATGTCATTCTTGACATGTTTGAGTTAATGACTATCGGGTTGTCGTGGTGGGACTGCCCAGGGTCATCATGCGACCGTCTTGGGATTAGGTAAGGTTACATATGCATGGTTGGATGTGTATGTGCGTGGAATTCGAGACGAAATTCTTTTAAGGGGAGAATGTGGGACTCGGAGAAAATCAGTTTACCCCCAAGGAAGGATAAAATGGTAATTTCGGTCAAACTCGGAATTTTTTTTTCTAAATCTCGAATGACGAAGCGGACTTCTCCGTTGAAATCGTCTCGCGAAATTTAGTAACCACGTCGAATTTCGTTGGAACTAGAAGTGATGCAGTTCCACGTTTTTCGAGCGTGGGGTATCGGATGACCTATGGCAAGGTTAGGGGATGCCACACTGGCACCCAGAATGACAGTTGGCATTAAAGGAGTGACTACAATTAGCCATGTGTGGGAAATGATTAAGTATTCCGTATTAAGCCGTGTAAATGATGATGTCATAGAGGAATTTGGAAATAAAAGAAAGAGAATGGAAAATGGGTAGCCCTCATTTTAGCGAGAGGAGGAGGAAAGCTTCATCCTTTTAGCGCATCGGTAAATCTTTGCAAAGGAGAGAAAATGAGAAAGGAAAATGGGAGAAAATGAAAGAAAAAGAAGAAATGAGAAGGAATGATGGGAAAATGAAATGAAAAGGAAAAGAAATAATGGAGAGAAAGAAAATATCCATTGGCTTTCAAATCTGATTTTTTTAGTGAGAGAGAGTCTTCAGTTCTCTCTAGAATTGTAAGCGATCAGGCATTCAGTTTCTTCGAGTAAAAGGAAGGCGTTCTACGCGAAGAGGGCAGTGGACTCTAGGTTTTGAGGAGTTTCAACAAACTCCTGGTGGTAGGGGTTTTCTCCTACTTGCTTCCTTTTCGTTGAGTTATAATGGATGGGATTGGTGAGGCTGGATGTTTTGTTGGACAGCAGTTTGGACCGATGAATAAATCCACTGAGTGGTTTGGGCGGTCCTGATTTGTTGTGTGATTGTGTGATGTTGTTATTGTGCTTGAGTGAATAATAACATCTTGCAGTATGATTTTGGTAGTTAGATGGGTACCGGATTGTCTCTGTAGTCCATGTAGGCTGGCTCTTATGTTATTATTTGTAGGAATTGAATAACATGATTTATGGAATATTATGTTATATAATACATAAGTGATATATTATGTGTTGAATCTTGGTGTGCTGCATTGCACTTGGGGTGAGTATTCCAAGTAGGGAAATTCCACTCTGGGCATTGCTCATACAGCCGAGGAAATACTTTTGGTGCAGGCGCCATGGGGATGGGATGCATCAGGGGCACTTAGAACGAAGAAGCGGCCAAGATGGCCTTATCTTATCTTTGTATGCAAATTACGTAGAAGACCTGATTTTGTATAGTTGCCGTCGTAATTTAATAAATAATCAATTTTGTATAAATTTATATTTGGGAGTTGTATGGATGGGACTCTCTTTGGGCGTTTGCATGTACGTGCCTCACGACGTGAGACACGTAGATTTCCGCGGGTTGATGGGTAGTCAACGAACACCTCGGGTTTGGGGCGTCACATATACGTTTATGTAATATGGGTGCAATGTCCCAAAATTCTGGTCAGTATCTATCCTTTCATCTATTGCTGAATGTTTATATAAAACCAGCTATTCTATTCCCGAAATCTCGATTGTTTAGTGGTAGGAATAAGTTGTTAGTCGTCTTCTGATGGAGTCTCAAGATTATGTTCAGTTTGATTCGAGAAGCATTGCCCATATCTTTGCTTCATCAGATTTTGATTCTCTTGTGTGTTGTTTTCTTCCGTCTTGAAACATCTACATTCATTATGATGTATGCATCATTTGTAATATAGTGCAGTGTTTTAACAATACAAAGGAACAAAATTTCAAATTACGACCAAGTTGATAGATATACTCCATCGATGTGATTATGCAAATTTTATTGATTATTCGATTTTTCCTATCCTCCTTTTGTTCCTTGGCAGCAAGGATTTGAAAAAAATGCTTTTGTGGGGTTTCGAACCCACACAAATGTAGAAGTAGCCTTACTCAACCTTTGTTGATTTTATAATATAGTACAAGCATTTATATTATATTATTATTTTATTTGTTCCATAATTATAATATTTTATTTTATTTTATTTTACATTATAACTTATAATATTTTAAAATCAAATATGAATTTGAAAGGAAAAGAAATAAAATAATATCATTTAAAAATTTAAAATTATAATATACAATATTTTAGAATCTCCTCATTATCTACATAATATTTATAATAATAACGAAAACAAATAAATAACACTACAGAAAATCCTGATTTCTGTGAAAATTTTGCAACGGACAAATGTGCAAAAGCGATAGCAGTTTGCAACGAATCTTGTGAAAGTCGATAGAGTAAATTCTTCTTGGATTGCGACTAACTTGCAACAGGACTTGCAACGAAATTTAGCAACGGATTCATTCTTTGTTGCAAAACATGGCGAGAAACTTTGGCATCAGGCGAGTACAGCGGATTTGGCGTTTGCAGTTTTACTAACGGAGATAATAGTTTACCAACTCATGGATAGTAATAAATTCTGAGTTGTTGCAATTTACCATGGACTACAGGTTTTGCAATAAATTTATAAATTTCAGGAATTTTATCAAGATAACTTAGAATTTTATTTATAATTAGAGGTAAAATTATTAAGTATCTTGTTTTATATGGGGGCGCTATAATAAATTCACAATTTACCGATGAAGTTTGCAGGCGAATTAGAATTTACGTTGGTACTTATAATATATTTAATGATGCTTTTAAGTTGATCACTTTTAAAAACATCATGGTAGGTAATTGATAAGAAAACTAATATAAGTAAAAATAATTTATTTTATTTTCCTATCATGATTAATTTTTATTATAGTATCACATTAAATAATCATTAAAACTAATTAGTTTTTAAATATTAAAAAACTAAATGACTGCATAAAAATTTAAAAATCAAATAAGTTGAAGTATTTGATGCACATTTATAAGAAATAATAGGTAACCAAATAAATTGGCAGGATGGCCTACTCCTTGGGCCTATCATGGCCCAAATAAATTGTGCCATATTTTGGAATATGGGCCCATAGTCTTATGGGCTGCTTGGTCCATTTGACACCTTATGTATTCCTATGATTTCAGGGGCCCAAAATATTTGACACGTATTCCTATGACACCTTAGGTCTTATGGACCCAAATATTCATACGTTTTCCGCCGTTTTCTTTTTCTTTCTCTCCAAACACTCCATTCTTTCTTTTCTTTCTTTTTTCAAGATTCGTCTGAGTCTACTCCACTACGGGTGAGTTGAGAATTGGGATTTCCCCGCTTGAGACCGTTGTTCTTATTTGCATCATAGATCCGATCGCTCTATTTCTAATGTTGGGTTAATCCACGCTTCTCGGGCTTCTACTACATGCCTAATCTTTTCTCGTTAGATTTGTTTTATTAGTAGTGGAATATGATGTGATTCCGTCGTTGTTCGTAATCGGATTGATAATGTGAGTGGCTTCTCATGACATTTATCATTGTGGGTTCGAATGATGTGATTTTGTCAGGTAAATGGATAATGGTTTGCGTAGTGATGTTTAGGGTTCAGAATTGCTTGTGAACTGAGGAATCGAGCTTGCTTAAGTGAATGACTGTTTGATGTGAAGAATGGAAGTAGGAACTACTTACTTTTTATGGATCGGTGTTTACGCTGTTACTTGGATTTTTAGTTTCCGAGGGATTCTCGAGCTTATCTTTATGGATCGATAATAATGCCTTATGTTTGGTGGTTTAATGGAACTGGTTTTTGTTTGATGTCAATGTGGTTTCTTTTGGGGCGTAAAACAAAACATGAGGGTAGTTACTTCAAACAAGCAGAGTTTTGTTACTACCAGGCATCTCTGCTTGAACTGATCAAATTTCAGCATGCTCGTGATAATGACAAATAGTAGTGGCACGATAGGAATTTGATTTTGGGGGACAAGGATTGGGAAATTTATTTCACAGAAAAAAAAGCTTGAGGGGGTTCAATTATAGTACATATCAAAGAATATGGTCAATCACATGTGCATTTAGATTTCATTATTGAGTATCTTAATCTCATTTTGTGATGTTTTAATTTCATTCTTCATACCTTAATCTTATCATTTGGAACTTCATTTAATACCATAAATTATATACCTTAGTCTGATCATTCATATATATATATATATATATATAATGGCTTGTGTTGCAAGTTTTGATAAATGCCATTTTCTCTACAGTTGAAGAAAATGCCTGACGGAGGGGTACATGAATAAGGCAATAAAATAGAGTCCGTGGGTGGAGTTTTCAATGTTATGGAATTTGTTCCTGAAAATTTGAGCCAAAATATTAAGGAGAAAAGATAAAAAAATAAAAGTAGAAAGATCATCATAGAGCGTATCTTTTCCGTTAGTAAGGAGTACGTAATTTTTTTTAATCATTTTTTTTATCTAAAATCATTTATCTACATCTTTTATTATCATTTTTTTTTCAATAAAATTGTTCTTCTACACATATATGAATTTTTAATTTATTTTTTCGTGATTTTATTATCGACTTGTTATGGTGTGTGGTTGTGTTATCTTTTACGATGATTGATTTTTCATTGTCTTGGTACGACATTTATTAGTATATAGGTGATTCAAACGAAAAAACATATTCGATCAGATAGAGACATCAAATCAAATAATAGTTGTTAATATGTTACAAAACTTGAGTCATATGTATTTTACTCATTATATGATTATCAAATGTGTAAGTATTCTAGTTGTTAATAATCGATTTATTATGTTATTAACCTGAATATTGCTTCATTGTAAACCCCAAATTTGGTTTAGGTTCAATTTTATCTTCTTTTTTTTAATTTTACCTTATTTTATTTTATTTTACCTTATTTGTTTTTCTGGATTTCATCGATTTGGATTATTTTGGATGTTAGTGTTTGTTTTATTTTCTTTTTTCAAGGCTATATTAGTTGAGTTGTGACTTTTTATTAATTGTTTAGGCTATAATTATATTTAACACATATATTTCTTCCATGATGTAGATTTACAAGACTATTTTGTGTGTCGTAATCAAATTTGTGCGACTATTTTCCGGGTTATAATGTAATTTGTGCGACTATTTGTGCGACTACAGTTTTGATGAATATTTTTGCTTTTTTTTTTTTTTGGGTTGTGAGTAGCGCTGATTCAATTATTGCTTTTAATGAACATCTTGGCCGTACTTTGAACATTTTGCAGTAGCTAGATTTCGACCTGCCCCTAGATTGTCAATTATTGCCGAGAATGTTGATAGGCAAGTACTTTAACACCAATTTGGTCTTTAAACACACTCATTTCAAACCTTGATTTTTGTGTACTAGGAATGCTAATTTTTGGTGGTCACATTTTCAGGTCTTGTCTTTAAGGCTATGTTTGGAACCCGGAACCCGGAACCTGGAAAAGGTGAGGGAAAGAAAATAGGGAAGAAAGAAAAAGCTAGAGAGGGGAAAATTAATTTTTTTTTCTTGTTTGGTTATTCATGGAAAACTCAAGGGAAAAAGATAAGGAATCTATTTTCCCTTGTTTGATTATCTATGACCTTAAAGAGAGATGATGATCAGTACTTTCCTAATTTCATTGTATATCAATCAACTGACTAATTTATGTTACATATCAGGGCATGTAAAATGAGTTCCAACAGAGAATGGATGTATTTAAGGCTAACAAATGGATTGCCTAACCAATCATTTATATCGGGAGTCGAAGAATTTGTTCAATTTGCACTTAGTCGACCAGAAGGCAGTGACGGTAATCACATTAGATGTCCATGTAATAAGAAGAAGTGCCGTATCAAGAATTTTGTTGGAGGTTAATGCAGGCAAGGTTCCATCTTTTTATAAATACTGGCTTTTGTCCCTAATTATCGTGTGTGGTACTTGCATGGTGAGACCGAATCATCTATATATGGGAGGAGGCATTATATAATGTGAATGCCACTAACCATCATGCAATAACGACAATGTCGATCATCGAACACAACATTTGTTCGCATGGTTTATGATGCACCGTCCACAATTTAATACTAATATTGTTGAGGAATCTCCAAACCCAACCGCGCACAAAATTTTATGACATGCTTAATGCAAACCAAGAAGTACAGCGGCCTAATTGTCAAACGCACTCACAGTTATCAGCCATTGCTCGAATGCTTCACATCGTCGGCATCGACACCAATCTGCAAGGCGATGCTTTGGGTGTCGCTTTTATGAAGGAGTTGTTGCCGATGATAATGTTAAGGCGACCGGAGAAGTTTTATGAGACCAAGAAGCTTATCAAGGGAATCGGAAGTTGCCGCCTATAAAATTCATACTTGCTTGAATGGTTGTATGATTTATCAAGTGATGACTTAATTAAATCGAATGCAAATTTTGTGATCATGCTCGATATCGACCACAAAGTATTAATAGACAAAAGTCAGGCCATATAAGAAAATGTATTACTTCCACTAACTCCAAGACTTCAACTAAGCAGTATAGTTTCGTAGTTTAATCGCTAAGAGTATGAGATGGCATGATGATCATTTTGTAGAAGATGGCGAGATGCGCTATCGCTCGATTCTCCCTGCATGGAAACATTTTAATGCTATCATCCCCTCATTTGGTACCGAAAGTCGTAATGCCTCGACAGCCTATGTAGTAATGGATTTCAACAATTCGGGCAATCTGGGAGTCAGTATTCTTCATGGCCTGTTATTCTCACTCCATATAATCGCCTCGTGAATGTGTGTATGAAGGAATTGTAATACATGTTTCTACCGCTTATCGGGTCTCCAGCCCTGCAAATCAAGGACAAGTTAGATGTGCATTTACAACCTTTGACTTCGAGTTACAAGCATTGTGGGAAATTGAGTCGAAACTTATGACATTTCTAGAAAGCAAAAATTTTATGCTACTTGGTAAATTTCCTTAGCGGGACAATCGCTGACTTTCCGTGCCCATCAATGTCAGTCCTGGCTGAGCAAGATCTCCGCGACTAGCATGTCCATATTGTGCGGATGAATCGATGCTTACTCCTGCACGGAAGGAAACAATTGGCTTGATAATCATCGTAAGTTCCTTCCACTAGACTATCCATTTAGAAGAAATAAATATGTTTAAAGAACTAACAAGAATAGATCCACTTCCAAAATTCGCCCGGGTGTTGAGTTGCTAAGGAACATGCATTAGGATTAAAAAGTTACCGAGATTTGGGGGCACATGATGCTAATGTCCCAAGTAGTAAATTAACCGATGGAAAAAGAAGTCAATTTTTCGATTTGCTATATCGAGCACAAATCTCAGGGCATATAATTTAGATGTGATGCATATAGAGAAAAATGTGTTTGAAAAAATATCTTTAACACGTTGATGAATGTTGACGGAAAACAAAAGACAATGCAAAGTCTAGATTGTAATTAATGGAAATATGTCGTCGACTGCATCAGATAGTTGTTGATGGCAAGCTCCAAAAGCTTCATGGCTATACATTAGACAAAAATGTAATAAAATGAGTTGTGTATTTGGGTTCGTAATCTAAGATTTCCAGATGGATATGCTTCAAATATAGCTGTGTGTGTAGACATGAGGAAACATAAACTTTTTGGAATGAAAAGTCATGATTGTCATGTCTTTATGCAAAGGTTGATACCAATTGCATTTCGAGAAATGCTTCCATTAGCCGTGTGGCAAGAATTAACAGAACTTAGCTTGTTCTTTAAGGAGCTTACATCAACTGTGCTTTAAAACAAGCTTATAAGCCGAGATTAGAGTCAAATACTAATTATTATTTGCAAACTAGAGAGATATTCCCTCCCAGTTTTTTCGACTCAATGGAGCATTTTAAGCAACACACTTGGCATAAGGAAGCAAGGGTAGCAGACTGCATTCAATACCGATGGATATCTATTTGAAAGGTATGCAAATTAATGTTATACAATTACATTTACTATCAACTAATCATTATATGATATTGGTATTTATAAACTTATTGATCGATTGCCGTGTATTCATGGAAGTTAAAACACAACAAGGAATAAGGCCAAAGTGGGAAGTGATCCATATGCAACGCATATTTAGTTTGAAGAATCTTCACTTTTATGAGCATTATTTCAATCCAACACTTCCATACAAGTGCATCAAGGATGCCTCGTAATGTCAGTCCCATACCGGGAGAAGTGAAATGATTTCGATGGGAACTATCAATATTCACCCATCCCCGGCCGACCTTTGGAAGACATACAAACACGAATGCTAAGTGAACAAGAGATAAATGTCGCACATCGCATGTCTCACAACTCCGCATTGAAGCAAACCCTATATTGAGTATGCATCTTAATCCTAACTATCGCACTAATGATGCAATTTTCTAATTTGACTAATTAGTGTTCTATTAATTTAATATTCATTATCGGGAAGTTACCGCAAAATGAGCCATACATTAATGATACAACCGTTGATGCTAGACTCGAAGAATATTTCCGTAAAGATGGTTCAAGACTTATGTAAGTTCTTATTATTTTAGTTAGTTTATGGTAAAATGTCTTTTTAACACACTCTATTAGCGTGCACATGACAACATAGAAAACATATATCTTAAAGCTCTAGCAGATGGACTGCCAAACAAAGAACTCCGCAGGTAATGGATATAATGTGAATGGCTCGCCACACACTTCAACTGGGTAAATTTCTAGATTTTCAAACAATAGTGGTGTGCGTTAAAGTACCACTTACACGATTGATGAAACTGACTACTATGGTCAATCGCAAGAAGTCGGGAATTGTAGCATTCGTGATGGCCCATTAAGAGGACTGTTTTATTTAAGTGTGAGTGGTTTGACATTACACCAAATGTTGGGACGAGGATCCACAAGCAATACAAATTAGTGGATGTAAATCATACAAGAAGATATGCACAAGATGAACCATTTGTTTTAGCAATGCAAGCACAACAAGTGTATTATCAGTATATATCTGCTTAAAACGGATACTCAGATCTTGCGGGCCGCTTGTAAAATCAAGGCTGTGAGGGGATGATCGGTGATACCGCAGAGCCAAATTACCCCACAAGATCCATTTCAAGAGGAAACAAATGATGGATGAATTTAGTTTATCAAGGAAAATGATACTATTTGCTTAATGATCCGATAGGTGAAATGTTAGATATCGATAACCAAACACTTTCTCATGATGATGATGAAGAAGAAGAATATGATGAAGATGAAGAAGAAGAATGGAATGATTTAAACAGTGATGAAAATTAGGTTGGTAATTTGATTGTTGTATAACCATTTAATTACCAATTAATATATATTTTATTATGTTCTTATTCTCATTGGAATATGATTAGAGTGAATGAGAGATCTGGATAAGGTAAGGGACGTGGTAGGAATGTGGTTTCCTCCCTTAGTGCCCTAGTAGATTACGAATCATTAGAGGATCTACCACACATACCTCACCAGGTGCCATCATCCATATCCTCATAGCCTACCTTACGAGACACCGATTGATCGTCGCCATCATCTACCGCCACACAGTAGAAGATTCAACACCACAAGTAGCATCGCTCTGGAGTTCAGCATTACCACTACCCGTGGATTACGTAAGTCCTACCATTACACTTCTTGATGGAAATGCGTTTCCTTTTAAAACTATATCATTTAGATTTTTATATTTGACCCACGTGAAGTTGAATGACTTCACATTGATTAACTTTGTATGTTTACTTGTAGGATACACATCACGGAGAAGATATCTAGGATTATCACTAATATCTTCAAGGGCGTTGCATGTGATGAGTTGCCAATTCGGAAGATGTGGTGCCTCATGATATCAAAGATTTCTCTTGTGAGAGTTTCAAGTATGAATTGGAGTCTAAGATATATTTTATTTTATTTTATTTTCTATATATTGATCAATAACAAATGTTGTTTCACTTTGGTCTTGCTTTTAAAATGTTTTTTTATAATGTGGATAAGATTGGAATTTGAATGTGAATAAATTCAGAAAAGCCGATAACATTAAAAGTTTCACATATCATATACAATAAGCTATTTTTCTTTCCACAGTTTTTCATTTGGCATTATTTCAGTGCAGAAACATTATCGGTGGGATCCTTCACTAGATGCTCTAGTTAAGGTTGCATGGCATACAAAAAGGCTTCAAGCGTTATAAGTAATGATGTTGGTCGTGGAAGATCATAGCGAACGACCGGAGTTTCATCTCGGGAGAGTATTTGGGAAGCTTGGCAACGTTATTGGCAATCACGAAATTTCGAAAAGTCTGCCAAGAGGATCTATGAATAGGATAGGTGAGACTAGAGTGAGGCGCGGACGCCCAGCCATCTGGGGTGGTTCCTTATCTCTATAGGGAGCATGCTAAGCGTTTGGTGCGATATGTTGATAAATATTTGGATTTTATTTTATTTGTTTTAACTTCTTGTTTTAATATATAATACTTTTTAATTTTAGGCGGCCAAGTTAAGCGTCAAAGCTGTACCACATGAGCTCTAAATTAAACTCATAGGAGAGTAGATAATCAATTTGTTGATCGGAAGTCTCGGGGAGATCTGTAAATTTAGCTTTGCAATTAATTTGTTTGTAATTTTTGTTTATAGAAAATATATTACTATTAACATATATTTGGGGATCGTGTAGTTGCAAGGTATGAAATTTGAGACCGCGGTATAGGATGCATCTTCATCTCAATCGGTTGATGCAACTCAAATCTATCTAGATGAAGTTGGAAGTCGAGAAGAGCAGTGATGTGGCCTTGGATCGATGGGATCTGTATGCACACGATCTCGAGGCATCATCAGGTTCATCGATATGCCTTGACTAGTCAGCCGGTTCAGGAAATCTCGAGACAGGCACAAGAAGATAGTCGAATCAAGCTTTGGAAAAGGAGATGAGTATGATGCGTGAGCAAATGATGCGGCGGCGAGGAGGAGCATTCTGGACGTCTGAGTCTCTCATTCTGACTTTTCATGCCTGATTCAGGCTTATTAGGGTCGCCCTATTCCACTAGCCATTTCTCCAGAGTTAGATGTACCTTCTACTGAAGGATCTCACTGATTGTTAGGCATTTTAATTATTAAGTTGTTGCCTGAGGAGTAGCTTAAATTGTGGTTGAATATGGTATGTAGAGCTATTAAGCTATTAGTTATCAAAAATTTTATGTTGCATTTTTATTATAAAGTGCGGAGATTTTGAAGTGAATAGAGAATTTTGAGATATCTACAGGAAATTTTGGAAGTACAAATTTAACAAAAATTAATGAAAATTGGAAAAAATAGTACAGCAGTTTTGCAATGGAGTTTGCAACGGATATTAAATTTGCGACTAAGTAAGGTTTAGAAAGAAAATATTTGTTACGCATCTTTCATTTGCGAATTTTACACTGCGAAATTGCAATAAATTACAACAACATATTTTTGCAGCGACTCATGAGTAGTTGCCAAATGCATTCTGCAAGTTACACTTGGAGTACAGAAATTGTAATGGTTAGTAATGAAACAGTTGCTGATCTGTTACAAATTTACAACGAAATGACAACAACTTTAGCTTATTCATTGTCTTTTGATTTTGAAGTTTAATGCTTGAATTAGCAGATGTGAAGTGGTTAATATAACATAACGGAATAATTCGTTGCAAATCCAGTTGGTCTTTGCAACGTTGCAAGTGTACAAAAATTGCAACAAGGTTTTTTGCAACAGAACACTTATGTTGCAAATCTGTTGCTAATAGAGATTTACATGATTTTTATGGGTTGCAGCAGTTTGCAATCCGTTGCAAAACTGTGATTTTCTTGTAGTTTTAACATAATAATAATAAATAATATATTAAATATAACATATTTAATTTAATAATTACTAATCAATTTGATTTTAATCTACATAATTAAGTCTGAATCATTTCTCATCATCTATATAATTAAAATATGAAAATTTTTAATCAAACCGATATTTTTGTAAAAATATCCACCGATATTTCCGATATTTCCTTAAAATCCAATTACTGATATATCCGTGTTTATCGATATTTTGATCCTTGGTCATACTCATACATGATAGAAAGTTAAATGTTGCCATCAGCTAGCCGGAAAAGCATTCATACAGGTTCTAGTGTTGTTGATGGCGGTAGTGCAAGAGCCTATATCCTGAGAAGGACATTTCCTTAATTCTTGTGTCATTGTAATTCTGCGATGCAAACATTGTTGTTACCATAAGTCTTCTGTTATTGTTGTCTTTGATGAGGTGGCATCATATCCCTGGCCTCTTTATTTACTCGGTCTGATGTATTGTAGAATTTCTTTCCAAAGCGAGCCCATTCAAAACCATTCATGTCAAGAATTCTTGGAGTTAGGAAATGTGAATGTGAACCTGTATCAACATATAAAACCTTTAAGGTGTAAAAGATAAAGGGTTTAATAAGTCTTTTTACTTTTCAAGTTGCTTGGTGCCTCTCTATTGATTATCAATTGTTTAGAGTTGAGAGAGATGAAGTAAAAAGTAATTAATATTTTCACAATTCTTGTTAAAAAAGTAGTTTGTATCGCCCATTTCGGTTTTTTCCGGATCGGTTTGGTTATCCTTGCCCTGCATGATGCAAGCGATGTCTTCATGGAAGCTGCAAAAGTTCTTAAATATTCTGAGAAGGAGCTTGCAGCAAGTGTGTGGTTTGGACTCTTTGCCATCTCATGGCTTGTCCTACGATTAATATTCTTTCCCTTTTGGGTTATCCATGCATCAAGGTTTGTGATTTGTCCCTTTGATTGATGTTCTAATTTCATTACATCTTGATGTATTTCCATCATTTTGCTTAATTTCTTGTGGTTCTTATTTCCCAGCTATGATATCCAAGATTACATGGATCTGTCAAAGGCCTATCCCACGTTGCTGTACTATGTGTTCAATACAATGCTTATGACACTACTTGTGTTCCATATATACTGGTGGATTCTTATATGCTCAATGATTATGAGACAGTTGAAAAATAGAGGACAAGTTGGTGAAGATATTAGATCCGGTGAGCATTTTTTGTTTCCATATCTAATTTTTAAGCACTATTTGAAAATATAAAATAAAATAGAGTATTGGAAATGGTGTCCAGGATTTCTTGGTGCTCTCCCCCAAGGCTAAATATATCTCGTTATAGCCCTAATTTTTAAGATGAGTGCATGTTAAAGTCTCTAAAATATATTTTTTTATTTGACATTTCTTTGCTTTTATTGTACTTGGATAGCTATCATGTCTTCGCAAACTATTGTCAGAGATATTAGCTGAAATAGATTACTCCTTTTGCATCTGCTCAAAATAGAAAAGTAAAACCTTTGAATCTTGTTGATTCAATCACACCAAAACAAGCTAGGAATATTAGACAAGATAATGTGTTTTGATTATGTGAAAAGGATAAAAAGTTAGACCAATATGATTTGATTTCCAATGTCTAGATCCGACTTGTAAACGCCCATGACCCGACAAGAAAATTTTCTAGGATATCCTTGTCAAATATAATTCTGACATTAATAATTGGCTTATTTTCTAGAATTTGAACACCTTAAGCCGGCCAAAGCAAATAGTCGGCATTTAAAAATTACCACATTCCTATTCTGATCAGCATGCCTAGCATTTGCATGTATTGTCATTGAACAGCTAATGATTTCGTACTATCTAATTGCTGATTCAGAGGACGATGAATAGGCGGAAGATTTTGTTCAATTTTTTTCGTTCTCACCTGGTGGGAGATCACTTTGACTTGTTCTAGGTTTGTCCCTTGAGTTCAATTGGTTATCATCCATAGAAAAAGGTTAAAGAATTGAATGTATTTCTAATTTGTCCTCCAATATTCTTGGAATAGAGCAAAAAATGAAAAAGGAAAAAAGAACAGAGGAGTTAGGACTATAAGCCTTTTTTTTAATATTTTCCTTCTTGTACAAATAATAGGCCAATTCATGTATAATTTTTTTTCTGGATGATTTGTTGTCCTGAGATTTGTCTTTCTGTGAGTAAAAGGAGCAAAAGAACCCGCAAATTGAAATATTCCTTTCTTTTTTTCTCTTTTTGGAAAGATTATATATATATATATATTGTGTTGGGTGTGTATATATGTATTTGGGAAAACTTATGTTTGCATTGTGTTGAGAATAATTGAAGCGCATAAAGAATGCAAATATATGTGGTTTTGTAGCGCCAAAACCCGAAGTCGATTGGCGATCCCTCGACTCATGAGAACACATGTAGTAATTAAGTGTCTCAATGCTACAAAATGAGTGTCTCTCTACCCGAGACTCAAACATGAGTAAAAATAGTCACGTCGAGCTCATACCACTACAAGAAAAATTGGAATTAGAGACAGAAATTAGAGACGGACACTTATCAGATATCTCTAAGTAAGGCAGTTGCATACAAATTAATTAGAGGCAAATTTCCGTCTACAAATGAGAAAGGAATGATTTAGTCTCGGTTGAGACGGAATGATTCCGTCTCAGTTTGAGACGAATCATTCCCTTCCCATTTGAGACGGAAATAGAGACCGAATAATTTCCGTCTCTAATCAGAGACGGAATCTGAGACGGAAATCATTCCGTCTTTATTTAGAGATGGAAATAGAGACCGAATATTTTCCGTCTCTAATTAGAGACGGAAAAAAGCCGTCTTTAATTAGAGATGGAATGTTTCGTCTCTATATAGAGACGGAATGATTTTCGTCTCAAATTTTGAGACGGAAATCATTAAAATCTCTATTTAGAGACGGAAGTATCGTCTCTAATCAAAAGCAGATGCTATTAGTCTCTGATTAGAGACGGAAATTATTCGGTCTCTATTTCCGTCTCTAAATAGAGACGGAATGATTTCCGTCTCTAATTTGGGATGGAAATCATTCTGTCTCTATTTAGAGACCGAATAATCCGTCTCTGAATTCAATTTCTAATTATTGACCTTTTGAAAAAAAAAAAAAAAAAGCATGAGACTAAAAAATTCAAAATCTCTTTGTCCCTCAAAACAATTTAGGTTTTATCCCTAATATTTGTTTTATTTTAGAAAATATCCTATTTTTCCATCTATCTTTTCGGTCCTATAATATCTATGCTCTTTTCTCACTTTTTTAAAGTAATGAAAAAAAAAACATAAAATGAAAAAAAAGAACTAAATAATTTGTTTATAAATAGAAAGTCTAGAATCACAACATATACTAGTTAGCTCAATTGAAAACATATACCTATAATAACAATAAATTGAAAATGGTCCAAAGTACCCACATCATATCCAAAGGAAAAAAAAACTCCTTGCACATATACAAATAAAATTATAAATTATCATTTAGTTTTAAAAATAGATTAATTAAGCTTTCTTAATTCAAAAACCAATACTTTGGTTTGTCCTATCAATGTTGAATATGATTAATTTAAAATTTCTTTCATTTTTAACAAATGTCAAATTTGCCCATCAATCTTTATATATATATATATATATATATTTTATTTTTCAAAAAAAATG
Organism: Tetrastigma voinierianum; assembly: GCA_016808115.1. NCBI lineage: Eukaryota > Viridiplantae > Streptophyta > Magnoliopsida > Vitales > Vitaceae > Tetrastigma > Tetrastigma voinierianum. The sequence continues at coordinate 249,869 of JAEQBH010001853.1, read as the reverse complement.
TTTGGGAGAAAAAAAAAATGAATAAAAATAACGGAATAATTAGTTATTGAAATAGAAATAACTAACTAATTTCTCGAATAGAACTTTATCTCTTTTCAAAAAAAAAATATATATATACAAAAAAGAACAGCTAAAGAAGGGGATATATATGAAACATAAGTAGAAATAGAAATTGAGGTAGTTAAATGATTAATTAGCTAATCATTTAATTAGAAATAGAAATTGAGGTAGTTAAAAAAATATTCAAATTAAATATTAAAACGATTATCACTAATTTTTAAATTACCGTTTTTACCTTTATGTACAGAATAATGTAACTTTTGGATAATATTTTTTATTTCTATTTTTTATATTTTCAAGTTTATTAAATTTTAAAATATAAAAAGTATAAAAAAATAAAAATAAAAAATAAATATAAATAAAAAAGTAACTATACTAAGACATATATATATATATATATATATATATATATATATATATATATATATATATATATATATATATATATTACATACAAAATAAATTTTAATAAAAGAATAAAAAAATAACGAATAAATAAAATTTTTTTTAAAATTATTTACTAGATTTTCAATAAGTAGAAAAGAAATAATATTTTTATATTATCAATTCATTAAAATAAGAAATTAAAAATCATAAAATTTGTGCAATTTAAAAAAAAAAAAAAAAAAAAGAGATAAACTATTAGATAGATTGGATGAAATTGAGTGGGAACAGGGAGGGTGTTTGCAGGGTGTTGGGAATAGGCGTTGGGTAGGTTTGTTGGGCAAAAATTAATTTGTTAAATATATTTTTGTTTCATTAAGTTATATAATATTATGTTTAATTTTAATAGTTTAATGGACCCTTTATTAAATAAATAAAGACATCTTTGTTACTATCCTTAAGCATAATTCCCTATAAATCTTTGGTAAGAATTTGTATAGAGCTACTTCTAACGTGGGCGGCATGTGTTAAATTAGATGTTTCATAATTCTTAATTTCATCCAAAAGATATAATATATTATTATTTTAATATGATGCAGGTCGATTTTGAAGCTGATTAAGAGATAGAAAGATCAATATGGGTGTGGCGCCACAAACTGATGACTTGTCCTTTCTATTTAATTTACATACTTTATACAATTATTTGTTAGTAAGTCCATGGGTTCCCTCTTCCTGGGTTATTAAAAATTTACAATCAAGGAAGGACGTAGATATTGTGATAATGTTGGTTCATGTGACTTGGTCATAATTATTTGTAAACAAGCCTTATTTTACAACAAAATTTATAAAAAATTAAATAATTAACCTTAAACCAATTTTGTTGTTTTTCCTCCACTTTCTATTAGTATAATTCATTTTCTATTTTGTTCTTCATTTTTATTAAAAACTTTTAGAACCAAATATACTCTGAAATCAAATAAATTTATCGTTAGATTTCAATATAAGTAAAACATAGTTTCGTGGATGTTTTTTATAATATTATATTATAAGTAATGACATTTTGGAAACAATTATCAATTCAAATGTACTTAAATTTGAGAAGTTCCTTGAACGTTTTATTACTATTTAAAACCAATCTAACTTTCCTTTACATTCACATTACTTGGAATGAAGCATTACATAAATAGAATTTTAATTGAAATAATCTTACACAAGCTAAAAAATATGAAAATACTATTAAAAATCTTGGAATTTTTGAGACTTTTTATATTTATATCTCTTGAATAAAAAAAAAAATGATTTTTAATTATACAAACTTCTATTTTAATTGTACTTTTAGATTTGGATAACCCCAACCTCCGCAACATTCTATGTGGCATTGCAATATGGAGTCGTTTTGTCGAACAAAGCATGGGACCCACTCATATCAAACGACGCCGTTATGAAAATAATGTTTTCTGAAACTCCTTTTATATATATATATATATATATATATATATATATATATATATATATATATATATCGTGTTGCAATGTGTTTTGTCATTGACTTGTTAGTGTGGATAGCTATGTCATTGACGATTAGATAATGTTCGATCTGATAGAATCATAAGACCAAATGTGTATTTTACGTATTTTTTTATTATCAAATATATAGACCTTAAGTCGATTATTTTTGCTATTAACTTAAATACTGTGTTATCCTCTAAAATTTGTTAACATTTTTAATTATATATTTTCATCAATTATATTGCTAAGCTCAATTAATAAAGTTATCTCTTAAAAAAAAAAGAGAATATTTTTAGATTATTGATTTTCAAATTAAATTGATCTTAATAATTGGAAATCGAATCTATTTATTTGGAATTGGTCTTTGAATAGCAAGGGATGCAAGCTCAAGGTGCTCTGCGGTGAATATTTTTCTTTTTTAAAATAAAGAGCTTGTTTGCCTGTTAGTTTTTTTTTTTAAACACTAATAACACAAAAAATATTTAGGCCCTGTTTAGTAGGTAGAAAAATTTATGTTTTCTCTATTCAAATTTTTCGAAAATAAGGTTACTTAGTTACTTAACTCAGACAAAAACAAAATTAAAACAAAGAAAATGAATTCACTATTTTCAATATTTTATATATGAATCAGAAAACTGTTCTGTATTGTTTTCCTTGTTTTCGAATTAAATTGAAAATACGGGATTTGGTCGATTGGGATAAAACGAAAACACGGGATTGTGACTATTTTATTCTTTTCTTCCCTCGCTCTCTAATTTCGATTTTCTTCATCGTAATTCACGAAACACTCCGGATTGTAAATAGTAACCTGCATTTTAAACACATATTTTCATTGTTTTCATTAACTTCATTTTCAAGAAAATGGTTTTACAAAACGGATTTTCTTATTCTTTATTTTCAACCAAATTCAAGTACGAAACGTATTTTCTAAAAATGAAAACTAAAGATTAGAATACATTGAAAATTTTCATATTCCGACTTTGGATAGAGTTAAAATTTTCGTGAACTAAACTGTGGCCTATGTTTTGTGTGTTTACGCTTCTAAAATAGTTTTTTATACTCAAAAGCAAAAAGAATAAGGAAAGCAAGGAGAATTACTTTGGTTCCCAATTTTATTTTTTTTTAAAAAGAACTAAAAACATAGAAAACATTAAATTTAGAACAAAAATAATTGTTAAAAAAATACTAAAATGATGTTTTATGTGTTTTAAAAAGCAAAAACCAAAATACCTAAATTTCTCAAAAGTAATTATAAAAAAACATAAATTAAATAAATAAAACTAAATTAAGATAACAAAGAGTAAATTTAGAGAATACCAAAATCTTGTTTAGTTTTAGTTTTTAAAAAATGTTAACAATTTATCAAAATTAGTTTTATTATTTGTTATATGAATATATATTTTCATAACCAAAAAAAAAGAATTAGGGCCCTAACCTGGGTAAGTTCTCCCGATTTTCAAAACTAAAAATCAGTTTTTTTTATTTTTAAATTTCTTTAAAGAACCAAACATTCCCAAATATTGATTTTTCTATTCACTGTGGCGCCTTGGACCTTAGGACCACTGGTTGTAAGTGGACGTTGAGATTGAAAATTGGTGTGTATAGTTTTTATGCCGTCAGAATATTAAAATGTTTTGTTTTCGTCTCCACAACCAAAAAACATAAAAGTAAAATAACCATGAAATAGGAGCACAGCAAGCTGGACAAGCCATGGGCTTAAGTCAATCTAATCGCTCACAACCAAACTTAACTCGACTCCAAGCCCGGGTTTGCCCTATTTCTTTCTCTTTATTCACGACGCCTCAGAATGTAATGTTTTGCCTCGTTCCTCGCATCTCCCTCCGATTCGTCAGTTCATCGCTCCTACACTGAGAGGTAGCTTTCTATTCACAAGCATTCTTTTAAAGGCTCGATTTTTCCTTTTGATTTGGTCTTCTTCCTTTTACCTTTCTAGGGTTCATGAGAGATTGTAGAGGAGTAGGTTTTTTGTAATCGACGGCGATTTTGATATCTAAAGTATTGAATTCTCGTGGCAAGGTTAGCCATTGCATCTCTCCGGGATTTCAGATTCTAGGGTTTCGTTCGCCGATCGCTCCTTCGTTTAGGATTTTCTCGAGTCCGCCATTGAGGGTTCACGGGCGTGAGTCTGCCTTCCCATATCCGATTTTTCGAGCGCTCGCTCACCAATTCATGATGTTCGCGCATGGCGGTTGTCCACCGTATCTCTCAGAGTTGCCTTTGATTTACTTTTTTTTTTTTTTGTATTTTCAGATTTGTTGATTGTATTTGGATGTTAGATCGTGGTGAATAATGCTTTGATTATTTCGTTTTTGTTTTTCCTTTTTGTGTGTGCTGGTTTGTTGTTTGTAGGGGATTTTGATGTTTTGTTGAATTGGTGTGCTAGGGAAGTTTTTGGGTGCATACTAATTTGATGTTTTGTTAATTGTATTTGTTTCCATTATTTCCCATGCACATCTTGAACTTACCGTAACTATTTAAGCTTTGAAGTGAGAACCAATACATGTAATTAGCTTCTCCCATTTGATGGTATGCTCTGCACCCGTAACCATCCATTTCGATCGCAACAGACTCGAGGTGTCCATATATATACACACTTGGGAAATGACTGATGAGAAAATCATGTCATTCTTTTCATTAGAAATAATCCTTCTTTCCTTTTTCCTTTTTTTATCTGGCTTGTTTCAGCACTAGCAAATTGGACTTTACACGTATTGTGTTTTTTAACATTTTTTTTCTTAAACAAATTTCTATCGCTCCATCAATTCTCATTCGACCTTTAGCTCAATATAACTATATTAAGCTTTCAACAAATATATCATGTTTCTAACATTTTTTTCTTTAATAAATTTCTTCGTTAGTCGATCACTTCCTATGTGAATCTTTAACTTGATAGAAGCTTGCTTTGAGAATTAATACATGTAATTATCTTTTGATGGTTGCATGCATAAATCTAGCAAGCTAAACCATCTATTGTGGTTAACAAGAGGATGAGGCACATTCAGCCAACCTATGGTTTGAAGAGTGAATCCACAAGTAAAAAGGCTTATCAGTCTCTAAAATAATGCTTCTATTCCCACCCTCACCCCCTTTTTTATTTACTTTTTTTGTCAGTTTATTTTCCTCTCTATCTTTCCTGTTTTCCCTCCTGGAGTAAAGATCCATGATCTGTGCTCAAAAATGGGTATGGGGTTTTAGAAACATTTGCTGCACCTATTTTTCTGTGAGACAATGCAGCCAAAGTGCAACGTTTAACCAACAAATATTCAAGCAAAGTCATTTTAAAGATACAAGATCATCAATAAAAGGCAATGTCACAAACCTTCTTGGCATCTATTTGACTTTCCAAAACTCGGGGCGATAAGGTCCTTGCCAATGAGGTTGATCTTGACCAGTCGAATAGTGAGGCTTGACCCCTAAGTATACGGTCTCTTGGGACAGTTCTATAAACAAAAACTACATTAAAAAAAAAAAAGAGAATCTTCATCTCCATTTAAGAGACTAAACACCAAAAAAGACATTTCATAGCAATTATACAGTTGAACTTTTTTTTCTAAATTCTAATTGGTGTGCCAGTTGGATGTGTTGTTTTTTCCATACTTAGGCCTTGTTTATATTGACTTTGTGAGAAGTTAAAAGGTATTTTCTTGTGATCAGTAAAGAGTTTAACGTAACAAATCTGTTTGCTAGTGCACAAGACCACTGAAGACACCTCCGACAAAAAAAAAGATACATCTCAATGATGGACATAGACAAAAAAAAAAGTACGGGCCAATCTTGCAATGCCCGCAAAGTGATTATTTCTCACACATTCACATCATTCACTCTCCCTTTTGCCAGAATCTACAGAAAAAAAAAAAAACCTGAAAACCAGTAGTATTATACAAATCACGAATCCAAGAGAAACTGGAAACTCTTCTAACTCTACAACCCCATTTCTTGCTTTAAGGCTATGTTGATGTGAGCTTAGATAACTCGAACAATACTTTAATGTATGTACGTTAAACATTGAATATTTCTGGGGAATCTTGAAGTGGGGTACAGATTCATTCATCTGTCCATAATTTTTTAAATCCCTTACAACACTTGTGAACATTCGTGAACATTCTAGCTAGCTACCATCTGGTTTAAAAAATGAAAAAAAAAACCTCAAGGAAGAAGAAGGAGGAAACTATTACCCAGCATCAACATAAATTCCAATCTTCAAATTTTCATTGTGGATCGTAATCAAGAAGCCTTCATACCAGAGGGAAAAATTGAATCTTTTGGTACTAGATTTCCCTATGGCATGCAAGAAGAACGAGAAATAATTATCCCTACTTTCTGTAATAAATTATAATACCTACAGCTACATTCAAACTCGGGTCACGTATATGACAAAGAAGAACACAGGTATAGTAAAATACGCACGATATATATGATTCATACATGAAGCAAATTATATGCATGCATGAAAGAAAAGAAAATTTTTAGTGGGCTTTGTTTAAGTTAGTAGTCTACAAGTTTGAAACATCAATTAGAATCATCTGGAAACTATTTAGGAAACAAGGAATATTCAATTCCTATTGCCTTTCTTTCAACCATGCATAAAAGGTAATTATACAATGTGACATAGCAAAGTACTAGGATCCGTAATATAATAAAATTATACAATTATACATGAAACCTATAAATATCTGCTTCTATTAATACCTTGGAGTTCTATTCAATTCAAAATTTCAACAAATATCTATTCGAAAATCAAAATCCATGTTAGAAAAAAAAAAATAAACTGTTCAATGTTTATTATGGTTCTTTTTTTGGTAAACTGTTCCTTATATTTATGTATACTACTCGGTTTCTCATATCTTGTTTTAATTCTTCCTATAGTGGGATTTGAATCGATTCTCGACGATGCTCGATCTTGTCGAGTGGTTAAAAGCAGTACTTTTTGTCTCTATTTATTGTATTTGTAAATTTAATCATTTTATTAATGTTTGCGAAGGCAGAGAATTCATGGGATTGGAATTAGACGATTAGTCATATCAAACATTCTGTTTTGAAGCTTGGATTTTCCTTTCTTTTTTGGATAGAAATCCTGAAAATCTTTTGGGTTGTTGTGAAATTTAGAAAATAACTTATTTTGCCTAGCAAACTCAAATGGTTTCTTCAGACTGAAGGATCGTATTTTCATTCCTTTGGCTTTGTAGGTAATAGTTGGAAATTCGTAATTCGCATAGTTCTTCTATTTTCGAGTCACCCTAATCGGACTTAAATTTTATTCTAAGGATCGTGAGTGTATTGAATTAAACCGATTCTTCAAGTCTGGGGGCTCAGGGTAATTTCTCCTGCTTCGTTGTTGAGAAAAGAAACAAGGAATGTGGAAGAAGGCACAGTAGGGCGGAGAGAAGAAGCCATTCAAGAAATTTATTTATTTGTTAACCATTTCTCACTATCACTTCAAACGAGATTCAAAGAATGGGTGGAAACAATAAGTCAAGCATGTCAGAAAACAATCCCTTTACTATAAATTTACAAATTACAAAGTACTATGAAAAATATAATAAATCTTACCTTCATATGTTGATGTGACTAAATTACTCGAGCACATAGGTATCAACCCAATCCCTTTACTATCATAATAGATTTTTTTTTTTTTTCTAACTGTCTATTTTCATAAAAATCGTATCATAGGCTTTCGAATAAGACATTATTCTAAAAACAAATTCCCATAAAAACAACATGCTGCGGCGGTAATCAGAACACCCCGTCCCGAGAAACAGATGCATACGACACTCCAGAGCGTATAAGAGTACCAGTCACATCAGAAGATTTTGGAGACTAAAGTAGGAAATGAAAGTTTACTAACCCGGAATTCAGATAAACCGGCGAAGACAAATTGGCCATTAAGCAAAAGGATATAAATCATAATCAAGTAGACAAGCCACAATACAATTTCAAAAGCCGGATTCGCAATATTTAAACGCTGGCGACAATTTTCCACTAAGGAAAGTAGCGGGGTGAAAGATAATTAATAAGTTTAAATAAGAAAAATAATAATAATGAATTATAATTTTTTCATTTAAGTCTCGAAATTCTCTGTATCTCTGACGACTAAACTGATTGCGCTGCTAAGTTCGTTCTCGCTAAATCAGTAATCCCAGAAAGTTTCTAAATCGGTGACAAAATGGAATATTTTACGAATTTTTTAGGCGACGATAAAGAGTGAACCCGAAACTTATTAAAATTCGAAACGGCAGTGATATAAAAGGAATATTCATTTGGTGATAAATAAAATTGAAACCGACAAAATAAATTGTTTCTCGGTTAAACTGACAGAGATAGAAAGAAAAGGGACATGTGGGTCCCACACATAAAGAATTAAAAAAAAACAAAAAACAAAAAAACAAACAAATAAAAGTTAAACCAAACGAGAAGACGGACAGAGCGTTTGGCAGGGATAGAGTTTTTTTTTAGAATTTTTCTTTTCTTAGTTTATTTCTTAGATTTACGAAAATCCGGACCGCCGATTTCTTCTATTAAACACTTTAGTGCGCCTACGCGACGAGGGCTACGCGTGAGAGTAAATTAAAAACACGGATTTCACCGAGAATTCAGTAAATATGCGAAAAACCCAAATTTTGGGCTTTTCTCGCATCTACGCTTATCTAGCGGCCCGCACTTTTCAGATCAAGAGTAAAGTTACTCTATCGCGACGAGAGCTACGCGCTGACACCAAAATCTTATTTTTCACAATAACTCGAAGATAGCAGGGAATTTTCCTACTATATTTCGTTCCTAAAGACTATAAATTCGGGCCGGAATATTTAGAGACTATAAATCAGTCCCAAAATTTTGGGGATCAGTTTAAATTTAGAAATTCTTAGAAATTTTGACTATTTTCTGACAAATCATTGAATTTCACTGTTTTCGTATTAGCTAAGAATTTTAGGATTTTATTCAGACAAATCCCATGTGACTTTTCGTAATGTTTTTGAGGTTTTTAGACTATACGAAAGTCCCTTACTTGGGACCCAAATTATACGCCTGAATTCGCATTTTGGGGTCTAAGATATTTTCTGAAATTTTAATTGTAGCACTAAAAGCAGTAAATTTTTGCTGGGTACTGACTAAGGGATCTATCATATCGAGCTACAGAGGCTTAAAAAGCAAACATGGAAAGCCATGAATCAAGCCAAGCTTCAAGCAGTTGAAAGAGGCGAAAGTGTTCTAAACTCATTTCCAAATACTACAGATTATTATTATTATTGGTAAACTGCTTTCAGACAGATTTCATTGCCAGCTCAAACTAATTTCGCAAAGCAAAGAATGAATTAGAAATCAAGCAAACGGTTTTGAGTTAAACCATTTAAAAGTATGAATACAATAATTAAACCATTTTTCAAGCAAGAAAAGTTAAAGAAATTATTGAAGTTAAACCATTTTTGAAAAGTAATGGCTTCTAAATCAGAACCATCTTTCAAGCAGTTAGCAGTTAAATTATTAATAATTAAAACCATTTTTCAAGTTAAAAGCAAAGTTGTTAATGTTTTATAAAAATGTGCCTTCCCTACGCAGAAAACCAGTGATTCCGTGACGCAAGACGAGCAAAGAAGATCTGATGGTTTTAGTTTTGGCCTTACAAACGCAGTGACACATACATCATGCATTTGAAAAGGAGACCGTGGCACGCATGCGGTGCGATATACGCATGAGCTCTAACTAAATTACGCGATTACGACCTGCGTCAATTCCACCATATTCACCGAAAAAAAAAAAGGTGATGCGACTCGTGTCCTTCCACCGCACGGCCGCCCGTGCTCGCAGGTTCACTGCGTGACAAGAAGCGTAACAAAGCTCTGGCCGAATAATGCCAGAAGCATAATATACAGTTTTGAAAATCAACCATCGTTCCCTGGCCGCCCATGCTTCCGTGAGAGTTTTAGCAAACCTAGCTGAGCCCAGCCCCCGCTTTATTTTCAAAGACGCGGTGGAGCTCCAGGCCTCGTTTTTACGAAAAGTTTTCGAGAAACTTTTAAAGCAAAGGTTTGTGAAAGGTTTTAAGAAACTTTTCAAACAAGATAAAGAAAGCAAGTAAAGAAATTCCGAGAAGTTTATAAACTTCTAAGCAAAGAAACAATAAGAGTTTTATGTTTTTAAACAAAGCAGCAAGAAGAAGTAAAGAAAAGTTTTAAACTTTTAAAAGCAAGCAAGCATAAAGCAAGCAAAGAAAAGTTTTAGAAACTTGAAAGCAAAAAGAAAAGCTTCCTAAAATAATCAGAAAAGAGAAGTTTAAGTATTTTCAGGATGTTTTCCTAAAAGCAAAACGCTTTATAAAAGATACACTCACCGGTTCTCGCTTTAGCTCATTATTTTCCATTTAAAACTATTTTCCAGTACAAGTAATGCAAAGCACGCTGAGTATATTAAGGTTTTGTCCCGACACAGATAAGCGTCGTTAGTAAGAATATTAAGTAAGAAAATACTTTGAATATGTATAATGGAACATATGTATGTACATGTGAGTAGTTTTTTGTGAGAATGTGTTGGTACTGGTTGCCATATTTGATATAGTGTAAATCGGATGTATACAGTTTTGGGACATGTCCTATATACACTGCTATGTCGAAATTTTATAAAATCACAAGTTTGAAAAAAATATTTTATGTGGAGGTTTTAGCAAGCAATACGGCTTCGCTTCACAGGAGTTTCTACTGCTAGAGGTAACGGCTAGGATTTCTCTGCGGAGGGCCGCACACCCGCCAATCGGAAGCGGGGTGGGGGTGTCAAGGTGGCATCAGGAAAGGTGCTGTATATAATAACCTAGGACGTGAGTAAAATGATACCACGCAAGGTGGTATCAGAGCATAAGTATTGGCAACCATGCATGTTCAAACTTAGAGTACATACATATGAAGTGAGTCAAAGTATTAAACGGTTGATTTTTGGTAATTACAGCACTATGTCAGGAAGAGGACGTAGAGGTCGTCCTAGGAGAGTCATTCCAGAGGTTCCCGAGCGTCCTACAGTACCTGTGAGAGATGAGCACGTAGTTGGTTCCACTACCGCCTCTATAAATCAGCCTCCAGCAGTAGGTCAGGCTGGACCATCTGGGCCACCAGAGGGAGCTCAAGTGCCAGGATTATTTACGGCAGAGTAAGTAGCACGTATTACGTATAGTAGCTATAGCGACTGCCGGTTAGCCGCAACCTCCACCGCCACCTGTAGAGGTTATGGAAGAACCGGGAGGTCGAGCAGAGAGAGTACAAAGCCGGGCGCCTAAGCCATATGACTCCGTGAAGTGGGCGATCTCTGGGCAAATGCCGGTTATGGTTAGATAAAGTAAATAAGGTTTACTGAGTTACGGGCTGCACCTGACAGAGCAAAGAGTCTTGTTTTCCAGTTTTCTAATGGAAGACGTATTAAGGGATCGTGGTATGTCGGAGAGGAGGTATCCTAATGGCATATCATGGGACCAATTTCAAATGTAGTTCACCGATGTTCTTCCTCAAAGTCATAAGGATTCGAATCGAGGGAGTTCTTCGTGTTAGAACAGAAGAACATGTCATGTCGACATGAGAAGAGGTTCTCGAACTAGTTGGGATTGGTTCCATATATCTGCCGATGAAGCCATGAAGTGCAAAAGGTTTGGCCTGATTGCAGCGACCGATCCGAGCAGATTGCTCAAGGGGTTCCTCATAATGGGATTGGGACTTAGTCGAGGCGTCCGAGAGTTGAGCAAAGTAATGACGGCTATGTATCGAGTAGGCAAGAAAGGAAGAGGAGTGCACCAGCACTCCTGCACGCAGCCCGACAAGACATGAACAGAAAAGAGGAACAAGGGTAGAGGTTACGCAGGCCGAGGTGCGTGTCGTATGAGCTACCTCTAGTCGTGGATCAGCCGAGGCCTCAATGCTAGCAAGGCACCCGCAGTCTTCCTCCCGTATGTCATATGTGTCAGAGGCGACATCATGGGGAGTGTAAGAGATTCAAAGATGTAGGTTTCGCATTGTGGCCAGAAGGCCATTTTATTGTGAGTGTCTCAACTGATTGCGTAAACATCAAGAGTCGCCTCATACTCCCAAAGACGTAAATTAGCATTACGCAGGTCGCTCTGGGTAGGTGTCCTAAGCAGAGGGGCCAACACAAACGTTGCGTAGAGGTGGCCGTATAGAGGTAGAGGCGCGCTCCTGCGGTACGTACAGAGACTCGCACTCGTGCCGTAGTATATGTCGCGACTCAAAGAAGATGCGATGCAAATCAGACGTGGGTTATCGGTATTATTTCTATCCTTCACTATGATGCTTATACATTAGCTGACCCAGGAGCCACATTCATTTGCATCCGTGCCTTTCTGATCGCTCTGACAGAGACCCACCCATTAGAGGGAAGTCAGATGAGGGCTTCCCTTCCACCGAGATCCTATTCTCGTACAGTAGTCGAGATAGTAGAGTTCCTCGATTGAGGGGACAAGTGAGCTCCCAAATGATCTCGCTACTAGATATGATTTTTACGCTGCTCTTCTATGACGTGATTAACATTCGGGCCAGCCACATTAGATTGTTATAAAAGAAGTGAAAGTTCGAACAGCCGTGAAATTGGAGGTAAAGTTCAGAGGAATACAGCGCTTATCTTCCAATGATCTCCGCCATGACAAGACGTAAAATGCCGCATAAAGGTCAGCCGTGGTTATCTAGCTTATGGTGGAGACAGGGTGAGGGACTATATTGGATAAGATCTCCAGCTGTTAGAGTCCTGCATGTATTCCTGATGATATTGCGTGACTACCTGCAGAGAGAGTAAGTGAGTTTACCATTGATTTGATCCTCGTGATCGAGCCCATTTCCATTCCTCCCCATAGATGGCTCCTCGTAGAGTCAGAGAGCTTAAGGCCTCAAGAAGAATTATTAAGTAAGGGATTCATCCAACCGAGCATATCCCCATGGGGAGCTCCAAATTTCTTCGTGAAAGAAAGATGAGTGCTCATGGCCAGGTATTGATTAAGGTGAAGCCGAACGAGCTACCATCCGCAATCAGTATCCACTCCATAGGATTGATGAGTTATTTGACCAACTCCAAGGATCTCGAGTATACTCCAAAATAGACTTGAGGTTCGGGTATCATCGCTGAAAGTGTGAGAGTGATGTTCCTAAGATCGCATTCGTGACACGCTACTGACATTATGAGTTTTGTAATGCCATTTGGTTTTACTACTGCCCAAAGAAATAAGTAATGATTTGATGAACCGAGTATTCCAAATTCAGATTGACAGTTCACATAGTTTTTATTGATGATATTCTAGTGTATTCAGGTAGTTCGCAGGAACATTGAGCACCCGAGATCAGCCAGTGCACCCTAAGGGAAAGACAGTTATATGCCAAGTTGAGCAAGTGTCAGTTTTGGCTCGACAAGGTGGCATTCCTAGGTCATGTCATTTCAACCGACTGCATGGCAGCTGTAGATCCCGTAAAATAAGAAATGTAAATTGAAACCACTCAAAGAATGTGTCGAGGTCTAAGCTTCCTCGCTTGGGGCAGGTATTACAGAAGTTTGTTGAGGGGGTTCTCCGATAGCAACCCTAATCGGCTGCCGACAAGGAAAGATGTTAGCATGATCAAGTAGATGCCCTGGTCGAAGAGTCGGCAGCTCAAGAGTAGATTGACTCACCCAGCTCTAGCTTTCACCAATGGAGAGATGGGTTTGTGGTTTACGTTGATGCTTCCGTGCAAGGCCTTGGTTGTGTTTTGATGCGTATCGATAGGGTGATTGCATATGCCTCAAAAACAAATGGAAGAAGCATAGAGGAGATTGACTTACACACCTAATTTAGAGCTAGCAAAGAATGTGGTTTGCACTAAAAATACGGAGACATTATTTATATGGTGTTCCCTTGTAGGATCTTTACAGATCACAAAAAGTCTTCAATATATTTTCACCCAAAAAGAGTTAAACCCGAGGCAAAGAAGATGGCTTGAGTTGGATTAAGGACTACGACCGCACTATCGAGTACCATCCCAGTGCCACGTCGAGCGTGATGCCTCGAAAGTAGCGACTGCAGGAGTTCTTCATCTCACAGAGATCAGGCTATCTTCCACTATTGGTGGATCCGAGCTTTGTGGGTGATATCGAGGTCGATAGATTCAGGGAGCCTTGTTAGCCACATTTCAGTTAGACCTCTCTTAGTGGATCGATTTCAGCGTGTCGGCCAAGTGTGGATCCACGATGATTGCTTAAGGAAGAGATAGAAAAGGAAAGAAAATCGTAGTTTCAAATTAGAGATTTATGGCATGATAGCGAAGGATGTAGAATGTGCGTGCCAGTGTATGGCGAAATAAGAGAGACATTATGAAGAAGCATTCAATCAAGGTGATGTTATGCATCCGGGTAGTACCAAGATGTATAGGATTTTGAAAGAACATTACCGGGTGGAACGGGATTTAAGAAAGAGATCAAGTTTCGCCTCTAGATGCCCAACCCGTCGCCAGTGAAGGCGTACACTGCAGGCCCGGTAGGGAAGATACAGTTACTCCCTATTCCAATAGATGGAAATGGGAGAAGATCACTATGGATTTTGTGACATGTCTTCCACTTTACCAAAGGCGTGATGATGCTATATGGGTGATAGTTGGATCGATTGATCGGTCCGCCATTTTCTACCGCTAATGTTGAGGATTCTTTAGAAAAAGCCACAAATTGTATGTAGACGAGATAAAGGAGACTTCATGGGGTTCCGCTGAGCAAGGTCGATCGAGACCTGTGTTCACATCCGTGCTTTGGCCCGTTTGCAAACAAATTTTTGTGTACTTGCCTACATTTCAAGACAAAGATTTCATCCTCGCATTCCGATGGTCACTGCAGAGGACTATTCATCGCTAGGAGGATAAGGGCCGAGCTTGTGTGTGACGGAATTCAAAGGAAGTTGGGATACTCACTTAGCACTAATAGAGTTTGCCTACAATAATAGCTATCAAAGCAAGATAGATATGGCTCCATTTGGTATCAGATGGTAGGAAATAGAACTCCAGTGTGTCGATGAGGTTGCTTAAAGAAAACTAAGAGTTCCTCGAACTAGTACAGATCACTGCAGTAAAGTGAAAGCGCTCGTGATAACTTGGAAGATAAAGCAAAGCAGATAATGCAGTTATAAGATAACCGTAGAGACTTGCAATTCCGAGATGTGACCAAGTCTTTTTGAAGATTTCACTCGAAAGGTGTATCGAGATTCGGGAAACGAGGGAAGCTTAGTCCGAGATATATGACCTTATGAGATTATGAGCAAAGTAGGCCGCGAGCTTTCATGTGCTTGAAGTACCCCGTATTGTCAATGATTCATGATACATTCCACATCAAATGTCGAGGAAATATATCCGATCCTTCACATGTATTTCGAGAGAGCAGCTGCGCTTAAAAGAGAATTCCACTTATGAGGAGATACCCGCAAGGCATTATGGATCGCAAAGAATGGTGTATTTGAGGAACAAGGTGATCCCATGGTTAAAGTCTTATGGAAGAATCATGAGAGGGAGGCAGCTACTTGGGAGCCAGAGGCCCAGATGCGCCATCGCACCACTTATTCTCCTGGATAGAGGTATGTTCCTTCCCTTTTGTTCGAGTTTTAGCTTTTCATTCGAGGACGAAATGTTTTAAGGAGGGGAGGATTGTAACACTCGTCCCGAGAGTGTACGCACATGATACCCAGAGGGGTGTATAAGAGTACCAAGTGTCACATCAGAAGATTTTCGGTACTAAAGCAGGAATGAAAGCTTATAACCCGAATTCAGGGTATTAAAACCAAGGGTATAATGGTTACAAGAAAAGCGATATAAATCATAATCAAGGTAGATGTGGGCCACAATACAATTTCAAAAGTCGACGGTAACATTTAAAATGCTTGAGGACAAATTTGGAATTAAGGGAAAGTGAAGGGGGTGAAAGATAATTAATGGAAGCTTCTCTAAATAGTAAAATAATAATACCGAATTGCCATAATTTTTCAAGGAAGTCTCGAAATTCTAGATCTCTGATGATCTAAACGGATCGCTACTGCTAAGTTCGGCTCTCGCGAAACTAAGAACCTAGGAAAGTTTCTAAATTCCGAGATACCGGAATATTTTACGAATTTTTAGCGACTGATAAAAAGAGTGAAACCCGAAACGGGATTTTGAAAAATTCAAAATGGCAAGTATATAAAGAATATTCATTTAGATAAATAAAATTGGAATCTGACAAATAAATTGTTTCGGGGCTGAAACGGACGAGATAGAAAGAAAAAGGGACATGTGGGTCCCACATAAAGAATTAAAAAAAAACAAAAAAACAAAAAAAACAAAAACAAATAAAAGTTAAACCAAACGAGAAGACTTTGGACAGAAAGGCTTAAGTGTGGATAGAGTTTTTTTAATTTTTCTTTCTTAGTTTATTTAGATTTACGAAAATCGACCGCGATTTCTTCTGATAAACACGAAAAGTGCTCTACGCGACGGTGGGCTACGCTATGAGTACCAAAACACAGATTTCACCGAGAATTCAGGTGTTGGCGCGAAAACCCAAATTTTTAGTTTTCTCGTATCTACGCCATTCTAGTGGTCCGCACTTTCTGACCAAAGAGGTGTTAATTTCACGATGAGAGCTACGTTGCGGACACCAAAATCTTGGTTTTTCATTAAACTCAAGAGGTAGGGAAATTTTCCTACTTGTGTTATTTCGAGCCTAAAGACTATATAATGGCTTGAATATTCTTAGAGACCATAAATTCAGTCCCAAAATTTTGACTGAGTTTAGAAATTTTTAGGAAATTTTAGGAAATTTCAAATTATTTTCTGACAGCCCGGCCGACTCGGATCAAGCTAGACGCTTTGCTAAAATTTTAGGATTTTATTCAGACAGTCCGGACAGAATTTTCAGAAATGTTTTCGGGTGTTTTTAGACTATATGAGTCCTTAGTTCAGAATCTAGCCATGCCCGTGGAATGGCATTCAAATTCCACATTTTCCAAAATTTTAATTGTAGCACCAAGTGTGCAAATTTCTGGTCGCCGACGCAGCGATCTAATACATCGAGCGCGGTAGGCTAAAAGCAAATGCGGAAAGTCAGTGGAACCGTGCTCAAGTTTAGCAAGCAAAGAGGTGAGTGTTCTAAACTCATTTTCCAAATACTAGTGTATTATTATTATTATTATAAACTGTTTTGCACTGGTATTTCATGGTTTTGAGTTCAAACCAATTTCAAGAAGCAAGCAATGAATTAGAAATCAAGCAAATGGTTTTGAGTTAAACCATTTTTGAAAAGTAAGTAAATGGTTTTGAATAATTAAACCATTTTTCGCTAATAAAGCAAGTAAAATGGCTGGAGTTAAACCATTTTTGGAAAAGTAAGTAAATGGTTTCTTTAAATTGTAAACCATCTTTCAAGCAAGGCAAATGGTTTGAATAATTAAACCATTTTTCAAGCAAGCAAAGAATGTTCAGAAAAACAGCCTTCCTAGTTCTGGGCAGAAACCGGCCGAGGTATTCGCATGCACGGCGTGGTGTTAAGATCTCATACATGCATTTTAGTTTTGCCCGGGTCGGCAAACGTAGGACATACATCATGCATTTAAAGGAGACCGTGGGCACGTACAGGAGTATATATGCTGCGAGCTCTAACTAAATTATGGTGATGGCGACTCCAGTCAATCTCCACCATTCACCGAAAAAAAGGTGATGCGGACCTGTGTCCTTTCCACCGCACGGTCGCCCGTGCTTCCGCGGTTCACTAGGGTACAAGAAGCAAAAATAGGCCTGGGTTGATGTTTTGTAAGCATAATATACAGTTTTGAAAAATCAACCATCGGTTCCCGGTCGCCCATGCTTCCGGAGAGTTTTAAAGCAAACGGGTCGAGCCTGTGCCCCGCTTTATTTTCAAGAATGCGTGGAGCCTGTGCCCTGCTTTTATGAAAGTTTTGAGAAACTTTTAAAGCAAAAGGTTTGTGAAAGGTTTTAAGAAACTTTTCAAACAAGATAAAGAAAGCAAGTAAAAGAAATTTGAGAAGTTTTATAAACTTCTAAGCAAGAAACAATAGGAGTTTTATAAGCTTTTAAAGAAAAGAAAAGCAAGCAAGCAAGTAAAGAAAAGTTTTAGAAACTTTTAAAGCAAGTACAAAAGCAAGCAAAGAAAGTTTTAAATCAGTGCTTGAAGAGTTCTTCCTAAATAATCAGAAAAGAGTAGCTTTTACATTTTGAGATGTTTTCCGGAAAGCAAAACGTTTTATAAAAGTATATTACACTCACCGAGCCTCGTTTAGCCTATTATTTTCCATTTAAAACTATTTTCTGTGCAATAAGTACGCAAGACGCTGGAGCACAATAGGGTTTGTCCTGACATTGTACAAGTGCTGTTAGTAAGAATATTATGTAAGAAAATACTTAATATTTATAATGCAACATATGTATGTACATAGAGTAGTTTTGTGAGAATGTGTTGGTATGCTGGTTGCCATATTTTGGATATAGTGTAAATTGGATGTATACAGGTTTTGGGACATGTCCTATATACAGCTGTTATGCTGCCGAAATTTTATAAAATCACAAGTTTAGAAAAAAAATATTTTATAGGAGGTTTTAGCAAGCACACGGCCATTTCATAGAGTTTCTTAGTCGTGCCGAGGTAATCTATTAGGATTTCAGGGAGGGCTTCGCACACCTCGTAATCAGATAGTAGGGGTGGGGGTGTGGACAGAATTGAAATACATTGTATAATAATAAGCCGTGATATATGTGGACTATAGAGCAAAGGGAAGCCACAATACTCTATCCTATCAAAGAACAAGTAAATGGTGTAATGATATTTCATATTATTTTAAAGTAAACCGCCTTACTATAAAGAAAAATTTACATTACTAATATATATATATATATATATATACTTTTTAAACATGGCAAAGGCAACTCGACTCATTCCATTCAAATTCCCGTCTCACAATGTGCCAAATTCTCACATGTTTGTGATCTCTTTTTTCTTTCTTATATTGCTAGTTGCTGGTTAATAAAGCTATGAAATTTAGAATCGGTATCATTTTTTGGGTTAATTACTTTTGATTCATTATAAATAAGTTTAGCTAGGTTCAATTAATGAAGGGTATGGTCTATATACGTTGTTGATATATATATACACATAACACAATAACTTGCTCTCGCTAATAACAACCGACATTGTACCCTTTTTGAGTAGCAGGATTCTTTGTTCACAGATACACAATTCGTATATTTATAGGTTATATATATATATATATATATATATATATATATATATATATGAATTGAATTTTTTCAGCATATTATTTTGTCTCTAATTATCGCTTGGAGATGCCCTTTTAGCTTCTGGCGTTTACCGATCAACTGCTGTCCATTTCCGTGCATAGTCAAGTAATTAGTTCCCAAATGTTAACAATATATGCTTCTCTTTTATTATATAAGGACTAACAATTTAAAAAATATATAAAATATTGATTGTCCTCGTGGTGTTTTCATTAACAGGAAGTAAGTAAGGAGTCTCGGCTGCATAATTGATGTATAATAGAGACGGACCAAATCCGCCGATCGTGAGACGGAATTTGAGATCAAAAATTCCGCTCTCTCGGGATGGATTTGATCAATCCGCTCGAACGCAGACGTAATTTAAGATCGAAAATTCCGTCGTCAAATACGGACCAATCTGCCTCTCGAACGTGAGATTTAAATTTAAGACCTGAAAATCTCTATTCTAATCGTAGACGTAATTGGCCTTTGGAATTGAGCACTTAGAGACGGAAAATCGCTCATAACTGCCTCTTGCCAGAGACAACTTTCTCGCCTCTAATCGAGACTGATTAGAGACTACGAAATCACATACCGTTGCTTTTAAGACTGAAAATTCCGTCTCTAATCCGTCTGGAATTCTGTTTCTAGAAGGATTAGAGATCGAATTGTCCGTCTCTAAATGAAGGTTTTTTTGTAGTGTACATCCATACTCACCAAAATATAACCAACTATATTACAATAGTTTCAAGAGTTAATTACACTTCTATACAAACATGCGTTGATCATAATGTTTCATACATGTTTTACAAAAATTTATAATCAAAGCCACATGTCGGTTTTCTTCTCAAAAGCGGCCTCTAGCGAAAGCCGCCTTCCGAATACTCCTGCATCTCGAAGTGGGGATCTCACGACAAGTGAGCAATGCCCAAGAGGTTGAATTCCTACGAGGGCTACTCCCCACCTAAAATGCACATGCAATGACACATCACAACATCCACATTCCATACAATTTACAATTCATACA
This sequence comes from Tetrastigma voinierianum, assembly GCA_016808115.1. NCBI lineage: Eukaryota > Viridiplantae > Streptophyta > Magnoliopsida > Vitales > Vitaceae > Tetrastigma > Tetrastigma voinierianum. The sequence goes on along the minus strand of JAEQBH010001853.1, from coordinate 229,619 downwards.
TGGAATGATTTCTATCATACATGTAATGTTTCCATGCCCATACCCCGAGTCACTCACCGACTCCCTCACACATGACTATGCTAAGTGTAGCAATCGTCACTAGTAATACCAATGACATCCATATACCGAGCCTTTGTCGGCTCGCCAACACCCAATGTAATTCGCTAATGGGTGGAATCCACCCTGAAGTCGATCTCGACCTATCAATTTCTCATCCCCCAGGTTCAAGCTCGATAAACACGACGGTGTTTTCTCAAACATAATCTTTCTGATTCTTCTTTCAACGGTTCTCACACCTGATACGCAATGTCATGTCTTGCCAACCCACAAACGGTGGATTTTTACCCAGGGGATTACTGACCCTTCGTTTCTACCAATATTACCTTTCATTTTACCATTTGAACTATGAGTCTTTATTAGACTTAGTCCCGAAGACAAACTCAACCCACTGATCATCAAAGAGTAGTGAACAACTATGCCTGCACCTCACACCACTTCACGCAATGTCACCGTGCACTTGAATGCAATTATGTCAATTCATATATCCAATTCCAATGGCTCATACACAATTATATTTCATATAAGTCAAACAATCATGTTAACACATCAATTAGCATGCATTAACATATCATTTTCTATACACATTTGAAGCCATTCAATTCAAACAAATACACATGGACAATTTCGGTCCAACAGTGCAAATCGGGGATTATTACAATCCTAAACCGCAGGCGGGTTGGTCCAAGGGAGGCCCTCATCAAGCACGGTTCCACTTCAGAACCCGAATCCATGTAATATTTTCGCTCTCACCACACCCAAAACCATTTTCATGGCTTGCAGAAATAAGTAGAAGAAGACTGGTGGACCTTACCGATCCACTGCCACACATCGCTAAATGGAATGGAATGTGAAAAGAAAATGGGTTGATTTTGTGTTTTGGAAAATCCGTCCCGAGGAGGAACGGTTTTCTTCGGGAGTCACACTTACTTTATTTTTATTTTTGGTGAAAACCAAGTAAGAACAAAAACTCACCCACTCTGGGATGAAAATGCCTCATTAAAACCATATTGTCCCGGGATCGTACTACCATCGTGAAGGTACTTCATATGAGGTAGCACCTTTCAGTTCTAACTCTGTTCTACTAGTGAATTGGCAAGTGGAGATATGGGTCAAAAATCGATAGTCTCATAGACTAAAATATACAACTTAGATCAGACCAACCACTGTATCAAGATGCTTTTAAAACACCAACCAAAAGTTTAAAGGTGCGCATTCCTCGGTCCTCTACGCGCTACATCAAAGAAGCAATAACAAACATAGCATGTATGGCACTCAAACACAAAGATCCATGAAATCATACCAACACCAAAGCACATACCAGGTCCTCAGCCAAGCGCCGATAAGAGGTCGGCCAACGCCGCATACTGTTTTTGTACCAACATAAAAGCAAGCAGCAAAGCTAGAGAAACCATACATTGCATTCAGCCACCATTGATGCTACAACACTTGTCCAACTATACAAACACGTCTATTCATCTCAAAGAATCGGGCCTCGAATAAACACTAGATTATCGTGCTTAACTAATCACCCTCGTGACTGCGATGTAATTCGATTCTCAAGAATCCAAAATGGAACCAGATGACCTGAAATAAACCCCATTTTCAGACCTTCAACATAGTCCCACATTGATTAGGGCGAATGGGTTGGACTCACAAAGGTCATGGCTTCACTAAATCGAACGAAGGACCCTTACGAAACCCAACAAACGACTACCTAGTTCTCAACCTGGTTTTGAAGCCGGTTGGAGAGGGCTCAAATTTGTAAGAACCTTCCTCAAAGATTCCGCAACTAACAAGACAAAGAGTTCACTCGACCGGTAGTAACTAAGAACCAACACAACAAATCAAACCACTCCAAACCGGCCTGCTCCAAAGAACCGAACCAAATGAATCGCCGGGCGAGCCTCAACCAGTCCGATGCTGGTTGACAAAATACTTCGTGTCTTCAGAACCCTCTTACAAAGTCAGGAATCCAACAAAGACAAACGGAGTTCAATTCGACCAATAACCAAGAACCAACACAAACAAATCAAACTACCCAACCGTCGCTCAAGAATCGAACCAAATGAACCTGGTTGGCTTCAACCAGTCTGGGATGTTGACAAAATATTTTCAAAAATTTTCAGCACCTTCCTTACAAAGTCAGGAACCCGTCAAGACAAACGGAATTCACTCGAATTCAATAACCAAGAACCAACACAAACAAATCAAACCAATTCAAACTGCCGCTCGAAGAAATCGGAACCTAAATGAACCGATGGTTTGGCTTCCCAACCGGTCTGTGATGGTTGAAAAATATTTCAAAATATTCACAGAACCTTCCTACAAATTAGAATTCAATGAAGACAAACGGAGTTCAATTCGACCGGTCAACCAAGAACCAACACAAACAAATCAAACCACCCAACCGCCGTTCCAAAGAACTGGAATCAATGAACCGTGTTGGTTCGGTTTTCCCAACCGGTCCAGATGGTTGGACAAAATATTTCAAAATCTTCAGAACCTTCCTACAAAAGTCGTAATCCAACAAGACAACGGAAACACTCCGATCAATAACCAAGAACCAACACACAAACAATCAAATCAATTCAAATCAGCCGTTCAAGAACCAAATGAACCGGTTGGTTTGGTTTTCCTAACGCCCGATGGTTGAGAAAAATATTTGAAAATTGTCAGAATCTTTTAAGGAGTCAGGAATCTAAAAACAAACGGTGATTGATTCTCAGCTGGATGAGTGAGAACCAACCAAACAAATCAACCGGCCGGAACTCCGCCGTTCATCAAACCGCTTGAATTCCATTCATGTACGAGCGTTGAAAACCTGCTCAAATGGTTGAGGAAAAACCCAAAAATTTGGTCAGAATATCCTGTATAGAATAGAGTGGAGCCAGGTTCCATTTCTTACCTCTTCACATAAAACGGAACGTAGTCCAAGCTGTTAACATCCCCGGAAAACCAAAGAACGTGGTAAGTCCGAGTCCTGAAAAGTGCCCCAAGGTCCCCTTCCACTTTGATCTTTTCTCCCTTTATACTGATTCTCACCTCAGCATCTGAACTCACTCCTGTTGTTTTCCACCTTCAAGTTTGAGCTAATCCCAATCGCCTCGAAAAACGCCTTCCCATACAATTTTCCTGAAAGCCCCATGCAAGTCAATTTAAGATTTCACTACCACCACCAAGTATCCACATGGATTCATGGTGGGCTGCATGTAATCTTAATCCAGTGGCCCAAATGTAGATCCACAATACTGCCCACATGGTCGAGTTTCGAGCTTATGGGCCCCACCCATATACCGATTTGGGCTCTAAAATTCACAAAACATCTACCAGCACAGCTAGTCTCGACTAACCTGCTGGAACCAGCTGCCAACCAGTCTTCATCCCAAGTGAGGAAAATTAAGTGAAACTTTGATATAATGCTTCAAAGAATAAGGAGACCAACAAAAAAACCAGGCACCATCTAAGTCCTGGATGCAGGGAGATATGATCGAAACAAGCTCAAGTGCTCGAATTTGACATACTCTAATAAACTTGATTTGAAGCAAACCCGGGAGGGGGCCCCACTTAAGCTCCCTATAGCACGATGCCAATAACTAAAAAAATAAGCCATGATGACACCTAAAGTGAACTACATACGCATCAACGGACCACATACAAGCCCACCGAGGCTCGGGAGACGCACCAAACCTAAAAGGGCCCTAATGGTGTTATATGAGAACGATGGGCGAGCGCGGACACCCATGTGATAAACGCAAAGCGTTTCAGGCAAAATACCGGTAGCCTGGCTGGCATCCTCACATTCGAGCTGTCGAAACTCAATAATACCGGTACCACCGCCAGTAGCCTCTTGCAAAGTGGGGGATCAACTCGTTTCTGTTTCAACGGGATTTGGACGCACCTATCGTTGAAAATCTGGGAGAGAAGGGTGTGACTTTTCTCTCTAAAACCTCCTTTTTCTCTTTTTCTTTTTCTCTTTCTCCTTTCTCCCAAAACCTGAGCGAAGTCGCATCGTCGTTAGAACTTCGTCTCTCACTGGCCACATGTCACACATTCTAAGCTACCACCTGATTACACCTTATCTCTTATCCATCTACCATAGATTTCCACCCAATCCCATGTTGTCACATGTCTATCATGGGTCCCATTTGAGATCAATGTTTGACTTGCTCTCAACTTGACACGTGGCACACTGTGAGCCACTCATCTCATGCCAGCCGGTCTCCATACTACTCTCTGCGCCGGTGTAAATTTTTGACCTGGTCTCTAATTCGAAAAATTTCGACGTGGTACCTAGATTGAGACCCATTCCAACAATGAAGTCCATTTCATTATTCGGCATTCTAAATATCCCGGACACTCGAAATTAGCTGCGATTTGTTGTAGTAAATTAGAACTTTTCTGCTTATTATTCTTCCTCAGTGAATTTCATCTGAAATTCCGTAGTTGTCGGGCTGGTCAACAAATCACAGGATATGCAACGTGTACGATGTCATGCATGTAACCAGCCATGACGAGGAACAACGAAATCAAGGCATAATCATCCCTTAAATAAGAAGTGGATAAGGGTTCCGCATCGCGCCCTCAGCTCCCACGTTGTTCTCTACTCACGCGTTGCCACGCATTTTCACTATCCTCATGGTCTTGCGTCGCAAAACCTGATCCTTCGCTATTCACGATGTATCAACGATTCTCCTCATGTCCCATCTGTCAATCGCATCGTGTCCCTCAATCCACTACATGAGCGATTCGAGCGTACCTTCTGCGCATCACGGTACGGAATTCCATGGATAATCACAGGTCATGTAAAGTCAACTCAGAGGTTAGGAGTCTGCAAATCCCTCGCATTTCTGAGGTCCAATGAACCTTCTACGACAGCTGCCGGCCGAACTGACCACTTCTTAGCATCACCTTCAAGAAGACGTGATCTCCAACCTCGAACTTAGGTCGACGTCGATACCACCAGCCTTCCGCCACTCTGTGCAGTATAGTCGCAGTTGACGCCCACAACTCTGGTGTTCATTGATAACCCGTCAACTGGCGACGTACTCTGTGGATGCCCAGAACCCGACACCACCACATGGTAATCGAAAGGTAGTTCTCAGGCACGGAGTTTCACCAAATACAAAACCCGGTCCCAACAAAGCTCAATATGACCAATGTGGTCCACTTTGTACAAAATGTAATGGGCTACTTTCTTGGGAATTTTTAAGAGATTGGTTACTCTGAAGATAATGTCCAACCACTATTTCATGATGGCTTCCGGGCACATTACTTTTAATACAAAGATGAATTTTCATACTTTACAGATAGTTATCCTTAAAACATCAGCCACAACCGCTTCATTATAAGTGTCCACGCGGGTCAACAACTGCCTTCGCACCCGAATTGCACCGGTGCGAGGTTCTCAATTACAGGTGAGCAAAGCCCGCAGTGATAATCTCCTACAAGGGCTACCCCCACCTAAGCGCGCATACGCAATGGTCGCGATAATCAAACACATCCTGCAACATACACATGTCTACCTAGCTGTCTACATGCCATGAATGAGACTCGACTCATCATGTCCCATGTATCGAAGCTCGCCGTTCCATCACCAATATGCCATTGGAGTAATATATCCGAAGTCATCACCAACTGCCTTCACATGCATACGCCAATCAGGACAACCGCCATCGGCATACACGACTTCGCATCGGTGCTCAATCGCCCATTATTACCCAATAATAGGCAAGTTAATTAGCAACAAACCCAGCCATCCTACTCATTTACATAAACTCAAGTCTAGTGACAACATTTGACCATGTCTTCTCACAACATAATTTTTCGGGATGATACCGCAAGTCTCTTCGCAGACCCATATGAATCTAGAGACGCGGTCTCTACACCCATACGCCGTGGAAGTTCTCACCGCATCAAACATGCATTTTTCCATGAATGAAAACCATTTACAAACAAAGGTATTTGTTTTTAACCGACAACCCGATATGACATATGGACACTCGATAATTTTATTTGTGGACAACCCTGATATATCATCGCGCATCTGACGATGATTATTATATGGACAACCCTCCGATGTATATCACTGGGCGCACTGGACGGCTGATATATTATATGACAACCCTCCGACAAGTAGTGGACACACCGGAGCAATAATATTGCTGTCAACTCCGAAAAATTTTTCAAGAAACCACCTCATGCACCACTCCTATTGTTCTGGGGTGCCCCAAAGGCATATGAAATGCAATGAGCCATTTCCATTTTCTTAACTTCAGAGGCAACACTGACTGTCTGATTAACAAGTCTGCCTGACTAACACCCACGCGGTAAAGATCCATTAACTGGTAATTACTGATGACACCACTCAAACAATCTGTAATATTAGCGGAGTCATCTGAAACTAAAAATCAAGACCTAATTTTTAGGTTACCCCGCTGCATATGGAATGCATATGCCAATTCACCATGATTCAGCTAGTTTATATCATTACGCATATATATTAACATACGCAACTATAAATATGTTGGCGCAAATTCTCACAATCGACACACCAAAATTAGCTCACATCATAATTAACAAACACCGAGCAATTCATTTTAAATAACTGTAACCATACTACCATTTTTCACACAAAAAAATTTTCGTCACTATTCTCACGCCGTATTCATTTTCTAGTAATTAACGCACAAAATGATCGTAAATTGAACCCATATAAACATATACCTTCACTCCTTCACATTATCATATCGACATTGCGGATACCAAAACACACCACAAAACCCGAAGACATCAGTCCTGGGATCAAAACCAAACCTCAACACAGTCCAGGATTGTGCGAAAATAGTCCCGAAAATTGCCATGACTGGTTCAAAAACGCTCGAAAATTCACTCGAACTGCTGAAATAGCCTGGGATTAAGCTCTGATTGGTCTGAAAACAATCCTGGGAAATTTTTCTGTACTCTATACCTCAAAATTCAAAATTTGAGAATTGAAATTTATGACTTCACGGCTCTAAGTCAATCCAGTGGGGCTTATGAATGACCCTTAGGCTAGAAATAACCACAAAGTAGGAAAATTTCCTTACCGGGAAGCCGGCAAACTCCAAGATTTTAAGGTTCAACGCTGCGCTCGTCGCTGCATCAACTTTGCTCACAAATTATCAAAACTACGATCCCGATTTCCATGTGATTCGAGAAAGTAACGAAGAGAAGAAAAATAAAAAATAAAATCCTTTCCTGACGCTCTCTTCTCTCCACTTATTTCTGAATTTCTTCTTTTTTCTTTTTTTCGTTATCCTTTTATTATTATTATTATTATTTTGATACGATTTATATCGCTTCATTCGCGTCTGCGACTTAAACAATTTTATTTTTCAAAGGTTAATCTTATTTTAAATGAACTTAGTCCGCCATTTCCACTTCCAAGATTTTCGTAGTACTGCCCCTCGAAGTCAATGACCATTATCACCTCGTAAAATCGTAAAATATTATGCTTTTTCGCACTGACGAACTTTTCTCGGGTCACCAGATTCTCGCTAGATCAATTCAATGGCGCAATTTGGTCATCCGAGATCTGCAAATTTTTTGAGCAACCCGAATCATCGCGTACCCTTTTTCGAAAAATGAATTTTTCCTGTTTACATTTTCCCCACGTACTTTCGCCCCCATCAAACATTATACGATTTGGCCACATGATATATAACTCCTACACAAGTTCAAGACAAGAGTCGGTAGATAACTCATTCATAATCACCTGAATCCAGGATTGCCAACTCATCCATGTCAAGAATGACCTCAAACCCGATATGCTCATCAATCCGAAGGTCCAACCATGAGCGTAATCCTCGAGACTTCACTCACAATCCGACATAGCCCCGACCAATCCTCACCCAAGATCCTAGGGGAGAATTTTCCATACAATGGATTTTCCCCAAAGGCTCAACCCTAAGTCCACCGCTAAGGTCGATCCTCCTTCCTCCCACCCAAGACTGCGAGATTCGATCGCCTCAGTGGCGTCTCATCTCTCTTCTATGGCCGAAGCCGCCCGACCATAGAATCTATGTCCTATAGGAGGAGGCCCAATACCTGTCTCCAAATGGACAACTCACCCATTCTTTAAATTTAATTTACTTTACAGGTTCAGGGTCACATAGTCATCACCAAACGCGTCAACTAAGTAAATCTCGCGACATACTCATCATTGTCATCTTCCCCGCCGCCTAGAACTCGGGCCTTTGCATGTCTGAAGGCAGTTCAAAATACTGTTTCATGGAAGAGCCATGAACTCGGCTCAGTCATCACTTCCAATCCTGAGGTTTTGAACTGGGTCACCTACATCGGGACTTCACCTCTAGCTTTGTCCAGCAATGGATTCGTCTGATCAAGGTAATATCTGTATACGCCTGACATTTCACCCACGTAACCAATGGTTCGCCAATTATCTATCCCTCCCCTCTATAAACGCTTTTGAGATGATGTGACCGAACCTTAAGAGGTTACTCTGACCTCCCCGACCACTAGTCGCACTAGCTCAGGCACAGTAGCAAATGGAACCCCAATCCGCCGCGAATGGCCTCACTGTGTCGGCCAATGCTAGTGTCAGTTAACACCTCAGGGAGCAGACCTCTAATGCCTTGCCGACTTGTTACTCACACATGTCAAATGGCAACAAACTTTTTATTTAATTCATTGGGCCAACTAAGTATCGCACATGCCACTACACACAGATAACAACCAGAATCGACCAAGCCATCGCCTGCGAGCTACTTGCCAAATCAATTCCTTTTATTTATTAACAAATTACTGTTCATTTCTTTTTTCTCCGAACCCTGTTATAGTTCCTAACCCAGATTCACTTCTTCCTATACAACATGTCATGCATATAATTTTCTCCCCGCACTAATAACCACGTAATCACATTTCCATATATCATACCGCAGATACGCTTTCCACGTGAAGGTGAATATTTATTAACATACACCCCACAAACATGGAACACATATCCGAACACAACACGAACACACCATGCATAATGTCTAAACCATTCGATGAACTCCTAGGTATTCAGGCCTAAACTCCGATACCAAGCTTGGTGACGCTTAGCATCAATTTCACCGTAATAGAAATGGCCAAGCCCATGTCCCCGGGGCCGCCCCAGGTAGCCAGATACCCATGCTCGATACCAAGCCGTGACGCCTCATCCTGGTGTCCTGCTGACAACCCGTCAACCTCGGGACAGCCAGGATGCCTGGTAACCCGACACCACTATTGCAAGATGGCGAAGTCTCCTTGTACGGGGAAGTTTCACCACAAAACTACCCCAAAACAAGAGAGACCACATTGTAACCAATTGTAAATAGGGGCATGAAGCCACCAACTCCCTCGGTCAATACCGCAAGTAATATAATGTCCAACTAATTATTCTGTACATGGTTCAAGAGTTTTATACACATTTTTTTACGCGAACACAAGAGGTGGCTGGTACCTATAATTAAGACATATTGTCCTTAAAGATCAGCCGTTAATCCTGCCGGTGGTGCGCCCACGTAACGTCACCGATCGGTACTTGTGTGAGGTCCACGACGGCAAAGCAAAGCCTGGGTGAGGAGCATCTTTACGCGCGCTCTCCACCCAGTGCAATACGCAATGGTCGCATAATCAAACACACATCCGCTGCAACATACATGCTCACCCAAATGTTCACGCGGTGAATGACTAATTTGCACGAGGTCGGCGGTAATTGAAGCTTTGCCATTTCCATCAATGAAGAGGCAATATTGAGGGGCCATATCCGAAGTCACCACCACCGTCGCGATAGATACGCCAATCGTAGACAACCACATACCCAATGACCCGCATCGAGCTCTACCGTTCCATTACCCAATGCAAGTGTCGCAATGGCAACAAACCCCAAGTCAATCTCACCCCATCGCCACAAACCAGCCTATGTGATAAACATGACCATGTGTCTTCTCAAGCAAATATGATTTTCTGATGATACTCACGGCTCTGAGACTTATATTGCAACGGAGACGCGGCCTTTACACTCGTATACTTCTTCAGTTTCACCATTCCTCAACCATGCATTTTCGCTATGAATGAAAACCATTTCAAACAAAGGTACGGTTTACCGCCGACAACCCTCCGACATGTGATACCGACAATCCAGTGCATCGATGGACAACCTCCGATGTATATCAATTGGGCGCATCTCACCATTGATATTATATGGACAACCTTCGATGTCATGGTAAAGTGAAGGACTTCAAGAATAACATTGTCGGCCAACTTTTTGGTAAATTTCAGAATCACCATGCAATCACTCTATCGTCTGGTGTTTAGTGCATATGAAATGCAATGAGCCATTTATTTATTAACCCGCAAGGGAATCATTTGGATCTTATTAATCGCTCACTAATCAATCTCACGCCGGGTGTTGATCCACAACCGGTACTCAATATCAACCACATCAAACACCTAACACGAGCCGATTCAACTGGCGCACTTCAGAATTTACTTTGAAGTTACCCCGCTGCATATGGAATGCATGATGCCAATTCCAACACATTCATAATATATTCATGCATATATATTAACATAATTAAATCACATAAACATGTTATGCAAATTCAATAATCATTACACCAAAATTAGCTCACGGCTAATTAACAAACATGAGCAATTCATTTTAAATCACCAACCATACACATTTTCAATAAAAACAATACTGCGGTTACCACCATGTTACTATTCAATGTCGTTTCATTTTATTTAATAAGAGGCACAAAATGGGGGTCAATTCGAACCCATATAAAACAAGGCACCTCGTCCTTCTACTACCATCATCGAATATCATGGATACCAAACACACCACAAAACCAAGACATCGGGCCCCGGATCAAAACCAACCAACACAGTTCTGGGATCATTCGAAAATAGTCTCTCGTAATTTTGTCAGTGACTGGCCCAAAATGGGCCTCGAAAAATTCAGTCTAACTCGTCAAAACAATTCCGAAATTGCTTCCGGGGATCGCTCGAAATAATCCCGAAATTTTCTAAAAATTCCTATACTCAGTCCAAAAATTTGAGAACTGAAATTTATGGCATTTCACGGCCTCTAAGCCAATTTACAGCCATTAAATGGCCTTTAGGCTAGAAATAACACAAGTAGGAAAATTCCCTACCTCGTGGAGTTTGACGAAACTCCAAGATTTTAGTGTCCACGCGTAGCTCTCGTCGCGTAGATCAACTTTGCCTTCAACCCCGATAAAAACTTACTTATCCGGATTTCCATAGATCCAGAAAGAAGCTTAAGAGAAGAAAATAAAAATAAAATCCTCCTCGACGCTCTCTTCTCTCCCACGCATTAATTTCTTTCTTTTCTTTCTTTTTTCGTTTTTATCCTTTTTATTATTATTATTATTATTTTGGATACATGATTTATATTGCTTCATTCGGGTCCGTTTTTACCTCGAAACAATTTATTTCTTTTCAGTTAACTTTATTTTAAATGAACTTAGTCCAAGCCATTTCCTGACTTCCGAGATTTTCGTAAAAATCTCGTCCCTGAAGTCACTGACGGCTTATCACCCAGAAAATCGTAAAATATTCTGCTTTTCTCAAAATTCGATGAAACTTTTTTGGTCACTAGATTTCGTGAAGATCTAATCTAATGGCGCAGTCCGCCATCATCCGAGACGAAAATTTTCTGCTTTCAACCTAACGCTTTTACCATTTTAAAATTAATTTTTTTCCTAAGCCATACTGATGTATCGACCACCTTCTCCGAGGTGGTTTTAATCGACCCGACCGAATGGAGCTCTCTCCCACCTCGGTCCAGCAAATAGGTGATTGACATAGCCTCTCATACAATGCCTCATATGGTGCCATTTGTATACTCACCTGATAACTATTGTTGTAGACGAATTCCACTAAGGGAAAGTGCTCATCTCAGCTGCCCTTATGATCCAAGACGCATGCTCGCAACATGTTCTCTAACACCTGTATGGTCCTCTCCGACTGACCGTCTGTCTATGGGTGGAAGGTTGTACTCATGGTCAATCGGGTCCTCATAGCCTTTTAGAAGCTCTTTCAAAAGTGCATAGTAAATCTCGGGTCTCTGTCCGATACTATGGTTATTGGCACTCCATGTAGCTGGACAATCTCTCAAATATACAACCGGCATCTCTTTGCAGAGTGAAGGTCATTTGCACGACTAAGAAATTTGCCGACTTCGTGAGCCGGTCTACTATCACCCACACCGCGTCATGCCTCCGCGGCGTCCGTGGCAAGCGGGTCACAAAATCCATCGTGACGTGCTCCCACTTCCACTCAGCCACCTCCAATGGCTGGAGTAACCCTACTGGCTTTTGATATTCTGCCTTAACCTGTTGACACGTGAGGCATCGTCGAACGAATTCTCTAATGTGTCGCTTCATCCCGCTCCAGTAGTACTAGCGACGAAGATTACGATACATCTTCATGCCACCCGATGCCCAATCTGTCAGTGGGGAACCACCGGTCCCATCTTGAGACTACCATGCATGGATGGTCCGACCCTAAATCACATGTACGGCGGCTGTGCAGGTCCTTGATGGACACTATCTCTGCATCCTGTCCTTAGGACTCAATCATTCTACTCAATAGAGACAATGTAGCTACTAAACTCCCCAACGTACCCTAAGCCTACTCGTTGTACTATAGTCGGGTAATCCATAGTCTCGGCAGCTACCGCTCTAGGAAGCTATCGTCTAATGCTCCCCAGTGACTTGGGCTGGTGCGTCGGCCTGCATTTGCCTTGCCGGAATGGTAGTAAAGTGAAAGTCATAGTCCTCTCGAACTCATTCCACTTGCGTTGCCTCATCTTTGAGTCCATTTGTGCGTGAAGATATCTTAGTATTAGTACGAATACACCTGTTATCATGCATGTAAAGTAGTGAGGTGCTGATCTTCAGGCGAAGACCTTAGGCGCCAAATCTTTGTGGAAGTGAGTGGGACGATTACGCTCATGATTCTTGATTTGTTTAGAACCATGGCTCTGACTAGGCGCGGTCGGATTGTAGGCGGATCGGGTTGGTGGGCCCACTTCGAGGAATGTCGGAGGACCAGGGTGGGCTGGTTCGCAGAGTTTGCTGTTTTTCTTGTGACCAGACCTATGTCGAGTGCCTTGAGCCGACCGACCCATGTGAAAAAAAGGTGAAATTATGTTATTCAATAAAATTACTTTCCTTCTCTATTATTTGTTTCATTTCAGGTGTCTGAGTTTCTCTCTTGAAATAATGCCCACGTTACCTTAATACACATTTTTTTGCTCCATATGTCCATGTGATATGTTTACTTACTATTAATTAATAGAAAACAAAACATCTCCCGAGTTTGTTACATAATATTCTTCTATAGTGACCATCTCTCAATAAAAAATATCAATAAAAGAAGATGGCTCAGAGATAACCTAAACGTTGTACAACCACTATTAAGTCTACTTGCTTTCTGACAGCGACACTTACATCAATAACAAAATTTCTTATACTGACTAATTTTTAGATCAAATTATTCGATAATTTCCATATAGCATATACATTGAATTGAGCTATGAACTGGAGTGAATTTTGAGTTGAAAAAAGGCCAAATGCGATCGAATGATGAGAAAGAAGTAAATTTGTAACTGACCACCCCTCGCACTAACAATTATTACTCAAGCATAAACCTTTCTCTCAGTTTGTGGCTTCATTTAGGCTCTCTCTCTACAGCCCGTTCGATACTTTTTGTTATTAGTTATATCTTGATTGACTGAAAAATAAAAATATTTTGTAGTATCAGAACCACGATCATGTAAATGCCATAAAATTGAATTCAAATGAAAACCACGATGTGGAAAAAAATCAACAAACTTACTTGAGTCATACGGTAGTAGCATTACTTTGTTATTTGCAAGTGTAGAAGATTGTAAAGACACGTTAATCATCTGATTGAAAAGTTCAACTAAAGAATGAGCTTCATATGCTCCTTGAGGTCTCTTGAAATGCCCAGTAATCATAAGAGGACAGTCACCACAATGAGATAAAAAGTCTCCGGCATACCTAAAATGAACCTCACACAACATCCGAATAATCAAAACTCTTTTAACTTTCAAAGAGGTAAAATGTAGCAGTGAACATCAGGAATTTTATGAGTTGTTGTTTTAAAGTAAAAAACACTTTGACAACCGATTTTGCCTTTTCAACTCAAATCGATAACATCCAAGTAACATCTAATTAAACAAATAGAATTACAAAAACAACATACTCTATCAGAATAATCGTGAAATTAAAAATCTAAAAATCATTCTCGATGAAACAAGATCATCATCAGCAACAATATTTAGATATTCCTTAGATAATCGAATATCCTCTACTTCCTGCATACTGCAATTCTATATAAAACAAAAATGTTTTATTTTTTGTAGTTGTAAGTAAGAAACGAAACAAAAAAGTTCGAGAATAGCGATTTTTACCCAGACGGTCAATTTCTTTTAAAATCCATGTAGCGATTCACAGTACAAATAAGGGCTTGCCGCAGTTTTGGGAGCAAACAATTTCTATACTTATGCAATATCGACCTGATACTAAATGAAGATTAGAAGCTCTTTGTTGTGATTGGAATGCTTAAAATGTCATGACCATAATTGCGAGTTAGGGGAATGATGTTTCTTAACTTCCAATATTCTAGCACGTCGGGTCATTTCAAACATAGCTTCCTTCATCCAAGTATATATCAAGTTGAAATGGACATCATTTGAAGTCATTTGACTCATTTCCATTGTGATACTCTAAAATAATACAAACTAACCAACATAAACAAAATCATCACTATACTAGATGCCCGAAAGAATAACAAGAAAATAATGAATAAAAATTATAATAGTAAACTTACATCAAGTATAGATGTCATTGATGATTTTGAGCTTGTTAAAAACTTTTGATGGAGGATGTTGTTGTGAATAGCACCAATAGTCATTGATGATGACTGGTTTGAAATAAAGCAAATTGAACGATGTTATACTTTGTATATTCGACCAAATAGTTTATCTAAGCCTCCTTCACCACAATTCACTTTCTCTTGATGGTCATATGGATAAAGTCTCATATATAGCTAAAGTTCAACAGAGCGAGGATCAAGAACACATCCAAGTCAGTATGATACTAGCTCAGGTGCTTATCAATTTTACCTTCCTCCTTTATTTGCCATATCTTTGATCTGCATCTTCTTCTCTGAGTTTCATTCAATTTCTTTTCTGTACTATAAGCTTGTAGGAAGTACAAATTGGAGGTGAAGGTAAGATGATCAGATATCAAGTTAGTAATATATGATAGAATGGGACGGCACACATCTTCTCAGCTCTTTCCCTCTTCCATTAGATGAATGAGAGTGTATAACTTCTATCAGGTAAAGTCAAACTATTGACACGACGGTACTTAATAGCACTTTCCAAGCATCATGTAAGTAGCATTCATCTAGTTGACACATCGACCTCGAAACTACCAATATCATCTAAATGCACTTCTTGACACATTTATGAAATTGTTTTAACCTCCTGCAAGCCTTCACATATTTAACACTTTCTTTTATTTTATATAAAGCCTCTTTAGCCACTTTCAAACCTTCTTGAACTGAGATTCAATATATATTGCTATTTATCTAACATGAAAAAATCACCACATCCATATGACCATTTTGCCAATTAAACTCTCTTTCAAAATATTTTTGCATCTTTATCATTAGAAGAGGCATTATCAGTCGAGAAAATATTTTCCGTCTATTCCCCGATCTTTAGGTACTCGAAATACCTTTTGAGATAATTCAATCAACTTGTGGACTCTCTAACTCACAAATCATAGTAATTTACTATTTAACCTCCACTTATCAACATAATAATTTATCACAGTCCTTATAACCTTGAGTAATTCTGACGATCCATCTATCGAAAGTTAACAAATTCTACGGGAATATTAGCTAATATGCTATTTAGCTTTGTTTTTCACTCGAAGACATCCTTGATCTGACCCTTGGTAGTGTTTCTACTAATAGGTTTGAAATGGGATTGAAACTCTATTCCTACTGAACTCCTTCCTTTCGGCCTTGTAAATGCGGAAGATCATGCATTATGATACATCACAGGGTGCATCTCGATAGCCTTATGATCAAGTTTAGGACCTCAATGTCCCGAATGGTCAACCAAAATGGCACCCACATCTATTGTGCCGAATCAAATGACACTTTTGGACATGACGTCTTAAATGGTGGTTCCATTTTTACGATTACAAGTATAAAGCCTCCTGACCCTTGCATTTTACATTTTTCCGCGACATCTACTACACGATCTTTTCCATAATTATTCACACCTCGGAGAATTATTACCGAACTTTCTTATGACTTCTTCCCAGCGTCACTACTAATTCATTTTACACTTTAGCACCAGCAGGACTTGATCCACCATCATTAGTACACAACCAACGAAAACATTAGTAGCGATGGCACTCTTGGTTCGGGGTATTTTCAAACATTTACAATTCATCATCAACATCCCCACAATTAGATTCAAAATCCACCTTAACGCAATATAAAATTTATAAATGAGTCTGATTGACTTGCATAAAACCTAAGGCCATTTCAGAACAACGGATCAAACTACTTGAGAAAAACTAGAGACGAACATCAGCGGACTAACGCAACACCACAACTAAAAATGGATTAAAGGTTTAATTCAAACTCAATTTCGGATCAAATATGATTCCAATAATCATTTCATAAATAGAAACTACCCAAACAAATAAGCTATTCAATTGTTTACTTCCAATGTACCAAGCGAGAATTGACAAAGGGAATGTCAACAACCGCGAGTGGGTTCCTGAATCACGAAAATCAACCATTTGCATTTGTAGTTAATATTCTTTTTCTTTTTCAAAGTGTATCATTCTTTTATCAAATCATTTACTCATATTGTCAAGGGAACTGTGTCCCAACTCTTGTATCCAATGGGTAATTGGAGATTTGATGCCTTTCACCGATATCATTTGGAAATAAATGAATTAAGTTGGAGGCAGGGTTCCTAATGTGTGAAGAAATGTGTCATTAAATTTGATGAAATTTACAGATTATTATCTGAACTAAAGTTGCTAAGCTATATTATGCAGAAATCCATCAACCTAATCTGAATCAAGGATAAGTCAGGCTTCTTTTCGAAATGAACCCGAAGAATCTGAGATAAGTCATTTTCTATCACTTGAAAAGGGTTCGAGTGCTCTCATACACCATAAATGGTTTTATTAGAAAAGCGGTTTTATTATCAAAAGCGGTTTTTATTAAAGCACTTGGTTTTTATTCGAGCAGGGGATTGATGTCAAATCTTGGTTTTGATCGAAAAGCGGTTTCTTTATTTTCATCATTCTAAAAATGAAAATATATTATCTCTGGAACGATGCATGAACATCTTTAGCGACCAACGAGTGAAGCGAGGCAACGAAACAACCGGCAGCGCTTGAAAAAACCTTTGTCAATTTTCTTGAAAAACTTAAACGAACGCAACACCACATTACAGGGTTAGGTCAATGCCGTCCTTGAAGTTGAAAATGGCGAATCTGAGCGCTACCCGTTTCCGTATCGAGAAGAAAAATAAAAGCATTATAAGATTAGATTTATGTTCATAAAAAAAAAAGATCGAAACGAAAAAAAATTTGAAACGAAAGTAATGATTTTTTACCTAGAAAGCGATCTTGAGGTTAAAAATATAGAAGAAGGATGTTAACGGATCGAATCATGAAGGAGAGGCAGAAAAATGCTTGGAGGATCGTCGTCGAGGAAGCAGGAGGTGGTTCTTTAGATTTTGGAGCTTTGGAGGAAGGAGAAGAAGAGCTCATTTGCTTTCGGGAACTTTGCAAAAGCAACAAAAAATAAACTAGGGCTTGGAACTTGGAAGGATAACTGGATAAGTAAAGTAAAAAATTGGTTTTTTATTTAATTTTCCAAGCCCAGACCGGCAAAAAGCAGAATAGCCGTCCGTCTAATAGGCCAATGAATTGATGATAGAACTGAGTGCTGATTTTGAGATAACAAAATAGAGACCAGCCCGACCACAATTTAGGGTTGGTTAAAGTGTAACCAGCCAGGACGGGGCTGAATGCCGACTCATTCACAACCCTCCTCGATTCTGTGAGATGCATCCTTATCCCAGGCCTTGAGGCATCCTGATACACTATGTACCTCTGTCCCTTCCGAGACTATCGAAGGGCTGGAGGTAAGTCTCTCTTCAGCTCACAGATACCTTCCGCCTTGGTCATTCCACTTTCGAACTTGACTGTCGCTCCCAAGTTCTCGGTCAGGCCAGGTCAGCGGATCAGGAGGCAGGTTTTGAGGTGCGAACACATCTTGGGACTTTGCACGATTTTTTTTTTTTTTTAAAGTCGAACTTGTACATGGGTATGGCCAGCATCTTATAACAAATCAAAATATCATGTCTGAGAAATAAAGAGTACTACCGAGTGGTGTTCTGAGTGTCACATACATGCGAGTCCGTTTACATATACAAAGCTGTACTTTACATTTTCAATTGTATTCGGAGGCGTGAACCTCTTGTGATGAACCCTTACTAGTGTGTTGGCCCAGCTGTATGCGGATGTTTTCAGGCTTCTTCTCTTGTATCCACACGGATTAAAAACCTGTGCTAAGCTTTACGCTTAGTGGGAAACATATCTTATACAGAAACACAAATAACAGATAACAGTAACAAATATCATAATCTTTAGGAATTCATATCACATGTTGCCCATAATTGTTCTTGTAACGGACTTGGCTTATTGGATCTCTCATCTACGATCTTGAACTTATACTTATAACAATCTTATGCCTGGGATTACACTTGCCGGCGGACTTATCTTTAATTTGGATCTTATACTCATAGCAAACTTATTCTTATAGGATCTTATTCTTATAAGCGGTCGGATCTTATACTACAATGAACTTATTCTTATTGTCGAATCTTATACTTATTGATTTCTTGCCCTTTGCGAGCTTATACATGTACTTATACTTATCTCGAAGCTTATACTGGCCCCAGTCTCAGTAGAATTCTGAACTGTCTTATCTACAGTACTTAAACACGTATTGGTACTTATATCTATCTCGGATCTCCAGAGTAGGAGTTCTGGGGAACTTATACTTATCTCACAGTTTACACTTGTTTGGGTGCAGTGGAGTTATCACGAGATTACGGGCATTATATTAATTATTCAGATTTATTCATATGCGGTGGTACTAAATAAATTACTTGTTCAAATGTCCCGAGGGCCTTGCGACTTTGTGTATGTCGGTTTCATCTTATGTAAATGCGAGATTGCAGGTAGATGCTGATTTATCCTTGTCAGGGCTTATGCGGGAGTGCCGTGGAGTGCTACATAGAGTGTCAGATACGAGTGCAGTAGGTACTTCAGGGACACCTGTTATCTGGGAGATACTTTGTATCTTGTGCTTATACTCTGAGCATATCTTGTCTTAGGATCTTATCGCGTATTACAAAACTTATTCTTGTACTTCGGATCTCATACATGTATTACAGAACTTAAACATGTATTTCAGATTTTATACTTGTATTACAGAACTTACACATGTATTTAAGATCTTATACATGTCTTACAGAGCATATACTTATCTTCTGAGGATCTTATCTTGGTGTTACAAAGAACTTGATTCTTATATTTGAGGATCTTATTCATGTGCTGAAGGTACCGTAGAGTCACGATAAGTCGAACGAATCAAACTTATGCGAATACATATCGGATATGGGCATTAGTCATGGCAGTCTGAATCCATGACGAGGTACATATCTCAGGATTCATCTGATTGAGTACATATCAAAAACAAATGGATTTATCGGTTTATATCATAGTCTTTCAGAGTTACACTTGTTGGTACGAGTAAGGTGCTCTTGGACTTATGTATTTTATCGTCGGGGTGCGATGAATTTTCTTGGACTTATAATTGTTTCTTGATACGAGAGTGCCATGAGTTATATGGAACTTATGCTTATTTTACCGTCACGGGTGCGGTGGGTACTCTTCGGACTTATGCTTGTTTCTTGTCACGAGAGTGCAGGTAGGTACTCTGGAACATACTTATTTTCGCAGATGCGGGGATTTTTAGTAGGCCTCTTTTAGTTTATACTTTTTTGCGATGCAGTACGTGGGTCACCTCTGGGAACTTATACTTATAACAGAGTTTGTATGCTTATTCGGGATCTCTAGTAGGAGTTCTGAACTTATTCTTGTTCGGAGATGCCATGGTGTTACGGATCGGAAGCGATACATTCATTTATTCTTGTTATCATTCGAGGTTATTTTACGTATAAGCCCAAGGAATACCAGAACTAGTAATAATAAATGAGTGAACACATCCACAATGTAGTGTATCAGAAAATGCTAATTATTAAGTCTTAGTAGCACCAATGAGAATCTGAAACAACCTGACAGTGCCATCGCACTATTGAGGAGGAAATCTAGGAAATCTTGTCAGTCAAAGTACTAAAGTAAATCTTAATGTCTTGCTCTTGTCAGTCTTGTCGCCTTGATCAGAAATCTCAAGTACTAATGTGCGAAGCAGCGTCGTGAGATCATAGTCGCACTAATCGGAAATCTTAGAAGTACTAATGATCTTTGCCCACATATCTGGTGCCATGTCATTGATAACTGTCTTGGGCATTTCATAATTATATGATTCGTTAACTTACCCATCTTATAATAGAAGGCATTCTGCCAGCCACATTGTGTTCATGACATATTGTATTTCACGTTCATGGCATGCGTTTTAGTTCGTTTTCATATTTCATAGCAACATATTTATGTTTCATGAACCACGGTATATATTTTGCATTTCATATATTTTCATGTTACGATACATATGGAATTTCACATACTTACCACGATCATAATGCTATGTATTCATACATCATTCATATATTCTAGTCACTCTGTGAATCTATTTTACTTAGAAATTGGAATCATTCGATTGGATCATCAGGCAAAGTTATGGCATTTTATGCCAAACTAGTCAATTCTAGATTTTGCAGGGACAGTTTGAAATACTCATTTCGGTGTCTTGTGACTCCATATTTGACACACTTTGGTTCTTTGTACTCCCCTTAAAGTTAGGTGCTAAGGTTCTCCTCCAGTGGAATCACCCAAATCGAACAAAACTGAATACGTCGAAACAATCGGAACTACTCTATGAGCAAGCGACGAAATTTGGTGGAATGGCCCACATTGGTGAATTTTTTTAGGCCACTTAGAGTCGAGAATTTGGCGAGAGTCTGACTCTGGATGTTAGGTTTTCCTTGGAAGTCTAGTTTAATTGGTCTTGAATCACTCCAGTCGGATAAGAAATAGGCAAGTTATGCTAAAATACGAACACTAGTCAAAATAGACGGGGTGTACATTGCATGTCGACACGATACTTGGATTTTGATGGCAATGACGAATTGGCGTCTTGGAATTACGTGTTAGGTGTCTGGGTACATCACTTAGAAAATTGCCCCAGTGTGTATTTTCTCCCATTTTTCCTTTTTCTTCCATAGATCCCACTCCTATTACATCCTTCATCAAAAACTAACATGAAATCCCCTCGAACAACTCCCGATACTTTTAATTGGAAACGAAAGTCAAGATTCACCCGATTCTACAAAACTTTGGGTGTATGAAGGATTCCATATTTAATTACTTGTCCAAACTAGGGATTTTCAACCAAACTTCACTTAATTCTAGGTTAGGATGTTCCTAACAAAACCACGAAGGGAGACAATTTACTCTTCAAGGTAAATACACAACAATCATGCCCCGAAATTCTCGTACAAAAATCCTTACCAAAGTCATGGCTGTCTGAGAATCCCATACAAAAACTCTTAATTTCCATACCTTGGCTTGTTTCCCCTTTTCTTCCTCTTCTCCTTCCTCTTCCCCACTCTCTCTCCTTCCGTAGGCTTCTTGTTGGAGACAAAATAATGCATTTTTGGTCTCCCACATCTATTTATAATTAATCTTTAGGTTATTTAGCTTTTAGTCCTCCATCCTTCTACAGGAATTACAACAATTCTATTATTTCTTCTTTGTACATAGTCTTTTCAAATTATGACTTTTTAAGCCCCTTTTGGACAAATTACAATTTTGTCCCTTAGAAGTCTTCACAAATTCCACGGATTTCATTTCCATGTTTAGCATTTAACTCATGAAACATTTAAATTATGCCTAAAAATACCTTAAACATGTAGCCAGCGACTAGGGTATATTTCGAGTGTTACATGACCTCCTTCGGTCGGTTTGTCATAGGTACCCATGATCGGGAGGGTGCTGTGAACCTCTTGTAGTGCCTACTAATCTAATGAAACTCAGTGTCTCGAAAGTGACCGGTCTCTCCCGATCACGACCTCGACCTCGGGGTCGCGACCTCCCCAAATTTGACACCACGTGTCTAAAAACCTCGCATGTTAAGCCAAAACTTCGCCTTCTTTGAGCTTGGCGTCTGGTGATGGTCTCTCAGTGTTGAGAACAACCCTCAGTGATCCTCATGCTCCTCCACCCGGTGGGAGTAGATCGAAAATGTCATCTCTGAAGACGCTACTACAAAATTGATCCAAATAGGGTTGAAATATCCTGACCATGAGGTCCATGAATGCTAAAGTTAAGTCAGCGGCATCATAAGTGAACTCAAGAGTGCCCATGCAGCGTCCTAAGCGTTGTCTTAGTGATATACGCACTCCCAACCTCAATGATGAAATTTAACCCGTGCGAAGTCTATCTTGGAGAGACTCGCGCTCCTGTTGTCGAATAAGTCATCGATCCTTGTGTGGATCACAGATTCTTGATGCGTAACCGCATTCAACTATTGGTAGTCAATGCATGAATCGAAGGGTCTTGTCTTTCTTCTTGTGAACAAGCAGGCGCCCTAGCGGGTGAAGTGCTCGATCTAATAAAACCCTTGTCGAAACTCGTAGTTGGACCTTAGAAGTTCCTACAGCTCAGTGGTGCCATCCCATCTGAAGTCATGAGATGGGCGATGAAACCAGTGTAACTTGATCTGATCTACATCCTCTGCAGAAGGTAATCCGTTAGCTAATCAGAAAAAAAACGATCCTCATACTCTTCCACTCAGGCGGTCAGAGTCTATCTCACCTCGTCCTCGAGTGGGCTTGCTATTGACCATTCGATTGTGCATTGCCATCCTAGAGATGGTACAAGGGTCTGGGGCGAAGCATCATTAGCATCCCCTTGAAGTAATACAAGTACCAAGTACACCATCCCCGTGTGTAAAGCAAGAACCCTACACCTCACAATCGATGAAAACCCTAAGATGCAATACCAGTCCATCCCAAGGATGACATTGAACTCGATACATGCTCCACACCCTACCACTATGAGCATGATCCGGAGATCTCTAAATAAAACCCGACATACCGTATCTATACTCACCCTACCCCTGCAGTGGAGAACTCACATACTGTGGCCCTCTAAGGTCTCAACCTTTAAGCCTAACTCTCGTACGACCGATGCAACGATGAATGAATGTGATGCACCATAACTCAACAGTACTCTCGCCTACGGGGGAGATAACAAGAACGTACCATATGACTCCGGGTCGATCCACTTTACCTCAACTCGGGTGGTACGATGGCGTGACACGCCCTGTGTCCCCGGTCTCAGCTCTGTGAAGCCCTGTCCTCAACCTCGACCTCGACCCATAACCCGGCAAAGACTCCCCTCGGGACTGACATCGGGTTCCTTCACCCGCACCGGGGGTGGAGAAATGAACCGGGTCCATGCCCCGTCCCTCGATGTCCGGACGCACTATCTCGGAAACCTCGGGATCCTTGGCCCCAGCAATCCCAAATTTCATACGTCTGTGTTGATGATAAATAACAAAATGGTCTCTGCCTCGCTCGACTAGGAGCCCCGACCGACTCGCCCCGACGGCCGTGGCTCTAACCCCGCGAACTAGAAGCCCTCGCTTCTTCCCCGAAATGGAAGACGAATGGCTCTCCCTTCTCTTACCACTAACACCCACATCTCGGATGCTCCCTGCGTCCTCTCTCTCTCTCTTTATAGTCATAGTTGTCCCAAGCATAGAGCCCATGTCTTGTAGGCCGAGTCCTACAATCCTTCCCCGAATGGACAACTTCAGCCTATTCTCAAATCTCCTCACCTTAGCCATATCCACATGAAGGCTCATCAGCAAAACTAAGCACCTAACAAATTTGGCCCACGACTTTATCACTCGCATCGTTCCCCGCCAGTTTATAACTCCTGTGCCTGCATGTCTGGGGCCAGCTGGTCGGAAAATACTCGCCCCATGAAAAGCTCATGGAACTCGCCAAGTCATCGCCTCTATATCCCTAGAGGTCTTAAATTTCATTCCCACCATATCCGGATCTCACCCCAGCTCAACGTAGCCGGGCCCGATCCCGTGGCATCAAAGGTGATCCCCACGGGCCTCTAAAACCCTCTCGACCAGGCTTCCGAATCCAATGGCCTGGCCATCATCAAATCCCCTCCCGATGATGGAGGATGGTGTGTCATATAACCTCAGAGGCTACCCCATCCTCCCCCGACCCCTATCTCGTACTAGCTCGTAATGCATGAAGAACAGATCAGCCGGCGACACTACGCACGCTGCATGTGCATTGTCGCCAAGACGCCCACGCCACAAGAAGCCGCAGAACCGGTATACCGGACGCGCACGTCGCGACACCACTCCACAACCCGCCCCGCCGCAACACCGGGCCCCATGTCATAACACTAAGAACCCCCACCATGCCCAGGCTTGGTTGCGACACCAATTTCTGGTCGCAACCCCCAAAAGGCCAACCCATGTCGCGACACCAAGAATCGTGTCGCGACACTGAGTTGCCTGTCCCATGTCGCGACACCAAAAAGTGTGTCGCAACCCAACCTCAGCTCCTTGCAGCTTCCGTGTTGTGAAGCCAAAAGCCAAGTCGCGATGCCCTAACAGCTACCCCTGTCGCGACATGATTAAAAATCATGTCGCGACCCATAACCAGCCTGTCCTAGCCCAGCCATGTCACGACACAAAAATTGATGTCGCGACCTGGGGCCAAGGATTCATGTCGCGCACGCACAGCGCTATCATAGCACGTTCCGTCACTGTCGTGCGCACGCCTGCTCGGCCGCGAGCCTAGCCTGCACGCCTTGACGAGTGCGCCAGGCCTGGCCCGTCACGACACCATTTTTGGGTCACGACTCAAGATCTAAACAAGAGCCCCTCCAATCGGGTCCCCCGCACCTTTTCCTTTTTTTTTTTTCGTAATCCCTCCAATAGCCTTCCTACCTCACTTCGCTCTTATAGCCTTTTATAAAACTTGCTACTCCTAAGATGCGTGAGCTCGACTCTCCAAATCACTAGGAAAATATATATAAACACCGCTTATTTATATACTTCACAAATTAAAGAGTTTAATTACAACCCTTTTTCCTTGTGTGAAAACTGGATTAATCTTCTAGAATCCCACAAAACACAACATGTTTATATTCAAAAAAACTAGAACGACTGTCCATAAATTTTTTTTCTTTTTTTTTCTTCTTATTTCTGGACTATTCTGCCCATAATTCCTCAAAGCCCTAAGGTTATATTTTCTCAACCCTAGTGTTCAACATTTTCCTATATGCCATTTACCAAGCATACAATCACATAACACATGCAACACAGAATCATGCAACAATCATCAGAATGCACAATGAATGCATGATCTAACCTGTACGTCATCGAGCTCCAGTAATCGTATACCGAACTTCCCTGATATTTGCTTTATAACTCCTAGGTATCCGGGCGATCTAAATTTCTGGTATTTATAAACCTAAGCTCTGATACCAAGCTGTGACGCCCTAAACCCGGGGAGTCCGTTGACGATCCGTCAACTCGCGGAATACATGTAGTCATTAAGTGTTGCAATGCCACAAAATGAGTGTCTCTCTACCCAAGACTCAAACATGAGTAAAAATGGCCACGTTGGGCCTATACATCCATACTCACCCAAATATAACCAACTATATTACAATAGTTTCAAGAGTTAATTACACTCCTATACAAACATGAATCGATCATAATGTTTCATACATGTTTTACAAAAATATATAATCAAACCACATGTCGATTTTCTCAAAAGTAAATTTCTCTCTGTTGAGTGTCGCCTTCCTCGAATACTCCCGTACCCGAAAGGGGGATCCTACCGACAAGGCGAGCAATGCCCAAGAGGTCAATTCTCCTCCTATAAGGGCTACTCCCCACCTAAAATGCACATGCAATGACACATCATAACATCCACATTCCATACAATTTACAATTCATACATAGAATGATTTCTATAATGCATGAAATGTTTCCATGCCTATACCTCGAGTCACCAACCCACATACGCCTCTATGCTTATGTAATCGCTTCGTAATACCAATGACACCCATATACCGAGCCTTTATCGGCTCGCCAACACCCAATGTAATTCGCTAATGGGTAACCAATCCCGAGTCAATCCCGACTCCTATCACTTAACTCTAGGTCTAAGTGATAAACATGACCGTGTGTTTTCTTTTGGGCAACATAACTTTTCTGCTTACACCGCGGGTCTCTTACACCCATACAGAAATTTTGGCTCATGTCAACGGGTCTTTTACACCCATGTTCCAGGCTTTTCACCTGAGGGGATTAACGGCCCCCTTCTTGCTTTGTCCAACACACATTAATTACTTTTCATTTTATGACTAACTATGAGTTCTATCGGACGTGAGTCCCAATGACAAACTCAATCCACATCTCTACCAAGAGTGGTGAAATAAACCATACCGTGTTCCATACCGACTCTACGTGATGTCACCGTGCATATGAATGCAATTATGCCAATTCATATATCCAATTCCAATGGCTCATAGACAATTATATTTCATATAATTCAAACAATCATGTTAACACATCAATTAGCATGCATGAACATATTATTTTCTATACACATTTGAAGTCATTCAATTCAAACAAATATACATGGATAATTTCGATCCAAAAAGCAAATCAAGACTGTTTTTCATAGTCCCAAACTGCGATAGGGTCGACGGCCTCATATATTCCGCCTAATTGAACCTAATCAGGCCATTCCGCTCACCACACCCAAAACCATTTTCATGGCTTTTTAGACAAAGAATATCCAAGTAGAAGAAGACCCCTACATCCCGGAGTTGCCGAAACTCAACAATATTGGTACCCACGCCGTGAGCCTTACAACGGGATCAACTTGCTCTCGTCTAAATTCGAGATTTGATTTTCGACCGATCATCGAAAAATCTAAAGAGAAAGTAGACTCTCTCTCTCAAACTTCCTTCTTCCTCTCTTTCTCTTTCCTTCCTCCCCAAACCTGTCAGTCCAGATTGGTCAAGAGAACTGCCCTCTCACTCGCACATGTCATTCTAAGCGCCAATCTTCGGGATTACACCTTTATCCTCCTTATCCATCTACCATATATTTCCACCCAATCCCATGTTGCCACATGTCTATCATGGGTCCATTTGAGCTCAATGTTTGACTTGCTCTCAACTTGACACATGGCACACTGTGAGCCACTCATCTCATGCCAAGTGTCCCGTACTACTACTCCTGCGTTCGAAAAACGTGAAATCTCCCGACTATCCTCAATCTCGACCGAAATTTTACGTGGTAGCTAGATTCGTGAGACGCTCCAACTGAAGTCCGCTTTGTCATCGGGAGATCTAGAAAATTCCAGATTTTGACTGAAATTACCATTTTAAAATTGAAAATTGCACTCGCTTACGTTAGTTTCGATTCATATAAGAAATGAATTGCTTTGTGTGGTAGTATCTAGGTACTATCTAATAAAACTAGTACTTACTTGACATTGTTTATTATGTAAAGTAAGATGACTACATCATGTTGCATTTGTGACATCCAAAATCAAAGGGTCCGTTGATCCGCCATCAACCCGTGGATCGGAAATATCCGTGGATGTCGTATAACCCGACAACACACCGTTGAGTCCCATGATAAGGACCCGTGATTTAACATACAAGGTTATTATACAATAATCCATAAGAGTTTAATTACAACTCTATTCCATCGTTTACATGCTTGAACTAGTTTATTCCAAACATTTAATTTACAGAAATCTTCCATAAGCCACATGTCGACTTTCTTCATACTCGTGGTCCCAGATGAGAGCCACTCACCGGCGCTTGCCCTGCACCTAAAATATTTTTCTCATATAGGGTGAGCCACGCCCAGTAGAGTAAAATTCCTACAGAGGTTACTCCCCACCTAAGTGCACATGCAATGCTTACACTTAACAATTCACGACACCAAGCTATGACACTGGTATCAAACATACAAGCCCTAGGTAATCGTATACCTATGCTATGATACCAAGTTGTGCTAGTATCAGATCCCATTAGGCCCTAGGTTATCATATAACTATGCTCGATGCTGTCAGAAGTAAGGAATGAGGTGAGACTCATCCATGCACCATACACGAGTCTTTGCCGACTCTCACCACACAATGTAACACCAATGTTCACCTTTGGAAATTTACATTATCGACAACAATTCCAAGTAGAATGTGCAATTCTAGATTGGAATCCTACATGCCATGCTATGGAATGAGGTAACACTCATCCATGCACCATACACTGAGTCTTTACCTACTCTAACCACACAATGCAATGCCAATGTATGATCTAAATCCATGCCATGAAATGAAATGAAGACTCATTCATGTACCATGCCCCGAGTCCTTACCTACTCCCTCCACACAATGCAATCCCAATGTGTGAAAAATCCTTCATTGATGGATTACATCCAATGATCATTTTCAAAACAAAAGTCTTTTGTTTATAAACCAAGATTCGTTGGA
Source organism: Tetrastigma voinierianum (assembly GCA_016808115.1). Taxonomy (NCBI): domain Eukaryota; kingdom Viridiplantae; phylum Streptophyta; class Magnoliopsida; order Vitales; family Vitaceae; genus Tetrastigma; species Tetrastigma voinierianum. The sequence continues at coordinate 200,623 of JAEQBH010001853.1, read as the reverse complement.
TGTTACACTTAAATGATATTTCATATACAAACCTATGTGTCTTTTTGTGGGTAAATGATTTTTGAGTCCCACAATGGCCGCGACAATCGTCTACACTTTTTGGACTTTCATCGTCGGAGTGTAGTAAAACCAGTCTGGGTCTTTCACCCGAGGGAGAATCTAGCCCTTCTTGCTATTACCCGACACAAGTTTCTTTTTCCTTTTTCATGAAAATGTGCTACTCTGTTAGACTTCATCAAACTGTACTGAGTCCACCCATCAAACACCAAGTGAGGTGTTTGATTGCAACCATGCACTCACACCTAAGATATGCAATGTTATGTCAATGACATGCCTCATATGTGATGAATGTCATATGGACACTTAACTCATACATTAAACCGTGAATCATCGACAACTATATTACACACATAATTTCCATCAAACAATCATTACAATGTCAATACATCACACACATATCAACATTCAATCAAGCAACAATAACTAAGCAGGCTATTACAAAGGCAAGTAATAACATCCTTCACCTTAAAGACCCATTGTGGCATGTGTAATGCCCACAAAACATTCCACACAACCTCTCGTAATCAAGCCGTATACAACCCCAACACAGGCTCCAAACCTGGCCACAAACAGGCCATGATAGGCCTCAACCTTCGCCTAGGTGAGGCAGAACACATCTTCAAAACTGACCTGCTTCCTACTTGGGTACAGGCGAAATTTCCTTCGCCTAGGAGAAAACGGTCAGGTTTAGGCATTCAGCCCCAAACGTCACTCCTTAGCACGTTCCACCATTTTAACCTAAAATCAGCAAAAAGATGGAGACTAAAACCAGAGTAGGAAGAATCTCTACTCTAGCTTAGGGTCAACGAGAACCCTCCTAAACCCGAGAACTCGATTTCCGACCTTCTTTTTGATCTCACAAAATCCTTCCTTGCACTCCAAGCATAGCCTCGCCGTAGATGAACTATCATTCTTGGCTCGACGAATTCCAACTAACTTAACTTTAGACGGCAGAGAAGTCTTGGTCTCTTTCTCCTCTCTTCTCTCTCTTCTTGGACAAAACCAGAAAATGGTGATCTTTTCCTTCTTTTCCTCTCAAGCCCTCACTTGCGCTTAAGTGAGTAGCCCATTATCATACATGTGTCCCCAACCCGTCCGGTCCCGCTCGAACGTATTTATTTGTTCCCGATTCAAGTTTAATCTATTCTAATGAACTTACACCCGCCATTCTAAAATCTCGCTTTTCTTCAGCCCACTAAACACTCGCTGCCTCAAAATCCGACTACCTCAGAACTCACTGAATTTCGTCTGGGTAACTAGGATTTCTCGAGATGAATCCAACAGTGAGATCCGTTTCGTCATCCGAGATCTAGAAAATTTCTATATTTGCAACCTGTATTGTAACGACAATTTACCGTTTTACCCTTTTTTGGGAATTTTCAATTTACCCAGGTTTTATAGTACCTATAGTTTATTAAGATAATACTCTAAGATTAAACTTACTACGAAACATGCTTATTTTCCGACCAGCATTGGAACTATGTATTTTGCATTTTTTATGTGCCATTTTTATAATTATTTTCAAATCAATGTAGGGAAACACAATTGCCCTATGTATGTATAATTGTGTATTGGCCCTGGTCCTGCTCACTGTTTGCGGCATTCCAAGTATTTAGAGTTGATTTCTAAGTAGCGCCTGGTCAATTAACTCCTCCTTGATGATACGTCCTGCTAGTTAGGCCAGGGTCACCAAACCATCAATATGGCGAGTCAAAAAACCATGCACAAGTCACATCATGATCATTCTCTACTATCTTATTTCTTATTTCTGCTCAATTCCATACATATATATATATATATATATATATATATATATATATATATATATATGTACGGTACAATGGTGTATTTGGTATTTGCGAAGAGGTTAAACAAGTACTAAAGTGAATTTGAACTACTGAAGTATATTGTCTAACTCCTGAATAGATCACAAACATGTAGAATCAATGTGTTTATAACGTAATTCCTAATGAAGATACAAAACAATGGATATTTTTAAAGTAAAAATTGAATATAGGATTATCTGTGTATGTTTTAACTTTAAGTCAGCCTTTTATAACGTTTAGAAGCTATCGGTACAAAATGTCTCTATCCTAAAATAATAAAATCATATAATCGTTATTCTCACCATCTCATGGTTGTAACTTGTAACTTGTAACTTAACGTGTAATGTAGGCCTAATTGATCGTGATACACTTGGGGTGAAGCAACAAAAAAGAATGTAAATCATTGATACACTTGGGGCAAAGCAAAATATATATATATATATATATATATATATATATATATATATATATATATATATATATATATATATATATATATATATATATATCAAAGCAAATTGTGAAATAATTTTACATTTTTTTTAATTTTGCTTTAGTAATGTGAAATCATCTACATCCATTTCAATTGAAAGCTAATCACTTTAATAATATTATATAGTAAATTGTCTTTACCAGGACTCGAATCCTATCCCTATATCCTGTCTTTGAACATTGAACGCTTTAACCAAACTAAGCTAGGCATGAGGACCAATTTTGATTTTATATAAAAAATTGAATAAGAAATATATAAGAAAACAATATATCCGAACTTTCCGAGTTTTGGTCAAAATGATCTCATTTTTTTTTAAATATTGCTTCTACGCCATTCTCCAAACTTACGATCATTTAAGCCCTTCCAAGACCTAGGAATGTCACATGGGAGAGGGTCAGTGTGACGCCCCATTCCTCGGGGGTCCGTTGACAACCCGTCAACCTGCGGAAAACTCGTGGATGTCGCAACCGACACCACTACCTAAAATCGAAAGGTAGTCTTTTCAGATCGTGAGCTTCGACCCAAGGTACAAAACCTGTCCCAACAATTTACAATGACCACACAGGGTCCACATGCGAGTAAAATAATGGTCACTTGGGCCCCTGCATTAATATTCACAAAATACATCAACTATATACAATAGTTCAAGAGTTAATAAATAACTCTTTACCAAACATATATCAAAATTTAAAGTTTTAATATATGTTATACAAAACGAATAACCAAAGCCACAACCTGGCTTTCTTCTAAACACGGCCCCAGTGAGCCGTCACCTCCCATACACTTCCCTGCACTCAAATAGCGATCCGATAGGTGAGCAAAGCCCAAAAGAGTGATAATTTCCTACGTGGGTTACTCCCCACCTAAGTGCACATGACATGTCAAACAATCACATCTAAGCAATTACATGAACCTACTCGAATGTCTACTTGTCCAATCCCATGTCCCGAGTCCTCACCGACTCCCTCACATATGCCTAAGCCGAATGCGGATAAAATATTCAGTTTTCAAAACAAAAGCTTTTTGTTCTCAAAAACTTACTACCGAGATTTGTAAATATATTGGACTACCCTCCGAGGCGAATCTGTTGGATAACCCTCCGAAACAATTCATGGGCCCCTCCGATGCGAATTGTTGGACAATCTCCCAACACGATTCTCCGGAAAATCTTCCGTCAAAATTCATTTCACAAACATTATCGTTTTTGTTTTCTTTCATGTTATGCACTCACTCCTAATATTCTAGGGTGCCCCATTGCATATGGAATGCATTATGTCAATCCCAACAAACTTATGCTAATATATAAAACATGTGTATACTAACATAATTAATCCACATAAATCATGTTATTAAATTCACATCATAACATAAATATCATATGGCTTGATTTGATTGAACACAGCATCGGTTTTGAACATTTGATTCACATCACTTAGGTAACAGTGACGATGATATAAATAGGTGGAACCCTGGGTCAAGTAATCGCTCACTCGCCACACAATTAATAGAGATTCTCCACCTCTACTCAAAGCTTTAAGATCGATATCACCCGCCCTTCAGCCTCAACAACAAATCCCTATCCATAAAATGGCTCTAGCCAAAGAATAAACCAAGTAGGAAGATCCCCACTGAGTCGGAACTCCACTAAATCGGTATCCACCGAACCCTCTCCCGCGCACGCCTTTACTTCTCATTTCCATCGAGAACCGACGATCCGAACGGCTCGAAAATCTAGAGAGAAGACACACTTTCTCTCTCTAGAATTTCAAAACCCAACTTTCTGCACCTTTTCAGCCCCTGCACGTTTTTGGCTTTCAAATAATGGAGAAGAAGACTATTTAGCATTTTGTCTTATTCATTTAAACATTTACCTAATTCCCAATGTGTTCCTTTTGTCTTGATTTTTGACACATGGCACAATTTAGGTCATTCATCTCATCCTCTCACTAATCATGCAACATGTGTCATATGGGTACATGTAATAGGTGACTTTACTACATCACATGTCTCTTTAAGTCGCTTTACTAAGACCCTATGCCCTCGTAAAACGCCGAAACTCGACCGTCTCGAATCTACAAAATTCGACGTGGTAGCTAGATTTCGCGAGATGATTCCAACGGTGAAATCCATTTCGTCATACGAGATCTAAAAAAAATTTCGGATTTTTACCGAAATGACCATTTTACCCATTTTCAAAAAATTAGAATTTTCCCGGGTTTTACATTTTCCCCTCCTTAAAAGGAATTTCGGTCCCGAATTTCGCGACTAATACAACAAACCACATGTATATGCAACATGCACTATACCATGCATGTAAACTAGTCATTTGGTATTAAACGACTAACCCACGCACTTTCATCCCTAAACAAGAAGGGATAGGTGGCCTGCGATCGTGGTCCTCACCGATGCACCCTTCCTAGTCACAGAAATTGCCAAGAATCTATAGTAACCAAAATAAGCCGCTCAGATCGGCAAGTTACCATGAAGCTAAGCCGTTAAATCAGTTGAACTCCATTTGGAAAACGTGTTATAAAATTTTCTACTTTTCTATCAAATCACACCTTTAGATTTAACGAAAAATCCTACAAAGATAACGACCGCACTGGTCGCCCAAAATACAAAATCACCCGTATAACAAAAATATACACCCTAATGTTTTCCAAATGTCCAACTATAACAATAAAAGGACCTCCGGGTCCTCATCAAAATATAAGATAAGGGATCAATCCAACATAATTTGCGCAACCTCGCTTTTCTCAAACCATGCACATGGCTATTTACAAAAGATATTTACATATACAAAATGCCATTTTAACTTTTACTATTTTAATTTATGACCTTATCTTATTTAACATACTGCCTAGGACTCGAGGATCTTGGAAAGCAATCTTCTACCAACACCTACACCAAAAAATTTGTTTTAAAAAACAAAATTGTGAGCCAAACGCCTGAGTACTATAAGTTCTAAATGTCATTTGTCTCGTCGTTTGTACCTCCCAATAAGGAAAACTGCATAAATGGTTGTAAAATTGTTTATGAGAAAACTGAAGTTTTTGCTATGAAAACCATTTCAAAACTGCTCAAAACTACTTTACCGCCGAAACCGCTTCACGTCAAAACTATTCTCGAATACTAATTATGCCGGGCCGAAATCGCTCAAAACTATTTCGCTACCGAAAACTCGTCAAAGGGTGGTTAATATCCCAAAGTGCTATAATCGTAAACTGGCACCAACCACCGGGCCCATTTCAAATACCCTAGACGTAATGCCCTAAGCTGAACCCGGCATCGACAAGGAACCCCTAACACTACCCGGCTTAAGATGGTCCTATGAACACGGGCGGATTCAAGTATAGCACACGGAACCTCGATCAAAATGCTCCTGGATGGAACCCTGGAACTAACACCTCATCGCTATGTAATACCAAGTCGCGCTTAACTATATACCCTCGAATGTGCGTAGGGCGACTCACTATATAAATATATACTGCATCTAACCCCCAATTGCCGACTGTGCAATATAGTTAGTCATATTATCCCATAACATTGCCATGCATAATCCGAAATACATCCGACTGAAACCGAAATATACGAATTAGGGGTTTTTGCTAACCAGGCCAAACTGCTTCTTAAATGCCGAAATCAAACTTTTCGCTGGAGTATAACAATTGGGAGGTAAAAAAATGCTTTATAAATCTATAATTTCAAAGCACTTTACAAACTTGTAATTTAAACACTTTCGTTTTAGAAAATGATTTTGAGTACTCACCTTTTTCTCGACTAATTTCTTACAATTCTTGTCAAGCACTCTAGATTCTCGTCAGATGCTCAAATCGCTTACACAATCCATACAAAGTACGAAAATGCCCTCAGTTTAACGTTTTAACCATAAAACATACACAGGGCTTTCAAAGTGACTATATCGAACGAACTTCGATTCTAACAAAACTTTACTTGCTAGTCCCATTTGATAAGGACATCGATAATATGATGTGAAATTGACCAAAATGTCCCTACACATTAAATGCCCCATAAAAACTATCTGTTTTAGTCAACTTTTGACTTAAGGAACTTTTCAGAGAGTCTAAAAATACCCGAAACATTTCTGAAAATTTTGTTCGACCTGTCCGACTACAATCCTGAAATTTCAATCCGAACTGTTCGAAAACAGTCCCGAAATTCAGCCCTGATTGTCCGAACACAATCCCAAAATTTCCTAATTCTTAAACTACGATGCAAAAATTTTGGGATGAAGTTTCACGACAACTCACGACCTCTAAGAAAATTTCAGCCATTATATAGCATTTAGGCTCGAGAAATAACCTGAGTAGGCAAATTTTCTACCTTTTAAGGATTTGACAAAAGGCTAAGATATTGGTACCTATCATTAGCTCATTAAAGTAATACCAATTTTTCCTTACTGTAATGAAAACCTACGATCCGATTTCCGTAAATCTGAGAAAGAAACAAGGAGAAAATAAAAAGAAAAAATTGTTTTCTCTCTCTCTCCAATTCGACTCATTGTCGAGTCAGCGCCCTCGTTTTTATTTTTATCCCATTTTTCATTATTCTTTTCTTTAGTGTGTCATTATTATTTAGATAGCAATTTCTATTTGTCTCATTCGGGTTCGTTTTGTCGAAAATTTTTATTTTCTTTTCGGTTCACTTATTTTAAATGAACTTTAACTTTCAAGGCATTTTTGACTTATGAGATTTTGTAAAAATCCTCGTCCACAGTTCTGGCGATTTATCACCCGAAATTCGTAAAATATTAAATTGTTTGAATTAGACAAAATTTTTAAGGTCACTAGATTTCGCGAGACGAATTTAGCGGTGCGGTGGTTTCAGATCGTGAGATCTAGAGAATTTTCTGACTTCCCTAAACCATTTGGTAATTTATTATTATTGTCTCCTTTTTAAATTCAGGGAATTGGAATTTCACCCCTCCCTTTCCTTAATTGCAAAGTGTCATAATTCTTTACAGAAAACTTTATAATTTCACCCATAAAAGCGACTTTCAAAAAATTCTATTATGGCCTTTAAAATAATTAAGAGAAGCCTTAGTGCTATACGGTTGCACATCGCATTTCTGGAATGGCGTTGCACTCACGCTCACGTTAGGCTCCTCCACTCACGGTCACGCCGCAGCACCTCTCATATATCACGGTCTTGTGTTCTGAACCTGATCCGGCTATCCATAATGCGCGGGTCCTCGCCGAAGGTCGTCAGGTCGACCTGATCTCTCGATCATTACATGGTACGGATGCGGGTGTACCTCGGAGCATGGAGGCGTGGAATACCTCGTGGACACACGACTTCTTTGGTACGTAGCATGGCCGGAGTGCGTTATAGTGCCTACCTCTCTAGTATCTCGAAGGGCCCGATGAACCTGGCGTGCTTCCAGCTTCTCCGAACTTTAACCACTCATCTCTTAGGCATCACCTTGAAGAGCGTGATCTCTAACCTCGAACTCTAAGGGTCGGCGTCGTACATCGAGCATAGCTCTTACTGTGACTGCGCGGAAGTGAAGAAAGGCTGTTGTAAATATCAACTCACCTTCTCGAAGGTGTCTCTAATCAAATCGGGACCGGTGATGGAGGCTCTCTCCCCGCCTCCAGTCGACATATCAGGTGATATGCATGGCCTCATACAATGCCTCATATGGTGCCATATGTATGCTACTTTGATAAGCTGTTGTTGTAAAATTGAATTCCACTAAGGGGAAAGTGCTCTTCGGCTACCCTTATGATCGGGACGCATGCTCGCGGCATGTCTCGCTTACTGTATACCTCTGGTGACTATCAGTCTATGGGTGGAAAGTTGTACTCATGGTCGTATTGGAGTATTGCCCTTAGCACGGAAACTTTTTCAAAAGTCTTGTGAAGTAAACCTCGGTCTCTATCCCGGAGCCCAAACATGGATCTTGGTACTCCATGTAGTGGTTATCTCTCGAATATCTGGCCGGCGAGTCTCGATGTGAAGGTCATCATACGGCTAGAAAATGTGCCGACCTCGTGGCCGGGTCCACTATCACCCCATACGCATCATGTCTGCGGTGTCAGTGGCCAAGTGGATCCACAAATCCATCGATGACGTCTGCGCTCCGCTCGGCCACCTCCGATGTTAAAGTAGCCTGCGGCCGGTGCTTTCGGCCTTACTTTGGCGACACGTGAGACATCGTCGAGCAAAGTCCCCTACGTGTCTCTTCATCAGCTCAATAAATCGCGGTGACGAAGATCTGGTACATCTTCGTGCCACACAGGATGTCTGTGAATCGAGAAGCGTTGAAACTCCTTGAGAATCTCCTGCTCTGGAAATCGGTCGGTAAAGGAACCAGCTGCAGTCCTACATCACAGAAGACTACCATATCGTGGACGGTTGATGAGTCCCGAAACTCATGAGATTTTAATACATTTTTCGAGTTTATAATGAGAATAATAGTGAATTGTTTGCGAAGCGTAATTGAATCAAATTCCAATTTGCGGGAAAATACAATGAAAATCGGATTTTCATAAAAAATCATAAATCGACTGCAAATTTAAATCAAAAGCGGGCGGAAGTCGCGACAAAGTGCGGAGTTCCGGCAATTCCAAGTCACAACCTCGAAACAAATTTGGTTGGAAGAAAGCTAGAAGAGTGAATAAGTGAAGTCGTGACCTGCAGAAGGAAGTTGAGACAAAATGTGACTTGGTTGAGAATAAGAGAAGCAGTCAAATGAAGAAGTTCAGTTGTCGCGACATCATTGCGACGTCGCGACACCAAACGGAGATAAATGACGTCGTGATACCACCATGAGGTCGCGTGAGGAGGCGGCCCTGAGGCCGTAAGAGCGACCTTCTCAGTAAAGGAAGTGCGACTAATTTTGAAAGAAATGACTTGATCTCCTTTGACCTTGTGATGTGAGATAACACCCGGTATGAAACTCAATATCGAAGGCGGGAATTAATAAAGAAGCGAATGGGATGTCGCGACCCACCGCCCAGTCGCGGCCAGAATTGAGTTAACGATGAACATGGAAGTGCGTGACGCGATAAGAAGTTGTGATAACGATTTTCAAAAGAGAAGTGAACGTAGAGTCGGCGGCGTCATCCGATGGTGTGACTGTCGGTTCGAAATAAAGGTGAGGTTGCGGCGTCCTTTAGTAATTAGCGACATCATTCTGCCAATCAGAAAGGTCTCGGCGTCCTTTAGTAATTCAGCGACATTAAGTGCAAATGAGTCGCGACATCATTTGGTATCGTGACATCATACCAATCTTGAAAATAAGTCACAACAATGGTAAAACTTCCACAACATCAAAAGAGCTCATAGCGAAAAAGTGAAGTCGCGGCGTGCGATTGAAGTAGACCTCGAAAGATCTTTACAAGGCGAAGGAAGTCGCGGCGTCGCCCATTTGTCGCGACAACGATTACAAAGGAAAGTGCGGCGGCGTCATTTAAGCGATGGCGACGCCGGATCTGAGGGTGTTAAGAGCAAGTCGCGACGGTTAAGCCTGCTCTGGGACGAGCGAAAAAGCGAAGTCGCGATGTATGATTGGTCGCGACCTCGAAGAGATCCGCAATCGCGAGAAGATGAAGTCGACGTATGATTGAAGTCGCGACATCGAGCGGCTCCAATAAGCGAGCGGTGAAATTCGCGACATGAAGAAGGTTGCGACATCAAGTCGAGTCGCGACAAACAAATGGAGTCGCGACGTGAACAAACGATGGGCGGTTATTTTGAAATCCACAAATAGGTGCATCGAAGTTAGGGCCCGACCAGAAGCTCCTGCTCCATCTGTATTTCTTGTTGAAGGCAGCTCTTGGCGACCGCAGGCAGAAAGATGCGGGTAACTAAGGCTCATTTTGTTATTTTCTTCTTGTCTTATTATTTTTAGTTTTATTTCATTTTGTCGTTGGGCATTAGAGTAGATTTTATTTTTATTGCGGATACGAGCGATTAGCTTGTTAAAGCGGAAAATTTGAATCTTGAAATTCATTTTTTCAAATTACTATCTGGTTGTTTAGAAGTTGGACAGTGCAGGTCGGACCTCAGTTTCACGTGTCTGATGGTTATTTTTGATCGGATAACCATTAGCGTAGTATGGTCGATTGATTTAGAAACCTGACTTCATTAAAGGCAAACTACGTTGTTAGATTTATCTTTCATGTGAGAATAAATTCGGGTGCTATTGAACTTCGACTTGAAAATCTGCTTTACAGTTATGCGTTTTAATAATTGATTCCAATGTCGATGTCTTATGATTTGTAGCATTGCTTCATACTACGATTTCCAAGAGGCCTGCGGTGACACAGAGAAGGCAATCACAGGAAGTGATGAATAATTTCTCAAGGTATATTAACTAATATTGGAAGTCTAATGAGCTTTGTGAGTTTATTTGAGAAATCCTCGTCTCCTTGAAATCAGAATGAGTTGAATGAATTATCCATTTAAACAAGCGAAGATTTCACTTTCCAATTCGAGCAGTGATTCTAATCAGAGTGTTAGGCGAGATCTAATCAAGGAATGATGAACTATTCTAATTTAGAGGAAGAAGAAACCGATAAAAAGTAAACCCATGCTATACCCGTGTCTTGGAATATGGTTTATAGTCCGCGTTACAGGTATTAAGTATTGAAAAAGAAAAATATCAGAAACAGGGCAACACAGATTAAAAGTAGTTATCTAATTCCCTGTCTTGAAAGAATCGGGGAAAATTAGATGATGAAACGGTGTAGTTTAGAGAGAGATCTAGCTACACTACCATATTCATGGGCCGATTTAAAATGTGGTTTATGGAAGCAAGGTTATAAAATTACTGCGAGAAATTGATTTTTCACAATAGTAATTAATATAATGTTTCTTTAAAGATAATGGTTTAGTCTAGTTATTTTCATTACTATTCTTTATTCTTTATTCTTCATTCTTTTAAATTTCAGTTTAGTTGTTATTCATTCACATATCTTAGACTCGTATATTTTAAGGCTTCTAAGTTGATTTCAATTCTTTGTTTTAGAGTCGAATAGTGTGAGGTAGTTAGTCGAGGGTAGTTGATTGATAATTCTTGAAGTCTCTATGGGATCGATATGTGGACTTAAATCCATTTGTGCTTGTTCGACTGTGCACTTGCGGGATCTTGGATCGGAAGTAGAAAAGTTTATCTAATCTTAAGGAAATAGATTTTTAATGAGTATAATTACCGAAAAGAAATACAACAAACAAGTTTGTGTTTTATTATTCTTTAAGGATAGACAATAGTCATTTAGTAATGGTGTCATAAATTTGGCCATATATCTTCACGGTCCACCCAGCCAGAGTTTTTACATGGTATTTGATGTAGGGATCGAAAAAGAATTTAGTAGATCAATATTCATCGAAATAAGGAAATACTAATTTGGACATTTAAAGAAAAATAGCAAAGATAGTTTTTCAGCGATTGGTTATTTTATACTAACATACCATAATATATTGAAAATATTCGTTGACGGTAATCTGATAATGTGAGTATGTTTTGATTTCGGGGGAAAAACTTTTAATGCATATGGGAAGCGAACAACGTCGTTCCGAATCTTGAGCCCAGAGAGAACCTTTTTCGAAGCTTAGAAAAGCGAAAATGGCAGAAAACTCAGCTATGGCAGATGAAAGGCAAGACGGCGGAAAGAGACGAAGAAACGGCGGCCGGAAGGCGCCGATCCAACGTCTGATGGAGGACTTTTGGAACCTGTGTCGGGATGAATACTGCAATCAGGCAACTCTCTGATTGATGCAAATAACTTTGAAGCTGGCTTGACGCGATTACAATGGTTCAGCAACGAGTTTCTTGGTCATCCGCGGAAGACCCGAATAGGCACACAGGAAGGTTCTCGGGATGTAAACTCTGATGAAGTTGAATGAGGTGAGACCAGAAGTCGCTAAAATTGCATTTATTTACATTTTCTCTAGAATACGCGGCCACATGGTATGAATCTCTACCATATGGATTGTTGATACTTGGGAGGAGCTTGTGAAACTTTGCGGGTAGATTTTCCCAATCCTCACCCGAGAGAGAAGGAGGGAGATAATTGTGTTTAGCGGGGAAGATGAGAGCGCCTATGTAGCATGGGAGGGTCAAGGTTCTTTGAAAGTGTTTGATGCATGGAATAGACTTGAAGACCCGGATGGACATAGTGTATCATGCCTTGAATGATACATCTAAGGGGCATTATTGATGCTTCATCTTTGTGGAACGTTGGCTTGTGTGGAAGTCTTTAGTGAGATCGATAGAGGGACACGGCAAAATGCAATGAAAGCTCCATCGAGTTTTCAGAGTAGTGGCGAGAGGAAGAGGAGTCATGGGTGAAGCCAGATGGCCGACCCGTGCAAGAAGCAAGGATTGGATGCCATCATGAATAGAATGGGCAGCGAGAGGAAGATGCACCTTTGCTTTAAAGCGACGGGAAGAAGCGATCGAGGGAACTATTGAGAGGAAGTCGCGTGTACCTTTGGCTGTTTTATGATGCGAGGAGGTTAAGTACTTGGGGAGCCAAGAGGTTGCTCTTCAAACCAAATCCTAACTGCCGGCCTGTATCATCGACAACGAGGAACCGTAGAAAATTTTCATATGGTGGAGGGCCTGCGCGAGGCCCAGCGTAGACAGAATCCTCAGCGGGGATGCTCCCGACCACGAGGTTCTGCCGGCGGCAGCGAGGAGGTGAAAATGAAGCGAGTACGAGAGGAGTCGGGCTCGACCATTTGAAGATCAAATCTTTGCAATTCATAAGGGGGACAACAAGAAGGCTGTTAAACCTCCGTGAACAAAAGTTTCACGAGTGGAAGCCTCGAATGCCAATTCTCAAATTTTGAGAAAACCATAATGCCTCTCGAGGCACGGAGACCTGAAATAGGGCGGCGGCCCACTGGCCTGAACGAGATGAAAGATGCCTTTCCAGGTGACACGAAGAAGAATCAGAAGGCGCATGGGTGCGGCTCGGGAAGTGGGAAAGACTTGGTGGAAAGGCAGAGAAAAAGATGAAACGCAAAGGAAGGGGCTGAGCAGATCTTAAAACAACTGGAAGGAAAGAAAGAAGGCAATTTGTCGGGAGAAGAAGGGGCTTGAAAACCCAGGCAATCTGCTGCGATCTGCATTTCCACAGAATTGCGAAATCAGATGGAGGAACGGTTCGCGAGGTTTTGAAAACCTTTGGTAGGAGATCGATATGCCTTTCACGAGTGGTATTTCGGATGCCACTTTGAAAATTTTGAAGGCATGCGAAGCGAAAAGAAAGATTCTTGAAGAAGGTGTAGACTTAAGCTGCGACTTAAGTCTTTGTGATCGAGAGACTTACCGAAAGATGGAAGGATCCGGGGGCTTAATGCATTTCCGCACCATTGGAGTTTGAGTTTGAGCTCTGTGACTCGGTGCGATATCGATTTGTCGCCTGTCACATTTGCGAAAGTTAAGTTTGGGGGCTTACTCCCTTCACTGGTACCCTCGAATGGCGAGATAGAACCTGGCAAAGCACAGAGAATCATAGAAGATGTCTTTGGTAAGGTGGGAAAATTTATTTTCTGTTGACTTAAATCATGCGGACATGGAGGAAAGATTCTGAGTCCTCTGGCTGTTGGGAGGCCATTCCTTACCGCGGGCTTGACTGTCGATATGTAGAAGAGATTCTCCTCTTAGAGTTTGGAGAAAATGGTGACTTCATTTAATCGGAAGTGAGAAGTTTCCCAGACATAGAAAGGGAAGATGTCAAACGATGGCTTTATATCATGACTCTGATTTTTACTATGATTGTAATGCCCTGACTTTCAATCAATGAAAAGAGATAATTTCCCGGTATCTTGAAGGTTTGATTGATTTTACGCACATCGGTTTACATTCTGCAGCAGTGAGTCTTGAACAAAATGGGATAAAGAGGCAAAATGAGAGAAAGGAATTTCATCGAGAAACCTTGGAGTGAAGAAGGGCTAGTTTTAAAGGAGTTTCAAAGCCATTTTAAAGTATGCTTACCTTTTTGGAGCGCAGAGTAAACAGTAACCATTATGCTAGACTTAGTGATGTGAGACGAGAGTTCTTTGGAAATTTTAAGGAATCATAAAGGAGTCTATAAGCAGTACATTGAAGGTTAAAAGGTATTAGTCCATCGATATGTACCTGAAAATGTGCTGAAGAAAATCTGAAGCAGCTGTTTGAACATCAAAGGGGCGAGATCGGTAATGAAAAGTAGTCGGGAAGGAGGTGCTCGAATGGTTAAATCTTTGGTTTTATTTATGCAATTTGAGTCCTTGGGTTATGATCCATGTGGTTCCAAGAGGGTGGATTTCTTGTGATCATGATAAGAAGAAATGAATTAATTCAGCCAGAGCATTGGCGGGATGGAGAGTATGCATTGATTACGGGAAATTTGAATACGCTGACGGGAAAGATCATTTCCCTTTGCCCTTCATTGATCGGATGTTGGACTAGTTGAGGGCGCCTCATTTTTTTTCTTGGACGAGGTATTCGACAACCAGATTGCAATTGCACCCCGAGGACCCGAAAAGACCATTCACATGCCCTATGGGTACCTTTGCGCGAAGGATGCCATTTGGGGGCATCTGATCTTTCCGGCCACTTTCGGCGATGTATGATGTCAATGTTCTCATATTTAATTGAGGAAGTCATGGAAATTTTTATGGATGACTTCACAGTGTATGGGTCCAGTTTTGAACAATGTCTGAACAACCTGGAAACAGTACTTCAAAGATGCAAGGACAAACAACTAGCACTAAATTGGGAAAAATGCCATTTCATGGTAACATAAGGTATTGTTCTTGGTCATAAAATTTATGCTACAGGGCTAGAAGTGGACCAATCAAAAATTCCATTATCAAAACCCTTGCACCTCCACAACAGTAAAGGGGATAAGGAGTTTCTTGGAGCATCTTTGGATTTTATAGGAGATTCATCGAAGACTTCTCGAAATAACCAGACATATGCGGATTCTTTGGAGAAGGACTCGAAGTTTAATTTTGATGATTCTGAGGCACCTTTGAAATCAGATCATATTGGTTCAAGCACATATATATCATGGCTGCTGCCCAGAATGGGATCGGGGATTCGAAATAATGTGTGATGCCCGGTGATTTCGCAATGGGGCTGTATTGGGGTAAAGAAAAGAAAATATTGAGCCATATACTATGCTAAGCGGAACCTTCAATGAAGCCTGAAAACTATTCCTGGCCCGAAAAGGAGATGCTAGCCATAGTATTTGCTGTGAAATTCAGGCCATACATTTTGGGATCCCATGTTATAGTTCACACACAGTTAATACAGTATCAAATATTTGATGTCAAAAGGAAGCTAAGCGAGGCGATAAGGTGGGTCTTGCTCTTGCAAGAGTTTGATGGAAATTAAAGATAAAAAGGATGTGACAATGTGATAGCTGATCCTTGTCCAGTGAAAGGAATGAAAGCAGAGAAAGGAGAGGAGGCGGGTAACAAAGAACTTCCGGATGAGCAATTTGTTTAAAGGTGTCATTCGACTTCCATGAGTAATGTTGATATTGAATTACGGCATGAATTAGTTCTCGAGGTTTCATTTCTATGAAAAAGAAAGCTCAAGGCGGCGGGTACTATATATGGGATGACCCTGCTATTTAAAGAGTGCTGACATGATTATCGAAGATGTGTGCGGAAGAGTGAGCGATATAAAAATCTTGAATAGATACCATGCATCACCATATGGGGGCATTTTTACGGAAAAACATTTCCTGAAGATACTCCAATCTGGATTTTATTATTGCATCTTGAGATTGTGATGAATGGGTCAAATATGTGATAGATGCCAAAAAGATTGGAAATATCAGCGGCCAAAATGAAATGCCTAAAAGGTATAATGGTGGTGCAAATTTTTTGATGTATGGGAATAGATTTTATGGGACATTCCCACCGTCATTTGGAAACGTATATCTTTGGCGGCGTGGATTATGTTCCAAATGGGTGGAAACGTTAGCTTGTCAGGAATGATGCTAATACGAGTTGTGAGTTTCTTCTGAAAGAATATTTTGGCTGATTTGGAACACAGAACTATCATTAGTGATGGGGAAGCCATTGCAAACAAAATATTTGAAACTCATGAGCTGGTATGGGATCAAGCATATAAGGAGTCTAGCTTATCATCCCGAGACCAATGGACGGGCAGAGATTTCCAACAGGGAGATTAAGAATCCACAGGAAAAGGCGTAAGTTCAGTAGGAAGGATTGGTCTTCCCGAGCTTGATGCACTTTGGACTCTGGTTTGCATTGAAACTCCCATTGGAATGTCCCCATACAGATGTATCTTTGGCAAACCATGTCATCTACCTCTTGGCGGAATACAAAGCTATGTGGGCATCGAGAAGCTAAACTTTGATTTTAAAGCGCAAAGGAGAGAAATGCTCCATGAGATAGGCTGGAAGCGAAATGAAGCCTGTAATGATGCTAGAATATCTGAGGACAAAACAAAGAAATGGCATGATCGGAGGATTCGAGAAAGAGTTCGGAAACGGGAGAGCAGGTTCTTCTTTTAACTCAGTTGGAGTTATTTCGGTTAAAATCGAATGGAGTGGACGTACACAGTGGTGTCGAGCCCTTTACATTTGGAGCAGTAACATTAAAGGCGATCTTTGGGAAGAATTTAAAGTCAATGAATGATGAGAAGCATTATCAAAGCGGGGAGGAAGAAAGGAAGAGCTCAGTGGTTTATTGAGGAGAAAGAATAAAACAGCAGAATCATTCTAAGGACTAAAAGCGGCTTGGTACGATGGGAAGCGACCACATGAGATTTTAGTTTCTGATTTTAGACTTTGATATTTTTTTTATAAGTTATCTTGATTTTGTTTTCTTTATGTTTTTTTATAATGATTAGTTAGTACTCAAGAAGCTAATTTTTGTTAAATTGAATCCTTTAAAAATGTTGCGAGTGCTTATGCATAAATGCGAGGAAGGAAAGAGTAACAACTTCGGAATGACTCAATGATTCAGGAAGAGCTATTTGAAAAGAGGAGCATTCTTTTCCTATCTGAGTGTGAAATTAGACAGTATACATGTTTGGTGCTATGTGAAATAGTTTATTTGATGATGAGAATGCGCTAATTAATCAAGAGTGAAAGCATACATTCATTAAATTTGGAAGCGGTGCAGTTAGGTCGTGACAAAAAACTTATGTCGCGACCAGCGATAATCACAGCCGAGAAGTTGATAATAAGTGACTCGATCGATCTTGAAGGAAGAAAGAGCGGTGGTCGCGACCAAGGTTAATAATCGACGAGAAATTGAAAGTCGCTGACGGAAGGTGGTGGAGTCGCGAAAGAGTAATTCCTTGAAGAGTGATGAGGTCGCGGCAACAACAATGTCATGTGTGATGCGATGTCGCGACTGTTGTTGTCTCAGCCTTAGGATGACTTGTCCTCCCACAGTTAACTATTGTCGCGACAAACAATATTATGTCGCGACACTTAAAGAAAAAGTTTACCCGGTTGGCGGCTTTAATTACGCCTAGAGATTTAATATTGACACCTGATAGCGACATGAATTGAGTTGCGTATTATGAGAATAAATGAAATAATAAATAGCCGCAATAATTGTCACGCCCCGTCCGGCAGGCAGGTCAGGCGGATCCGGCAGAGATCTGGGCGTGATGCTATACATACTATACTATATGCTTTCTTCGGGACTCTCATTGACCTGTTCTTACTCAGAGCTGTACCTGTACCTATTGGTGCACAAACAATTTCAGTAATAACAAAAATCATTTGTGGCATTTTACATATACAAAAAGAACTACCAGGGAGTGGTATCATCACAATTGCTATATACACCATAAGAGTCCGTTACATACATTTAAAATTTTTAGTACAAACACATCGAGGTGCAGGCGGCGGTGAGCAATATCTCACGAGTCGGCCTTCTTTGGCGATGTGGAATGTCCTGTCACTCTATCCTTGTCTACAACGCAATGCGCACCGCGGATTGAACACGTGCTAAACTGCAGCAGTGGGAACATAGCATGGACAACACCAATGGCATTGTCACAAGCTTATACATATGCATATTATCTATCTATACACATTTATATTGCATGTCGATCTTTTACGTACATGATACATGACTTTGGCTATCTAACTATCCCTCAACTTTTCTTATATTCTATTTCTATTCTTTATAATTTCCTATACTTGTCATGTGTTTATCTTTCACGCTGTCATATGTCTTTTCAATGTTCCTATTCTTTTTCATATTCGTATTATCATGTCTCTAGTCTATACCTTTTTCATCTTCGGTTATGATTTATTGCATTCTTTATACTATGCATTATATCATATCATTCATATCTCACAAATACTTTACTATTTCTTGTCCCTTGCTTACTCTCATTATGCCAGTCCCCATTCATCTTATTTCTTGTATCATGTTCTTTGCAAGTTTCCTATCACGTTCATGTCTCGTATACTTTCATATAACCTATCTTATACTATCACAATACGTTTATCTACATTCTTATACTTTTTAAATCTTGTTCTTTCATATGTCTTTTACTGTCTCTAGTCTTTTCATGTTGCCTCATATACTCTATGTCTTTGACATATGTTATATCTATACTTTTTATACATACATATTCATAATTGTACTATCGCGTACATTCATATTCTATCTATCATCTACTTTGTGCTTTCATATACTTTCATTACTTTTCTTGAGTCATATACTTATTTTCATATCGAGTTACTCTTGTACTTCTTGTTCTTATGTATCTATACTTTCATCGCATAAGCGATGTATGATTCACATATCATGTCATTTCCTTTTGGTTTCATGTGCGCAAATACCTTAGAAGCGGATCACGGGGAAACTATGTGTACCCCGAAAGAAGTCTTATCCTTTGTCTGGCTTGATGATCTCTGTGCATTAATACGAGAAGGTATCATTGCTTCGTCTGATTAGTATGCTAATTCTATTCCCCAGCGTAAGGAATTATAGTCGTCAGCATTGTATCACGTAGGAATCCACGGGTCATCTCCACGAGGGGAATTAGTGCGATTCGGTTGATCAATAGGAGCTATTCTCCACTTACTAAAAGTATGATTTAAAAAGAAAAGCTGTAGTGTTGTGTTTTGATTGAATGGTTGATTGGTTTGAATGTTTTAAATAGAAAAGACAATTCTTTGGGATTTTAGGGTTCCACTCACTTCGATGGAATTAAGTCCACCTCTTATTTATAAAACTCATCTGGAACCATTGATAAATGGTCTTCGATGGAGGATTTATCTTTAGAGCTTTTGGAAAATAAAGATGATCAAGTAATACCCCCAAACACTTGTTCTGAAATTAAAATGAACCCTTAGTTGGCATTATGATCCAAACCTGACGTGTCTTAGGAAATATCTCGTTAACACGTTATTCAGGAATTTGCCCAACTAAAGATTTAAAACAACTACACACAAGTGATCAATATTACCTGATCCGTTGAAAATCAAGAGAGGTGGGGACTGCCTTGATGGGGTGAGTTTCCCAGAGTATGATCCGTGATGAGGGTTTAGAACTCCGTAAAATTTATATGAACAATTAAAGTTAAGGAACAATTAATCATAAAAACAGTACCTTGAAGAAATCGGAATTAACTTGTAAAACTGAGAATGAAGAATATGGAATGCTAAGATTTAAAGCAAAATAAATATTTATGCTGAAAGATTACAAACTCTTGAATCCAACTACTAAAAGAATGGAAATCTCAAATGCGGATCTCTAAGTACCACTCGAAATTGGAGAAAAACTCTTAAAAACCTAAACCTAGAAGTGAAGAACTTCGAAACTGAGAAAAACTAAAAAAGACTCCTAAGATCCTACAATACTTGTGTCCTCCTCCTTTTATAGCCCACTCAAGTGATTTTCCCATTTTGGTTTAAAACTACGAAAGTGCCCTCACGTCGGATTGAATTCTTGGACAATTCATGAGTTCCATAAAAGTTCTCTGGGTAGGACTTTAAGTTCTCTGCATTAGGACTGCGCGATTTTCTAGCAAGTTCTCTGGGGTAGGACTTGAAGTTCCTGCCGTGGGACTTGTCCCTTTATAAATTTCCGACCAAGTTCTCTGGGTAGGACTTGAAGTTCTACGATAGGACTTGTCCTCACGGTGCTTTCCTTGCCCATTTGGGGTTCCCGAAACCGTCGATTTCTCACCCACATCCACATTGCTTCATATTGGCTTCAGGCTTACATCCTTGTGCACTACGTTTTAAACTTTGAAAGATGCGCACAAATCTAAAAACACGAAGAGATTAAGAAATTACACATTCTTATGCGAATGTGGGCATTTGTGATTTAAATGTGTTAGATTCCGTTATAATTATCCTTCGTTGTGTAATTATCACACTGACCTGCGTCTTGCTGGTCCACAACAGATTTAGATCGAACTACCCACTGGAGTATGAAAACAAGGCGCTCGGTACAATCGAGCTTTCGCGAAAATCTGAAAATAGCACTTATGGAGTAGAGCATTTCAGCGTTAGTATGCACCGGCGTAGCTGATTGCTGACCACATTCTTACCTGATGAACATTATAACACGTTAACACAAATTTGGTTATTCAAATAAGGATTATGGGTTTAAGTGTAAAAGGTAGTCATGCTTATAATTATTTGTAATGGTCGAAATAAGGTAAGCAATCATATAACATAGAACATGTAACCATCATGCATAAAGTCGAGCAGAAAACATAAAAATGAATCAAAAAGGTCTTAACAGTTTGTAATGACCATGGGTGTAATGAAGAAAGGGAAATTCAAAGCGGGTGTTGGCATAACATGGCTAAGGTCTGCAGTTACTGACACCACTCTAGAAACGATCCTAACACAAACTACCTTGGCCTGTCGCCCTCATCCTCATCAGAAGAGAATGCGTCCTCGTCCACACAATCGTCGATTCATCGATTCTCCTACAAATGCGGAGAGGTAGCATCATCATCCCCATTGGCTCTCCACTGAAAGATGTGGCTCTCAAGTGCGGAGAGGCGTCGGTCCTAGCTATACGCTTCCCGAGGATGCATGAACCATCCCTTGATCGCCGCTCCATCCTCTTCAAGCGTGTGCTCATAGGTCTTTGGGCGTGGAAGAAATAGTCGGTAGGAGAAATTTGAAAGCAGCGGGAGGCGTAATTGCAGTGGGTTTGCTCGGCTCTTCGTGAGATCTTAGTCGTGATGCGCTCCTGGGGTATCACCCCTTTTTTCTTTAAGCGTTCCCCTCGTCCCGCTATTCACCGTACTAGTCACAGTGAGAAGCCGGAATACTCGGTTTGAGCCTTGAATATTGTAGAAACTCTCTCATGCGCACCCTTATGACTGGTACATAATCAATAAGTTTCGATTATAACCTCGTATAACAAGCGAATGCGAATTTCTTGATGAGCTTTTCACCAACCATGACGACTCACGATTGTGGATGATCTTGTTCGTGGCGGGGCGTATTAGGCTTTAACTTTCCGGGAGCGAATTCTTGTCATAAGAATCCATTCATGGAGTGGGACGGGTGCACATAGCCTCGGTGAATAGGCGGGCATCGAAATCGATGTCTTTGGTGGATATGGCGTCGGAGCACGTCGGGCGAGATATGGTGCGAGGCATGTGCTGTCGAGTCGGGAGTGACAGAAGTACCTTTCCCATCGCGAGTTTCGATCACAGGAATTCGTGGTGATTTTCATGAGTGGGTAGAACTCGGAAGCTAAGGTAAATATCGCGATCCCGAGTGCACGAAAGTGCATATTTTGTTCTTTGGATAATTACTTTTTGATGGGATGCGAATATAAGAATGTTTCAAATTGACACCTCTCGCATCGGGAAACCTCGGTCGCCGTGCGCTGAACCCATTTCTCGTGCTCGCCTCGGAATCTTCGGTAAACATAGCCTCTGTTCTTCATGTCGACACTCTCGAGATAAATCCTCACTTCTGAAGAGGATATAGCTGTTTTCCTTTTCTCTTTTCCTTTGGGTGGGTGGCATCGGGCTTTCTCTTCATAGCTCGTTCCATAAAGGACCTCGATGCCTTCCCGCTTTCTGTATTCTTGAGCGTGCTATGGAGATGGCAATGATATAATATGACGAATGGCGAAATAAATCATCATATCCGGTACCACTGTCTGACCCGACAGTGGCCTATGTACATCTAATAGTAGTCTCACGCGTATGGAGAGCATAGCCTCCCGTCAACAATCACGGAATAATAGCGGCAAAATCAACCCGCAAAGTCCGTATATAAGCGAAATGAGATCAACAATGCTAATGGGGAGTTGTAAAGCTTACCACGTCGCGAACATTGTGGGTAACCAATGCGGAACTCAGGCAAGAAAACCACAGCTGGAAGCCGGCCCGAGCTTGGGAGTGTGACTCTAGGAACACAGTGGGAGCTCTTCTTGTTGGGTGTCTAGCCAAAGGAATATGAAGAGGTGCCTGAATTTTTGGAGTTTAAAGCCCTTCCCCAATTCCTTGATCCTAGAGTGGGACTTTAAGTGGTAGGACTGCTCTGCCACTTTTGTTAAGTTCTCTGGTAGGACTTTCCTCAAGCTTGGAATTTTTCTTCTTCTTTTTTTTGAATATATATATATATAATGAATATATATATATATATATATATATATATATATATATATATATATTTTTTTTTCACTTTTGGGATGGTAGTCTTGCGTATACATCTTGACACATTCAGCGCACTCGTCGGGTTTTTACTGCGTATTTATGTTCTCTTGTTCAAATTATAGCGAAATTGCATTTGTAGACTTAGCACTGTAATTCATTCTTGGGATATCTTCAAACTCTCCATGAGAATCAGCGATGTTAGTGAATGGGATTCCCCTAAGGTTCGAATAAACTTGACAGGCGAAAGCTCAAAATGGGTGCGGGTTGAGACCTTTACAAATCCACGGGTATCTTGCGAGAAATGATGGCCTCTAATCATTTCCACTTATGCAAGGTGTTAAAGTAAAGACTATGATGCATGAAATTAACATGACCGGCTAAAATGATGACAATTGGAAACAATCAGGCAAGATCGAAATTTTTGGCCGTAAGTACGTGGTTTGGGTGAAAATGAAATGGAGTGATGAATCTGAAGCAGTTCACGAGAAGAATATAAGTTTTGTTAAGATGCACATGCGATAAGATGATGTGGAGAGTATATGAGATCAAGCGGGTATGTACAGTGCATGTAAAACATAATACTCCCGAAGAGCGCCAAATTTTGAAAAATTTGACCGAACATATAACGAGCGCATAGTTACATTGACAGTGTACCTACCCATGGCGAAACAAGCATTGTCCCAGTGCATTGAACTAAGATTACCCCACAACGGGGTGAGGATCACAAAAACAACGACCCCGATTTGTATTTCTATGTTATTGAAAAGCAAATGAAATACTTGCAATTGAAGTAAAAACAATTAAAATAGAAAGCGAAGCAAAATAAAAGAAACTATTTACAACAATTTGGGGAAATGAGGAGGTTACTTGGAAGGAGAGTTTTGGTAGAGCGGGTCTACCAAATCCACGGTGTGCTCGTGAGGGGAGAAATGCTCAAGGAATGGTTTGAGGCGTTGGCCATTCACCTTGAAAGAGTTCCCATTGTCAGGATTTTCAATTTCCACGGCTCCGTATGGATAAACCACCTTATTACGATGAAAGGCCGATCCAGCGGGCCCGGAGCTTTCGGGGAATAGATGCAATCGGGGGCTATCTGGCCGTGCTTCTGATTGGGTTGAAAAGTTTTCACAGTAATAGACTTCTGTCATGGAATAACGAGCCGCTCCTTGTAAGTGCGGAGCTTTCATACGATTTCCTCCATGACTCTTCAAGTTCATTTAACGTGATAAGCATTTGCTCATCATTGAGTACACATCTCCTCATTATTTGATGCGGGCGATATTTAAATAGATGGATCATCGAAAATAAGTATTTATGTCTGTCAGAATTTCTTTTAATTGAGAAATTCCATTGGCGAAGTGGAATGCGGCCGGTGACTAGGTAATTCACTATGTCGACATACCATAGGTAATGAAGCGAAACAAAAGTTCATTCTGGGGAAGCTATCACTATGGGTATGCCATGGGAGTTGGATGCAGGCCCAATCGAGATAAGTAATTGACAACCACATTCTCGACCCCCTTTTATCTTTAATGGTCAAGTTAGTTATGACATAGTAAAATCCACCTAGTTAACGGTTTAGTATCACCTTAGAAGGAAGCGAATCTTGGTACGTGATCTCGTAAAAATAGTCCACGGGGAGCCAACAATATATGACTGAATTTTTCTAGAGCAAGGAACTTAAATTGCTGAAAGCTCTTTTACGTGGTTGTGTAGTTGGCACAGGCGAGTCTAGTGTCTTACTGGCGTAGTAAATGACAAAGCCTTTTGTCCTCCCTGCAATCCTTTTAACCGGCTCTCTGTAGCGTAATCAACCCAGCATCGCACATGATCTCAGATAGGAGGTCCCGATTCTGGGAGACACCGCATGATTGAGTGAGTGACACTAGCATGTTTTGAGCTTAGTAGCCCAGTGCAAGCTTGTGACCATGTGAAGGGACATCTTTAGCGAGCAAAGTACACATAAGGGTCGGTATATGCTTAAATCTTATAAACCTTCTATAAAAACCGGCATGGCTGAATGACCTTATGTCTCTAACACACTTAGGAGTAGGGAGGTTGAAATCGGTTGACTTTGGCCTTATCAACTTTGATTCCATCTTTTGATACAATGTGGCCTAAGACAATTCCTTGTGTTACCGTAGTGACATTTCTCGATTGCTGCAGATTTTCTCTTGCTTTCTCGAAACTTTACGTAAGTTCTCTAAACTCGACGAGTCACGAGAAATCATCCATGAGATTTCCAATATGATTTCTATCATGTCGAAGATTCCC
Organism: Tetrastigma voinierianum; assembly: GCA_016808115.1. Taxonomy (NCBI): domain Eukaryota; kingdom Viridiplantae; phylum Streptophyta; class Magnoliopsida; order Vitales; family Vitaceae; genus Tetrastigma; species Tetrastigma voinierianum. Next base: position 175,362 of record JAEQBH010001853.1, on the reverse strand, counting down.
ATCATGCATCGTTGGAATGTTAGATTGCATTGTCAAAGGCATTTTCTAAAGGCGAAGGTACGAATGATAACAGTTTTCTTAATCTTCCAGCTATCTCAATTTGATTGTACCTTGAGTACCCATCGAGAAAACAATAAAATTCATGCCCTGCTTGACTCTCCTACAGCATTTGATCAACAAGCGGGCTGAGAAAATGGTCTTTCTAGTACATGCATTAAGCACCACCATAGTATGCACACTCTCCATCCTGAAGTGACACGAGTGGGAATGAGCTCGTTATTTCATTGGCAGCTGCATGACTCAGGCTTCTTAGGAACTACGTGTTGGACTGACACTTACTATGCGCAATGGGTAAATAACCACATCCAAGAGCTTTAAAACTTCCTTCTTCACACTTCTTTCATTATTGGGTTGATCTCGTCTACGTGGTTGCCTAGAGGTTTTAACGTCGCTCCCCAAGTGAATTCTATGTGTGCGAGATCAAGGGGCTGATTCACTTAATATACGCAATTGTCGACTTCAAGCGATCCTGTGGGTTTTCAATATTTCGAGTTGAGTTTCTTGAGTCGCCAGGAGGAAGATATGATTCTTTGGAAAGGATGTCATGCTCACACTAAGAATGCATATTTAAGATGTGTTGGTAAAGGTTTTAGCGCTCGAAGCTTAGGTGGCTTCTCCTCGAAGGCAATGTCCTCTCCTCATTTGGTGGCAAGGTTCAAATTTAGGTACCCACGGTAACTAAATCGTCTTTATGCTCGATTATAAATTGGAGAAACTCGACTCAGAAGTGGTCACTTCACTCATCGGTCGGTGACCGGGCCTTGACTTAAGAGGATCATCATGTGAGACATTATCCAGGTATTTTGTACCACGGAGTCAATCATATTAATTTCACACGTGTCTTCTTCATCCCGTTCCTTTGATGCATTGAAAATATTCGGATTAACAGGTCATGTTCCCAGTAAGTGTCATTAGGCCTCCTACGATGTATAATGGCATTAGCGGTTGCGAGAATGGTCGGCCCGAAGTGCGGGCGAGGTTCCTTGGTTGACAGCCGCAGGCTGAGTGTCGAAGCACCCTGAATCAGTGAGGGAAGTAAATTTGTCCACTTGGACCCGGAGCATCTTCACTATTCCCTAGGAATTTTGACCTTTGCGGTCGACCCGATTGGAGATGATATTGGTTGGCTCACAATTCTCCTAGGTCCACATATCTTGAGTAAAGACCTTGATTAACACTTGCCCCTAAGTCCACTAAAGCATGCCCCAACTTTGAATTTCCAACTACTATAGAAATAGTAGGACTACCTAGGTCTTTGTATTTTGGGGGCAAGTTGTTCCGAATTAGGGACGTAGATTGTTCGGTCATGAATGCCTCCTTATTGACACCCTAGTTTCCTTTTTCTGTGCACAAGTCCTTGAAATTGCTTGTATATGATAGGATTTGCTTAATGGCCTCTAACGAGGGAATGTTCGAGTTTCACTGCCAGACAACTCATAAATTTCGGCATGGTTATTCACTTTCTTTATTTGCTCTTAGCTATGAGGGTATGGAAATTTGGAGGGATATGGTTAGACTTATCTTCCTGCAGTTTGCTTATCTTTGTCATTTGTAGTATTAGGGACATGAGAATTAGTAATACGTTTTTGCATCCTCTACAGCTAATTCACTATGAGACTGCATGATGGTTCATGGTTGGAATAGTTTTATCATTACCTTACCACTCAGAGAGGGTAGTGGCCAGCCTTCTGATGCTCAAGGTACCCTGTGGAACTAAACTTCCCACCTTTGTTTTGACCTTGTGGGTTTTGGATGGAGTTGTGATGGAAGTTTCCTTTTTCTTGTTGAAGGTTACCTATAGATGAGGTTAACTTGGTTGCTGCGGGATACAAAATAGTGCCCGGGACAGTTCAGTGTGTTTGTAGTTTCTTATGGCAGGTTTGTCTGACTGTGTGACTATGTCCTCCCATACTTCTCTTATGTGGAGGTTGGTAGAATTTGTGAGTTTGATTCCCTTAGTTAGTGGATGACCTTGATTGGAATTTCCTTGAAATCCTTAGGGGCTGATTACGAAATGGAGGAATGGAATTTGGAAAACCTTGGTTTGGATAGTGAGGGCCTTCGTTGTTTGGCGAGTTAGGTGGTCCTCCTCATTTCTCCGGCCCTAAGAGTGGATGCTTGACGAGGATTGTATGTTTTAGTATAGGGAGTTGAAGAGTTTCCTTTGGTAGTTAAAAAGGCGCTGGCTTGTTCGACGGAATGGCTCCCTTAACTTGAGGAAGATTTGGGGCGCTAATGGCTCGAGTGTGTAGGGTCATCGTATATAATGCATGGTTCCTCCACTCTAGGTCCAAAGGTATCGAGGGTATTTCCGAGGTACACTAGCTTACCTCTGCTCACTCTCTTCATCTCTATGGCCTCTAATTCTCACAACCAGCAATCTCATTCCATGAACTCCAATATCATTCTCAGTGGTGGATTTCCACCACCAATAGGTGTGCTATGCACTTTAAAGGGTCTAAAGAAGTGTTTGTTTCCCAAGTTCGAGCGTTCTCTGCTATAGTGTCAAAAAGTTGAATTGCCTCCCTGGCACTCTTTTCATAAAATTCTCCTGCACACATCATTTGGATGTACTGTTTATTACCTAGAGATAATCCTTGATGAAAGTATGCACAAATTTGTCCAACATCCAACCCATGATGAGGGATAGTATGGAGGAGATCCTTATATCTTTCCCATACCGCGCAAAGCGGTCTCACCCGGTTTAAAAGTTCTCGAATTGCTCGCATGAGGGCATTAGTATCGAGGCAGGAGGGAAAAAACTTATCGAGGAATTCATTCCGCATGTTTTCCAATGTGAAGATCGACTAGGTGCAAGGGAGTGGAACTGTATTGGCTTTCTCCCTTTAAAGAAAAGGAAATAAGACCAAATGTATAATGTGGAGAGGGGGAACCAAGTGGAGAGGGAATGCACTGCTGCACATCCTCAAAAATCCCTCATGAATGAGCAAGGATTCTCGATTCGAACCTCCGAGATGTGCAAGATTTATCATTTCGACTTCATCAGAACTGTCAGTCTCTATCGTAGCTGCGACACAAGAATTTGTGGTGGTCCCTCGAGGTCGCGTAATTTCTCGGCGGTTCTTTCTACACGGCAAGGGAGCAGGAGGAACTCTATATCGATTGTGTTGAAGGTTACCATTTCCTCCTATCACGGGTTTATTGAGCTTAGCATGGCCCCCATGTCGCTGGAGGCTCATGTAGTCCCTCGCTGATTCCTCGTGATTATCCGCTTCCTGAGTAAAATGTTATCTCGAGACACTGGGCTTATAATGGATTTCAAGGCTCTGGGGGGATACGCTCGACTAATCGATGTTTCGCCAAGAGCCCGATTGACATGCACTACACTTACTCGCTCCGGGGTTAAACACTTACCGAGTATTTCAACAAAAACAAAACAAAATAAAAAGAAAACGGAGAACGCATCGGACGGCAATGCACTGCAAATTACCTCTGTACTCTCTCGCATCAACTCGCCAGTCGCCACTCCCAAGAACGGCGCCTTAAAAAATGCAAGTTTCGTCCCGATTAGTATGCCTAATTCTATTCCCAAGCGTAGGAATTATACCGCTTCAAGATTGTAATACTGTGGGAATCCACAGTCATCTCCACAGGGGAGTGGTCTCGATTCGCTGGATCATCAGAGCTATTCTCCACTAAAAGTATGATTTAAAGAAAACCTGGTAGTTGTTTGCGGTCAGCTTGGATCGAATGGTTGATCGGGTTTGAAATACAATAGAGACAATTGCCGGGATTTTTAGGTTCCACTAATTTCTCGAATGCAAGTCCCACCTCTTATTTTATAAACTCATCTAGAACCATTGATAAATGGCCCGAATAGAGGATTATCTTTAAATGCTTTTGGAAAATAAGATGATCAAGTAATACTAAACACTTGTTCTCAATTAAATGAACCCTAGTTGGCATTATGATCAAGCACAACGTGTACCTAGAGTCTCTCGTTCACACGTTGTCAAGAATTCCGCCTAACTAAAGATTTAAACCTTTCTACACAAGTGATCAATATTATTAATAACCGTTGGAAAATCAAGAGGAATCGAGGGACTTTACCTTGATCGGGGTGAGTTTCCGTATGATCCCAAAGCAAAGTAGGGAAGTGGAACTCCATAAAATTTATATGAACAATTAAAGTCGAGGAAACAATTAATCATAAAACAAAGACCTTGAAGAAATCTGAATTAACTTCAGAACTGAGAATGAAGAATATAATGCTAAGATTTAAAGCAAAATAAATATTTATGCTGAAAGATTACAAACTCTTGAATCCAAAACTTCTAAAAGAATGGAAATCTCAAATCTGGATCTACAAGGTACCACTCAAAAATTGGAGAAAAACTCTTAAAAACCTAAACCCTAGAAGTGAAGAACTCAAAACTCAAGAGAAAACTAAAAAGACTCCCAAAAAGATCCTCTAATACTTGTGTCCTCCCTCCTTTATGCTCCTCCAAAGTGATTTTCCCATTTTGCCCGTTTAACTGGGTGCCAGCCCCATCCCATCGAACCTCTCATCGCAACCCCGTAGTTTCCATAGTGCTCCCAATTCCAGGATCCCAAGTCTCACCCAGACCTCCCGCCACGCCAATTCTCTCAACAGTCTCCACCAGAGGGACTCAAGTTCTACCCTGCAGGACTTGTCCACTCCAAATTTCCAAGAAGTCTCTACCCCAGGGACTTGAAGTTCCCACCCCGCAGGGACTTGTCCTCTCAAAAGCCTCTGTTTCTTCCAGCCAGTTCCCGAAACTTCGTCAATTTCTCACCCACATCCACATCGCTCATATCGGGCTTCCCGAAGCTTACATCCTTGCACTTACGTTTTAAACCCGAAAGATCTCGCACAAATCTAAAAACGTAAGAGATTAAGTACCTGTTTCTATGCCAAATGTGAAAGTACATTGTGATTTAAATGTTAGATTCGTTATAATTATCAATTAATCAGGTATTCATCAATCATCACTGCATCTAGACAAGGACCTATGTCATATGCTATCTACATCTCGAAGGTACCATCACCGCACGAGGCGTTGATCTCTGCCTATCAGGGTGACCTCATGGCCACCCGATCCAAACAGAACGATATCATCGACCCAAACGGACCTCAATATCCAGTTTGCGAATATGCTGCAAAGATCTCGTATCTTCCCATAGCATGCCTATCTATCCCCCACTGTGTCCCAAGGCATAATCACTTTATTACATTTTTCTCAGACATATCTCATAAGCATGAATAACTATTGTTACTTCATAATTGCTTATGCATATAATACTATCATTACTTTACTCTCAGATTAATTCCTCATAACCGTAGTTCTCACATTTCCTGGCTCTCACATATCATATATAATACATATATTCATATCTTTTTTCTATCATTTATTTTGTCTATCATATTTCATGAATGCATCTATGCACTCTTGTAATCATATATTCATATATAGTTTCCTATATTCATATCTCTTATATCATTTATACATTTCTACCATGTTTTAGCTATTCTCAGACTTTCTATATTCCTATCATGTGTGCTTTACTCATTCATATATTCCTATATGTACCTATCATTTATGTACATGTTCTCATTCCTATGCTTTGTCATCTTTTGCTTATCTCTATCGTTCCTATCATTTATGTCTTTCTATCATATGTTCCTATCGTGTTCCATCTTATTTCTTTCGGTATGTCTATCATATAGTCATATCATATAATCCTATATTCATACTATTTACGTATTCCTAATATTTGTGTACTTTAGACTATCATATCTTATGACATATCCTATATTCATATCATATTCATATCATTTGGACTTATACCCCATCATATTCATAAGTTTGCGGAACATATCTATACATATTGCATTTTCTATTTTTTCTTGTTTCATGGCTATTAAGATATAGCAATTTCATATACTTATGAAGTATGATGTCTATGAGATCACACTCTCATTCATATATTCTCATTCCTTTTATGAATCTAGTTTACTTAGGGAATTGAATCAATCCAATCGATCATCCAAAATAAAGTTATGGCATTTTTATGCCAACTAGTCATTTTACCGATTACCCTCGGGACTGTTTGTATCACTCATTTTTCCGGGGTCTTAACTTTATATTTTGACCCTATGTCCTTATAATCATTTAAAGCTAAGGTGCTAAGGGTTCTATTCCAACTGGAATCACCCAATTCGGAGCACCGAAACTCAAGTTACGTCAAAATCAATCGGGAATTCTCTATAGTCAAACTGATGCAGGAAATGGCCTGCACATGGCCCCACTTTGAGTGTATTTTTGGGAAACTTAGGATCAGATTTTGGCAATGCCTTATTTTTAAGTTTTGTTCTCCTTGAAGTCTATTTTAATTGGCCACTTGAATCACCCAAATCGGATAAGAAATGAGCAAGTTATGACCAAAATACGAAAACTGGTCAGAACTGGAAAACCAGAACAAGTTCTACCTATGGTTAAGTTCTACTCTAGAACTTGGCCAAAAATGACCGTAATCGAGTTCCCACCGGTAGAACTTAACTTCTACCGGTAGAAGACATCCGAGAATGCCCAGAATGGGTGTTTTCTCACCTTTTTCCATATTTTTGATCCCCATTTCAACTCTATACCTCAAACACACATCAAAACCATTTCAAATTCATCTTATGATCACTTTTCTACTCAAATCCTCTTTCAATTACATATATATTTCTCACAAATCTTCCATGAATTTCCCCCAACACAACTCTCTAATATGGGCTTTCAGACCCATACACAACCAAACATGATGATTAGTTAGGGCTTGTTCTAAACCCTAACTCATTTTACTTACTATTAACCATGAATTCATCCCTTAAAGGAGGATTCTATACTTTATTGTATCTCCTTTAAGGCTCTTATTCACTTTACTTTCTATAATTATTGGGTTATGATGAAACCCTAGGAAAACCCTAGGTTGGAGACAACTAATAATCATACAAACTCCATATGATCTATACCAAGATTAGTTCCATACAAGAATCCAAAGTTCCATACCTTTGATCTTGGTTCCTCCTTCTTCCCTCTCTTCTTTCTTTCTCTCTTCCTCTTTCCTCTTCGCTCTTTTCCCTCTTCTCTCTCTCTCTACCAGCTTCTTCTACCCCAAATGAGACCCTCAATTTTGGTCTTTAAAATCCCATAAGCTCGCTAAGGCCTTGTCTCGCGGCAGTGTCCATTTTTGCTTTAGTTTCTATAATTGCATTTTTGGGTCCCCCCATTTCCTCTCCTATTTCTATTCCATCTTTTCTATTTTCCTTAACCCCAGCAACTCCCTATTTACATTTCATTTTCAAGCATTTTAAACATTAACCCTAATTTTCACTTTATGACCAATAGGTCCTCAAATGGTAAATTACATATTTACCCTTGGCTTTCGAATTAATTCTGTGTCTCTCTTTTTATTTCCCGAAATTTTCCATTTAGCTTATAATATACCCTAAACAAGTCCGAAAACTGCTAGGGTATATTTCGGGATGTTACAGTAACCCAAGAATTAGTCTCGAAATTACTACTACGCGCTTTGCTTGTTCTATGTCAAGTCTTTTCTTTCATCTTTTACATATGACTTTTCGTATACTTTCTTTTCATTTCTATTCTATATGTCGTGTCTATATCACTTCACTATCAGCTATACATAATACAAGGACATCCACATCAGAGACCAATACTTTTCTATGCATATCCATGTCTATCCTTTCTATCTTATACTCTATCTAGACTCGCTTCTTATACTCTATCTAGAATAACATCTTATACTCTATCTATGTTTAGCATCTTATACTCTATCTAGAAGAGCATCTTATACTCTATCTATGTTTAGTATCTTATACTCTATCTGGGCATCTTATACTTATCTATGTTTAGGCTCTTCCAGAAACGCCTAAACCTTTGCTCTGATACCACTAATTTGTCACGCCCCCGATCCCGGCCCGACCCGATTGGCGGATCCGAACCGAAGTCCGGGGCGTGATGCTATCTATACTATACTATATACTTTACTGGGACTCTCATTGACATGTTCTTACTCAGTCAGATCACTGACAAAAGCCAACAATTTCGTGAATAACAAAAATCATTTGTACATATACAGTTGAACTACCACCTATGGTGTCCATCACAATTTATATACATATACAGTCCCATTTACCTATACATTTAAAAATTTTCTATTACAAACACATCGTAGATTGCAACAAAGGCGGAGCACATATCTCCCAGCCCGCCTCTTTGCCGATGTGGAATGTCCCGGGTCCTCTATCCTGTCTCTCGCTTCTCTGCACTCCACACTCATTGGTAAACACCCGTGCTGCTTTACGCCAGTGTAGAAACATAAGCATGGAATCACCTTCACTGGGATTCGCGCCACGCAGGGCCGGAAATGAATCAACAATATTTATATACCTAAGTTCCTTCCATCACGTGGGTCTAAACACCCGGATGGGTTTTCTTCCTAAAAATGGTTCATGATTAGGTTAATAAGGTAAGGCCTTTCTATTCGACTCTCGAATTCATTCAAAAAACAGGAATGGTTTTGAAAACAGAAATTGTAAAACCGAAAGTAAAAACTGAAATTAACAATGAAGAAATTTACTTTGAAGATTTAGGTCACTAACTTTCGGGCAAGCTCAGTGGCAAACACATGTCCTCGTGTTTTATCCTCCTAATGCGAGTCAACACAGGATGTACATGGTCCCTTCGTTTAAAACCCTAACATTCCTTTATCATTTTTAGAGGCTAAGAAGACCATCTAAAGAATCACAAGGCATCTTCTCACCCGAAAGCACCGAACCCTAAAGTATGGAGAGTATCACAAAACAATAAAAGTCAATGTTATTTAACCCTAATTAAGAACCCTAACATGTAAATGCTACCTCGTAGGCCTGTAAAGACCATCTAAAAGAACAACATCCTAAAGCATGGAGAGTATTACCAAGACAATAACATCCCATACTATGCAAACTGGAATTTTGAGAGAATAAGGGCCATAAATACACCTACCTGTGACTTTTAAGACAAGAGGACAACATGCTTAACCCCACCACCAAGCTAGCTTCCTTTCCTCCTTTCCTCAAATAAGGAGGCTTAGCTAAGCATCTCTTGAATTGTCATCTTTCAAGAGGTGTGTTTGGCAGCCGGGAAAGTGAAAGAAAGAAGAGAGAGAAGAGAGAAGAGAGAAAATAAAAGAAACGCAATAAAACAATTTATTTACAAAAATAAAAAACTTACAAATATCTTCTCCCAATTTTTCCTCCACCTCCACCGATCCCCTCCTATTACAAACATTTAGGGGTATTTATAGCCTCCCTCAAGGTATATGAAAATACCAAAAACCCTAATAATAACTAAACTAAGTTAAGGTGGATAGAGAGTAATTCACCAAGTTCAAGGCTGTCAAGATTAATTACACAAAGATGACGAGAGTCTCGCAAATTTCGCTTACAAGAGAATTTCGCACTAGCTTAATTTGGCAAGGGTTAGCGAATTTGGCAATGGTCTAGCGAATTTGGCAAGGTTGGAATTTCGCTAGCTAGCGAAATTTCGCTAAGCTAGCCGAAATCAAGCTGAAAGGGAGAAGCGAATTTCGCAACCGCACGCGTGTCAAGGCGACCCCGCAATGTAAAAATGAGATTGCGAATCGTTTCATGAAGTTATTGCGAAATCACAAGATTGCGAATTGCTGCCACCAGGTCATCAAATTCTGCCTGCTTTGGTCGTTTCGCATTCCTCTCGCCATGTCTTCAACTGCATCTCATTTCCTCCACTTTCCTTTGTTTTTCCATTGATTCGGGCTTGTCGATGGTCGAGACTAAATTTCCGACCTCATGATTGATCATTTGCATTGAGGTTGAAGTTCAAATGTGTACAAAAGTCTACAAACAACCAAAACACCTCAAATTGACATAAGTGTTACTAAGATAACTCAATACTAATCGGGATATGACATGATTAATGATCAAAAAGTACTAAACCTATCTAAATATGTTCAAAATCGTATTTCGACACTCAATCACACCTCCCAACCGAAACGTTGTTAGTCCCTAGTAATGCAAAAATAAGAATTGAGATGCATGTGGTGATTTCGCGTTGATATTTCAAAAGGTTGATATGCATAAACACATTACTTTAAACTCGAAATATTGAAATCAACATATGAAAACTCTATATGAAAGATCCCAAATCCATAAGAGAACAAATCATCAACATCGGTTTCGATTTTCAACTTGGATTTACCTAAGTCTAACTGGCCAGGTAAATCCGTGATTAAGCCAATAAACTGCAAAATTACCACCTCCCCCAACCTAGCATTGACATGGCCTTAAGTTGTCGAACAACCTAGATAGGTTAGTTACACTTTTCTTTCTTATTCATCTACATCGTAGGGTAATGCTTAAAATCCGACTTCACCAAAGTCCGTGTAACGGGGGTCCACCGATGACTCCCAACCAATTAAGGTTTAGGGCATCAAGCCAAAGGATCAATGACCACTAACTCTAAAGGCTTCACCCCGGACTCCGAATGACTTCGAAAATTAAGCATCCACAAGTCATTAAACTTCACTTATCCACCCATGTAATCTAACACTAAATCATGACTCCCACCAATTAAGGTTTAGGGCATCTGCCTCAAAGGCTTTCGCCATACACTTCTGACCGTGCCTCAGTTTCAAAGCAAAATTCAATGACTTTATTTTTCTTTTTCTTCTTTCTTTTTCTTTTCTGCTTTTTTTTCTTTCTTTTTCTTTTCTTTTCCTTTTAGAAGACAACATTTGGTCTTCAAATGTAAAATCTAAACCTATCCTAGGTTGCCAACATACCTAAGGCCTCAATTTCTGACTTTATAAGAACAATAAGGTGCGTGTGTGAATTAGCATAAGGGAAATTTCAAGTTGAACATGCTGGAGCAGTGTTGAACACAAATTGTTTCCAAGCATAGCATATGCTCTAACATATGGTGAAAATAAATCTGATCAATTCAATTATCCAATTTAAAAGCAATTCAATTGTTCAGTTTGACGAATTCTATTGTTCAATTTGAAGCGTTTAATTATGTAGTTTGAAGAAAACACATACTTGTTACATGGGGACATTAACTGTATGCAAAAAAATTGAATATAAATATGTCTGAGTAGCTTTTGATATGCCAAAATGTTAATACATGCATAACGAGGCTACACAAAAACATTCTTTTGCCTACTATGGCCTAATCTGAAAAAATCATAATCAAAATTAGTAGGCGATTGATAAAGGCCATACATAAATCGAGACCTAACCACCTCCTTTGTTTGTGGTGGTGAAGCTGCTGCGGCCTCTTTGCGGGGATCAATGAGAAGTTTGCATCGGTGGCGGGCTCTCTCTCTCGGGGGTAGGATCATGAGGAAGACCCCGGATGGGTCGTGATACGATCAGACATGGAATAACCTTTGTCCCAAAGTGGCCTCATTTCGAACAATCTGCGGTCATGTCTTGCATCTTGAAATTTTTGCTGATGTTTTGCTAATACGGATCGCATCCATCGCTCCGACCATCTCCTGGTGACATCGTGTATACTCCGGTGGTTGGTGTCTTGAATGAAGGCGGGAGTATGCGTAGGAGTGCGGCTGAAGATGGGTGGAGGATGGAGGTGAGCGTGCGAAATATGAGTGGGACTCCTGCATTTTTCTGTGGTGCGAGACGGGTGGATAGTCTCACGTGTGCATCCTCGGCCTCCTCACCGTGCCTCCTCCACGGTCTCGGCAGGCGTGTGAAATGGTGGGGGCATAGTCGCAATCCGGTCCACTGCACTCACACCCTGTGGGCATGTCTCATCTCTATCGGGCTCCTCACGGAAATCCCATACGCACCGAGAACTAGGAAAGAAGCTTCGGCATAAAAATTGATATCTTCTGCTTGGCGTCGCGAGTCCCTCCTATGGACCTTCTCCTCAAAGCGCCAAGAAGCGAAGTCATACCCGGCTCGGATGGGCTAAACCGAGAAATTGCAGAGATCCGTCTGATGCACTCCGGGATAAGTCCCCTCTCTGCATAACTGCAGAGGAATGGCAGTCTGCGAGATAGGTCGATGGCGGCATATGAGGCGGAAGCCTCCGATAAAGAATTGGACCGGTGCGACATCTTTGGCGGTGCTCTAACCATCGCTGCAGGCGGAGGTGGGCCCGATCTGTAACCCTACGGCATTGCGGCGGTATGTGCAATCTCAAAGGCTGCGAGAAATACGCCGTGGGCCCGAGTACCTCTCGGTCATCTATCTGAAATGGATCTCCGGTGGACCATCGCATCCAGGAGGTCATGGAGTGGTAGAGGCTATAGGACCACTCTCGGGTAGTAAGGCATCGTGGAGTCATAAATGGGAGGAGCGAATACCTCCCGATCAATCTCGCCGACTCCCAGTATGGGTTGGGCCATGGTCAAGGAACGTCGTAGAATGACTCCTGCTGAAATGGTCGGCTACGTATATCATTCCCGGAATGGGGGTGTCACCTGGCTTATGGGCCTCACAGATCCATGAGGGCGGTGACCTGCATTGAGGTGAAGGTGTCGTCTCGAATTTTGCTGATCACGGCCGTTGATGGTGGCGGTCTAAGAAGATGATGGCTCTCTGGGCTGAAGTCGGGCCGGCGGTGGGCCTCCTGGCTCTCCTCACGAGGCAGGGATGGGGCCTAGGTCCCATCCAGCGTCACAGTAGCGTCTCGGAATCGGAGGCTCGTCAGTCGACCTCGGGGACCCGGTGATGGCTCTACGGTCAACAATCTTGGTGTTGACCTCACGGCTCGGGTGTGCTAAACCTCACAGAGGTGAACCGCAAAGGACCCACCTCGTGCGGACCATGCGATATCTAAAATAAAAACTGCTTTGGAAAGGGGTGGACTCAATGTGTTGGGGTCTTGTACCTCTTCAACACAACCGGATCCCCTAAGGTCGCCAACCTCCCCGACCAACCGCCTGGTGCTCACTGACGACGTATGCCTCGAACCTGGGCAAATCAGGGCTCAAGAAAATACCAAATGGGAAGAACACCAATAGGTCGAGCCAAACAACCGGACAACATGGCTAAGGTCACAAGAGGCACGTGCCCAGCAGACGGCCTCGTGGAGGGCTCAAATGTACGAGGCACTCCGCCGGGCCGAATCCACAGTGGCCGGAATGCAAGGATCGCGGCGGGCGACGGGCAACTCGATGACGGCGGCATGGCAAAGGCCGGTGGCGTCGGTCATGCGAGGAAATGGCTCGACTCCGGCAAAGGGGAGCTCAGGTGGCATGCCGGGAGTGGGGAGAGAAAGCGAAATGATTCGCTAACTCCCTCCAGCTCAAACACATCCCCTCGGTAGCCGAAGGGTCACACATCAAATAAATTTTGCCAGATGGAATTTTCTCAGATTCAAAAAAAAAAAATTTAAAAATTAATTACTAATATTAAATAATAATGAATCTAAAAATTATTGTTAGCAAATTTACTATAATAATATGATTAATATTTAAAACATACTATTTTCTACATACACAAACTAAATTATAATGAAAAGAAAATTGCTGTTAAAAATTTTTGAAAAATTATTAAGACTAATGTAATTAACTAATATATAAAGACAAAATTAAAACTGAAGAACTGCAATCCGCTTTTGAAAACACCGGAATCCGCCTCAAGTTCAAACATTAATACCAAGGGGGTCAAGGAGAGAATGATCTCCCAACTCCATGCTGGCTCGCCCGCTCCATGATGTTAGGTGGCCATAGTTGGACTGCTCGAATGGTTATGATTTGAGCACCGCCAATTTGGCGTTATCAAAAGGCATCAATTTTCTTTATTCCAAGGTTGATTACTCCTTCGCTTCTTACCTTGTACTCGCACACCGACAATCGAATAACCTCATTAGAAATTTGATTTTCAATTTCGTAGCAAACTCATGTTTGTTGTTCAAATGAAAGATATTCAACTCCATAGTCATGTTAATAAAGTTAATCGCATGACTCCATTCCCGCCATTATTACACATAAAGGTCAAATGTCTCCCAAGATGATCATGATAGTTCACTTAGCACCGGCTCTGAAGAGTCAAGTGTCACAAAACTACCTGTAGTAGAATTTGTCTATCTTAACTAGGACATCCTCAACTAATCCCTTAGGATTTTCACTGATCTATCGCCAATGAGAGTGTGATCGTAAGGGGTATGCCTAAGCTCACCTAAAACCTCCAATCGTATGTATACCTCTGGGAACAGTATGCAAAGATTCACACCCGCTCCTAAATCTGTACAATGCCTTATTTATGCAATTCCCACCAATATTAATCGGTATCGGGGAGTAAACTGTGGATCTTTGTACTTAACAGGTATTTGCTTTGAATTATGGCAATCGACATGCGTTCAAAGAGAAATGCTTTCTTCTCAATGCCGCTCTTAATCTCTTCTCGATTGTGCAAAGATTCTCAAAATTTGCATAAGCAGGAACTTGGTTGATTAGGATCAAGTAAGTTGCACAAGTAATTAATTTGCCTTTAAAACCAAGAATGCCCGCTTGTCGAGGATGCCTTTCCTTTACCCTAAGTGTCAGGAAATGGAGGTGGTATACTCAGATTTCATCAATCTTCCTCTAGAGGGATATGCTCGGTGTTTCAATTCTTCTGCCTAAAGTTCTTCTAACAAAGCCATAAGAGGCTGATCAACCTCTTTCATTTCTCGTGGTGACATGGCTCAACTCATCCATTCCCGAATTGTTGTGATGATCCTACCTCATGAATTCCTTTAGGATTTGGAACCGTTTGTGATGGAAACTCCCTTTTCTCTGCTCTCAAGAATTTGTTAATGTTTGTAATTGAACACTGTAGGTTATCACCCTTTATTCGTTCAATGTGTTCTCTACAGACAATTTTCGTGCTACTGCACATTAATTCCTTGTTCTTCTTGTCAAAGTCGCCTACCACCTTACCAAATTCAATATACTTTCTACCGGAGAAGAGGATGGTGGTTGTCAGTGGATCGTGAGGGGAAACTAAATCGAGGTTTGCCTTCCCAGTACATATAAGCAGGGGGTTTGGTCTCCATGCAAGGTTGTGGTGACTCCTCCTAATTGGAATCAATGTAGGTGTACTACCATATGGAGCATTAGATTGTTGTGGCTTGTATCATTCTATATATGTTCGCATTCAGACATCAAATCCTTCACCATAGGGTCATGGAACACCGTTCTATTGGGTGTGCTAGGATTGGAAATTCCAGTGTGGATTAGGTCGGGCGCTGTTGTCGGCCACGCACGCACCCCTGAGCCGCTTGGCCTCAAGCCCCACCTTCCGGGCCAGGGTGGAAATCCTAGCTCTCATTTCTATGTCTTCGGGGCAAGGTGCCACATCATCCCACCCCTTTGGTTGATCGGTGGTTGCATCCTATCCGCTTTCTAGGTTAAGCTCATCCGAAGTTTCAGCCACGTAATTTAAGAAATCCATGGCTTCATCGGGGTGTTTGGCAAAGTCTCCCCACTTTTATGGTTTCTAGAGTTGTCTCATGGCGGGAGACATACCACCATAGAAGTGGTTCACCAACATCCCATGTCAAACCCATGATATTGGGCATGCAGCGATAGTTTCCATAAGCTCCACGACGGTAAAATCTCTACGCCCATCTGTTGCAAAGGTATAGAAATTTACTTTTCAAATTATTAGTCTTATGATGCTTGAAAAACTGTGAGGAGTAAACATGCGGCTCGGCAATTTCTTATGGTTCTGAAGCCTCAATGAGTTGAGCCATATCTTGGCCTTGTCCTTTAGAGTCAATGGAAATGCCTTTAGCCGTAATCCATGTCCATCATACCTTCCTTGAGAAAGGTAGTACAAACCTCCTCAAAATCCACCCAATATGAGTGTATGGATTTTTCATTTTCCATACCATGATATGTGTGGGGAGTAGGGGTGAAATAATAGCCTCCCGCTGCGACATCTTCGATGAGAGGGATGATCACTGAGATGGGGGCACTAACTCTCTAGGAGATTGAATGTGATCCCTCATTGGTTCTATATGCATTTGGATTCATAGGGGTTCTGGTTGACTTTGTTTGTTCTCGGGTATGGGATCCATGGTATCGGTTGCACAACCCGACTTCACTAGCTAGGTCAGTTGTGTACTTATCCTATACAATACACGTGTGTCTCTATCCCATTACATTGCATACACGAGTTGTTACACAGTAAAGAGACGACAAGAGCAACAAACAGCACGAATTAAAATTAGCAACAACAATAAAGCGTGAATGAAAAGCGGCGAAAGCGGTGCGATTCTTTGCTGATGTGAAGCAAGCGGCAGGAGTTCACACAGCTGAGTTGCAAAAGGTAAAAGGTTACCTTCACTTGTGATGTGGATCACAAGTACTCTTCGCTTACCATTGGTAATTAGAACGCAGTCACGACGACGACGTAGACGTTGATTACCGTCTTACGATGGTGGTGAGATCAGCGATATTTATATACCTAAGTTCCGCCCTCTTGCGGTAGTCGACTCTTTGCGATATAGTGGTCAAATTCGAACACGGGGATGGGTTTTCTTCCACAAAATGGTTAGCATTGGGGGCATGAAAGGTAAGGCTTTCTATTTGGACTCTTTAGATTCATTCAAAAGCAGGGGGAATGGTTTGAACGAGGAAGTGTAAGCGAAAGTAAAAAAAAAAGCGGAAATTAACAATGAAGAAATTTACTTTGAAGATTTAGGTCACTAACAGCTTGAAGCTAGAGGCAAACACATGTCCTCGAGGTTTTATCCTCACATGTGGTAAACCGCACGGGATGTAGTTATGGCCCTTTTGTTTAAAACCACAACATTCCTTTATCATTTTTAGAGGCTAGTAAAGACCATCCCTAAAGAATCCCACGGTGCATCTCACCAGAACGCGGGCCTAAAGTATGGGTATTGGCCAGCGATAAAAATCCCGATGTTATTTAACCACATTTGAAGAACCACAACATGTAATGCTCTGCTCCCGGAGGCTCGTGGAATATCTAAAGAACAACGGTCTAAAGCATGGAGTAATTGGCCAAGAACAATAGCATCCCATGTTATGCAACTGAATTTTGAGAATAAGGCCATAAATACACTACCGGGTGACTTTAGTACAAGAGGACAACATGCTTAACCCCACCTGGTAGCTTCCTTCCTCTTCAAAGGAAGGCTTAGCAACATCTCTTGGTGTCATCTTCAAGAGGTGTGTTTGCCGACCCGGGGAAAGTGAAAAAGAAGAAAGAGAGAGAAAGAAAGAAGAGAGAAGAGAAAATAAAAGCAAAAACTAAAATAAAAGCAATTTTATTTACAAAAATAAAAACTTACAAAAATATCTTCTCCCCAAATTTGTTCCTCGATTCTCCCACTGATCCCCACTCCCTATTACAAAACATGAGGTGTTATAGAGGCCTCCTCAAGGTATGAAAAATACCAAAAACCCCTAATAACTAAACTAAGTTATCAGGATGGGAGGGCTGGAAACTCACTTGGGGTGAGGAAGCGGTTTAGAAGCATTATTACACATTTTGTTTGAGAACTTTTACAATTTAGCTAAGGAACTAGAGTTTAGCTGACAGAGAGTGTGAGTTAAAGTTTGGCACCAATCTGTTGCGAACACCAACAATGGATCTAGCCGTTGCTTGGGGACGGGATTTGCTTAACGCGAGCCCCAACTAACCAACGATAACGGTGAAAAGCGAATTACATGTTGCGGTCTGAGATGACTATGAATTTCCATGATAATGTGAATTATGACTTGTTCGCGGTTGGTTCTGCACGAAGTCGCTAAGATTGCGAGTGGTTGCCAACGGGTTCTGAAATTACTGTTCTTCGTTGCATTCCTCGTCATGTCTTCAGTGCATCTCATTTCCTCCACTTTTCCTTTGTTTTTAAGTGATTTTGGGCTTGTTGATGGTGAAGGACTAAATTCCAGACCTCATGATTGATCATTCTGCATTGAGTTGAAGTTCCAAATGTGTACAAAAGTCTACAAAACAACCAAAAACACCCTGAAATTGACATAAGTGTTACTAAGATAACTTGAACACTTCAATTGGGATATATGACATGATTAATGATAAAAGTATAAACCTATCTAATATAGGGTTGAAATTGTACTTTTGGACACTAATCACCAATAAGCGGCCCCAATCACAAACTTATACATATGCATATTATCTATCCTTATTTATATTGCATGTCAATCTTTTATTACATATTCTATGACTTTGGCCTATACTATCTATACTTTTACTATATTCCCTATTTCTATTACTTTTTTTCATTCCTATAGCATCATGTGTTTATCTTTCACGCTTGTCCATATGTCTTTTCAATGTTTATTCTTTTTCATGTTTTACATATCATGTCTCACAGTCTATTCCTTTTTTCATCTTTCGGTTCTATGATTTATTGCATTCTTTTTATGCTATTACGTATATCCTTATCATTCCTTATCTATCACAAATACTTTGCCTATTTCTTGTCCCTTACTTACTCTTAAGTATACTTGATTCATCTTATTTCTTGTATCATGTTCTTTGCAAGTTTCCTATAGTTTATGTCTAGTATACTTTCATATAACCTATCTTATACTATCATGCGTTTATCTACATTCTTATACTTTTAAATACGTTCTTTCATATGTCTTTTTACTGTCTCTGATCTTTTTCATGTTGTAACTCATGTCTCTACTCTATGTCTTTGACTGTTATATCATACTTTTTATACATACATATTCATAATTGTACTATCGCGTACATTCATATTCTATCTATCATCTACTTTGTGCTTTCATATATACTTTCATTACTTTTCTTGAGTCATATACTTATTTTTCATATCAAATTATCTTGTACTTCTTGTTCTTATGCTTGTCTATACTTTCATGCGCAGTCTTTATGATTCACACATATCATAATCATTTCCTTTTTGGTTTCATGCAAATACCTTAGAAGCGGATACGAGGAAACTATGTGTACCGAAAGGTACTATCACCGTCTGGCAGGTGATCTGCGTACGTGTCACAGGGTACGTGTCCTTTATGCCCGACGGTGACTATGTCATATGCTATCGATTGCGAAGGTACTATCCTTTGTACGAGCGTGATCTCTGTCTGTGTGGTGACCCTTGCGGGGCCACACGATCCCAACGAGGATCTATATCGCCGACCCGAAAGCGGGGCCTCGATATCGCGTGCATGAATATCTTTGCCCGGCATACCTTGTCTTCCACCATAGGCATGCTATCTATCCCTACCAGTCCCAAGCAGACCAATCCGGCTTTATTACATTTTGTACATATCTCATAAGCATGAACCATATTGTTATCATAATTGCTTATGCATATATACTATCATTACTTTACTCTGTATTAATTCTCATAGCGCCAGTTTCACATTTAGGTTCTCATATCTCCCTATATAATACATATATTCATATCTTTTTCTATCATTTAGTTTTGTCCCATCATATTTCATGAATGCATCTATGCACTCTTGTAATCATATATTCATATATAGTTTCCTATATTCATATCTCTTTTATATCATTTATACATTTCTACCATGTTTTAGCTATTCTTGTACTTTTTCTATATTCCTATCATGCAGGCTTTTACTCATTCATATATTCCTATATGTACCTATCATTTATGTACATGTTCTCATTCCTATGCTTTGTCATCTTTTGCTTATCTCTATCGTTCCTATCATTTATGTCTTTCTATCATATGTTCCTATCGTGTTCCATCTTGTTTAACTACGTTGTAATATCATATAGTCATATCATATAATCTATATTCATATCATTCGTATTCCTATCATTTATTTTGTACTTTAGACTATCATATCTTATGACCTTATCCTACTTATTCATATCATATTCATATCATTTGACTTATACCTATCATATTCATGTTTATGAACATATCTATACATATTGCATTTTTCTATATTTTCTGTTTGTAATGGCCATATGAACCATATATATAGTGTGATGTCTACTTGATCACACCTCATTCATATTCTCATTCCTTTATGGTCTAGTTTGCCAGAATTGGAATCAATCAATGGGATCATCGAAAATAAAGTTATGGCATTTTTAGCTACCAGCCGTCATTACAGATTACCCTCGGGACTGTTTATCCTTCCCATTTTCGGGGAGTCTTAACTTTATATTTTGACCCTATGTCCCGCCCTGTCATTTAAAACTGGGTGCTAGGGTTCTATTCCAACTGGAATCACCCAGTCGAGACACCCAGAGAAACTCAGAACCGATCAAAATCAATGCCAGGTCTCTATAGTCAAACTGATGCAGGAAATGGCCTGCACATGGCCCACTTTGAGTGTATTTTTGGGCAACTTAGGGATCGAGATTTTGACAATACCTTCTCTTCTTTTGTTCTCCTTGAGAGTCTATTTTGGTGGCCATGGATACACCCCAAATCGGATACCAAGAAATATGAGCAAGTTATGGCCAAAATCGCAGCTTGGTCAGGCGGAAAACCAGAACAAGTTCTACCGGTAGAAGTTAAGTTCTACCGTGCAGAACCCCAACCATGACCGAGAATCGAAGTTCTACCGGTAGAAGACTGCTTCTACCGGTAGGAGCATCCGAGGAGAATCTGCAGAATGGGTGTTTTCTCACCTTTTCCATATTTTTGATCCCGTTTCAACTCTATACCTCAAACACATCAGAAACCATTTCAAAATTCATGCATCTTATGATCACTTTTCTACTCAAATCTCTTTCAATTACATATATTTCTTCACAAATCTTCCATAATTTCCCCCAACACAACTCTCTAATATGGGTTGTGAGCCCATACACAACCAAACATGATTGATTTGAGGTTTGTTCTAGCTAACTCATTTACTACAGCTAACCATGAATTCATCCTTAAAGGGAGGATTCTATACTTTGCTTGTACTCTTTAATTTTATTCACTTTGCTTTCTACATAATTATTGAGTTATGATGAAACTAGCAAAACTAGGTTGAGAACAGCTAATAATCATACAAACTCCATATGATCTCTATACCAAGATTGGTTCCATCTGAGAATCGAGAAGTTCCGTACCTTTGATCTTGGTTATCCTTAACTTACCTCTCTTAGCCTTTCTCTTCCTCTTATACTTACTTTACTCTCTTTTCCTCTTTCTCTCTCTCTCTACGGTTTCTTCTTACCCCAAATGAGACCAATTTTGGTCTTTAAAATCCCATGTTGCTAAGGCCTTGTTTGTGAGTAAAAATCCATTTTTTTGCTTTAAGTTTCTATAATTGCATTTTGGTCCCGTTCTGCTCCTATTTCTATTCCATCTTTTCTCTATTTTCCTTTAACCCCATAACCCTCTATTTACATTTCATTTCAAGCATTTTAAACATTAACCCTAATCTTTCACTTTTATGACCAATAGGTCCTCGAAATAGTAAATTACATGTTATGGCTTTCGAATTAATTAAGGTGTCTCGCCTTTTATTTCGAGAAATTTCCATTTAGCTTATAATATACCCCTAACAAGTCCAGCGCTAGGGTATATTTGGAGGCCTGTTACAATAATTGAATTGCAAGCGTTGAGAAACTACTCTTCATTATCATCTCTATTCAGTGAAGCAAATCAACTTACTATCATCTTAGCGTTCTCCTCACGATTTCTTCAATTTGAAAACCACCAGACCAAATCCCTTCATAAAAACCCCTTCCTAACTAGCAAATGGTGACCCTTCTACCCTCGTCCCAAGCTTTGAACGAAATCATGGAGTATATGGCGAAGCAGAGGAAGTTCGTCGAACCTACATGGAGAACATACCATCGGGAAACACTGAGCATCCCGACAATTTCAGGCGACAAGCACTGGGGAAAGACACAAGATTGGTAGAAGAAGAAAGAAGGCGAGTTCGTCTCGGAGGAAGCTTTCCAGGTACGGAAAAGCATCTTTGGAAAGGGATTTGTAGGAGAAAGGAGTTTGATTCGACTTCGTCTCCTTGGATTCGAGGAGTTGATGGGCAACGAGGGGGTGGGGAGAGTGCACTTGAGGTATCAAGGTCGGTTATGCGGCGGTCGTCGAAAGATGCACTCAATCTTGTTGGAAGGAAAGAGAACTGTTTATGTCGAGGAGAATGCAGGTGCCTTATGGAAGCGAGACTATTAATGAGATGTATGGGATGGAAGGACGAGAAAAATGGATCAAAATTCAAGAAGGCGATGGCTTGACCCTAGCAGTGAGAAGCTTGCGAGAAAAATTAGCAGACGGTAAAAGAGCGGTGGAAAGAAAGGAAAATGAGAGCAAAAGACCCGAAGCGGGGGTGGACGAAGGAAGCGGTGTGGTTTATTTCTTATCCCTCCCATTACGGTCCTGAAACGCGTTTGCACGATGAAACGAAGAGGCGATCCTTCTGCATGCCATGCCCGAAGGATACAAGGTCCGATCTTTGAGACGGAGTTATTGAAAATTCTAATGGTATCATGATGGTAATAAAATGGGGTTAATCCTCGTCAGCCCCTGACAAATCACGAGGTTATGTATTGAGGAGTGCGGCGGTGTGAAGGGAATTTATGGGAAGAAAGAAGAGAGGAATGCTAAAATGTCTCTCACTCTAACGGGAGTAAGCAGGGGCGAAGAATCAAGAAGAAGGAGGTCATAATTGAGCTTGATTCCCGAGGGTGAGGAGGAGAGTGCAAAGACAAGAGAACATACGATGGTGGAAAACCCGAAGAACAAAATCCGAAACACGACGGAGGAACACCTCTATTTTGCGAGAGGACATGGAAAAGATATGAAAGAAGTCCTATAGATTTCACCACCCCCCCGCTTGCTGACTCTCTGATAAAGCAGGGATTTGAAGGAACAGGAGAAAGCTCACAGGAGCCCCGAAAATAACCAAATAATGGAGATGCTCAAGAACTTCTGTGCGAGAAAAGTATGGAAGAAAGAGAAGAAATGGAGCACTCAGAGATTCGGAGGTTTATGAGAAAAGAATTGAAGAAGAAGGGATCAAAAATTGGGAAGAAGAGATGTAAAGACGAGAAAGAAGAAATACATGAAGTTTGAGATGAAAAGAAGAGATCAACAATGGGAAGAGGTAATGAAGCGGAAGAGGAGCTGAGATGAAATTTTAAACTGAGAGGAAGTTCAAGAAAAGAAATGGAGGACGAGGGATCAAAGATCTGCGAAAAGCTAAAAGCGAGCCGTGAGTCATTCTCTGATAACCGGTATGATTGTGATTCCCGACTCCTCAAAATCATAGAGATTCAAACGAGGAGAATTTGGGCGTAGAAACGAGATTAAGG
Organism: Tetrastigma voinierianum; assembly: GCA_016808115.1. NCBI lineage: Eukaryota > Viridiplantae > Streptophyta > Magnoliopsida > Vitales > Vitaceae > Tetrastigma > Tetrastigma voinierianum. The sequence goes on along the minus strand of JAEQBH010001853.1, from coordinate 151,997 downwards.
GGTTGAATTCCTATCTGATCACTTTGCTCAAGGACTTTGAGAAAGAAAATGGAAGAAAGAGATAAAAGATTTGGAGGAAAATGAAAAATACGAGAGAGAAAATACATTTAGAAAATTTGGACTTGATTAACAATAATCTCTCCAAATTTTTAGAAGTCATATTTGAGATGGAGAGAACAATGAACACATTAGGGCAAGGCAAGGAATTGACTTGAACAAGAAGAGTTGAACTCACCCGATGAGTTAGTCCTTGAAGATCCAGATGGAGAAAGAGAGTATCCAAGAAGAAGAGGAGAATGGAAATGAAATTCCCTAAATTCTCTCAAATTTGGCTACTGGATCTGAACCCCATTTGACATTTTTTGTTCTCCCTCAAAAAGAAAAAATAAACCTTACCATTGACTGATCTTTCTCTTCCTCTCTTCCCTAATGTTGTTCTCCACACTTGCAATTTGATCATCAATAAAACAAGAAAATTGTGAAAAAGGAAATGTTTGTTTGCTGGTAGTTAGCTTGTGTTTTTACTTTTTGCTTGACTTGTTGGGAAAATAACATTGATACTTAGTTCAAGAATGAAAATGTTGAAATGTCACTCTAATACGAACTAGTTAAGAAGTAGTTTAAAAACTGGGAGATAAATTTGAACACAAATAAGTGCGAAATAGGGGCATGAATAAAGAAAGCTGGGGTAAGACATTTGCGTACGTTCGAGATTGGTTGGTGCAAAAAGTGGAAGTGGTTGTTCTTGATAGAGCAAAATACTTGCTTAAAATAATGTAAGTATACGGTGAATAAGTACAGGAATCTTGAAGAAATAATACATTAGTCAACAAAACTTGCGAAACTTTTGAGAGGAATTAGGGAGCATCTTAGGGAATTGGGGATTTAAATCCGGTCTTTAGAGCTTGTTTGATTATTGATTGAGGTGAAATCTAGGTGAAAGCGACTTGACAGGAAATGATAAGAGCCATCCTTGGCGGTTTGAGCCGCACCCAAACCTACCCTCCAAAACCAATAGCCCAGCATATTCTCTAGTTCACGATTTGAGCAAAATAAGCCTTAGTTCTTCAACAAAGCGATGAGGTGGGCGAGAATTCCCTTCCTTAAATAAAACTGCGATAAAGAACCAAAAAATTATCCGGTTTCTAGTTCGGAAAAAGTGTAGTATTAAGGAAGAAACAAGTTTGGGGAATAATATTCCCGGATTTTGACAAGAAGGGGTTGAAGAAATTAAGAAACGAAGCTAGTGAAATAAGAATAAGGATTTTGTCTTGTGTGGCTATTTCCCTTGAGCAACATTGATTAAGCTCGTGAGGGGTGTTTTAACACCTAACGCCCTAATGCCAAGCGGTATGGGAGTTGCCCAGCCCAAAGTTCTCCTAAGAGTAATAAGCCTAAGAAGACAAAAACATTTGCACTATTCCAAATCCTTAGAGAAGTAAAGGTAAAAGGTTAAAGAACAAGGGATCTGCACAAATCAGAATTACATATGGAGAGGTGATCCATCAAAAAGAATTCAAAAGAGGAATCGGTGAGAGTGGAGAATCAGAGGAACAAAGAAGAAAAAGAGGAAGAAAGTTGGAAGCAACAATGTAGAGACAAGATGGCGGGTAATTTACAACCTAATTTTTCCATTATCTACCCAATTACCTAAACCCGACATTCTGGCTTTGAAGAGACCTCATTGATTTTGAAGAGGTTGAATTACCTACATTGGTGGAGATCATATGAAAAAACAAGCATATGGGACTTTGATAAAGCGATTACAAAAAAACTCCCGAGAAGATCGACTAAGTTCATCATGAAATTGAAAAGGATTGATGACTGCACACACACACGAAACAGACTTGTTAAATAAGCTTTGTTTAAATACATTTAGTTTATCGAAATTTTGTAATAAGTACACCGTACCTTGTTCTTGCATAAAGCGAAATTGAAATAATAGTGATATCTCTTAGTTCCGGATCAAAGGTGGAATGAAAAGAATGTGGAATAAATCAGAAAATGTCCTTAAAAATTTCTAAGCCTATTTAGTTTTGAGAGACGAAACAATTTCTTCTTCTTTGGCAGGGACAAGCAAAATTTTAAATTTGGGGGGGATTGATGAGTCCAAACTCATGAAGATTTTAATACATTTTTACGAGGTTTTATAATGAGAATAATGATGAATTGTTTGCGGCGATAGGTGAATCAAATTCCAATTTGCGAGGAAAATCTGAGAAAATCAGTTTTGAAAATCATAAGAAATCGGCCTGACCAATTTAAATCAAAGCGGGGCGAAGTCGCGACGGGAGGTGCGGTTCCGGCAATTCAAAGTCACGACCTCGACAAATTTGGTTTGGAAGAAGAAAGCGAAGAGTGAATAATAAGTGACGCACGGAGAAGGAAGTTGAATAATGTAGGCTTGGTTGAGAATAAGAGAAGCAATCAAATGAAGAAGTTCAGTCGACACATCCATTAGGCCATTGACGCAAGCGGAATAAATAGCGTGAGTGATACCACCATGAGGTCGCGACAAGGGCGACTACAAGAACCGCGAAGAGCGACCTTCTCAAAGTAAAGGAAGTACAACTAATTTTGAAAGAAAGGACTTGATGTCGCGACCTTGCGATGTGAAGAATAACACCAGTCGCGAAACTCAATATCAGAAGACAGGGAATTAATAAAGAAGCGAATGGGATGTTCGCGACACCACTTGGTCGCGACGAGTGAGTTAACGATAGACATGGAGGTCGTGACGCGATAAGTTGTGACAGCAGTTTTGAGGCTTAACATAGAAGTCGCGGCGTCATCGATGGTCGGCGACATGGGTTGAAGTAAAGGTGGTCAGCGTGACGTCCTTTAGTAGTCGCGACATCGGTACACCGCAAAGAATGAAGATCGTGACGCGTCCTTTAGTAGTCGCGACATCGGTACGAGGATGGAGGTCGACGTCAGCTTTGGTACGTCATGTTTATCATCTTGAGGAATCTTCGAAGAAACAAGTCATGACAATAGTAAAACTTCCGCGACATCAAGAGATCATAAGCAAAAGCGGTGAAGTGCGACGTATCATTGAAGTAAGCGACCTCAAAAAGATCTTACAAAATGAGAAAGAGGAAGTGGCGGCGTTCTTCGGTGTCGCGACAACGATTCTGAGGAAGGTATAGCGTCATTTAGCGATCGCTGACATCGGTCTGGTGTTGAAACAGTCGACGGATAAGCACGCGCTTTCTGGGGCGAGCGAAAGAAAAATGAAATCAGCGACGTATGATTGAGGTAGCGACCTCGAAGAGATCCGCAATCTTGAAAAGATGAAGTCCGACGTATGATTGAAATTAGCGACATCGAGAGCGGCCTGATAAGCGAGCGGTGAAGTCGCGACATGAAAGAAAGGTTACGACATCAAGTCGAGGTCGCGACAAACAAATGGAGTCGCGACATGAACAAACAATGGGCCCGTTATTTTGAAATCCACAAATAGGTGCATGAGTTAGGGCCCGACTTCAAAGCCACATAAATACGGTTCTTTGTTGAAGAGCGGCTCTTGGCTGACAAAGCGAGAAAGATCTGGGTAGCCTAAGGCTCATTTTTGTTATTTTTCTTCTTGTCTTATTTTTTTTTTAGTTTTATTTCATTTTGTCGTTGGGCATTAGAGTAGATTTTTATTTTTTATTTCTGGATCTGAACGATTAGCTTGTTAATGCAGAATTCATTTTTCTTCAAATTACTATCTGGTTGTTTGAAGTTCAGACAATTAAGGTCGGACCTCGGTGGAGTTCATTATTACGAGTGGTTATTTTGATCGGATAACCATTCTTTGTGTGTGGTCGAATTGATTTAGAAACCCCGACTTCCATTGAGCAGCTTCGTTGTTAGAATTTATCTTTCTACTTGAGAACTTAAATTCGGTCTTATTGAACTTCGACGAAAATACGCTTTACGGTTATGTGTTTTACGTAATTGATTCCAATATCGGTCTCTTATACCGGTGTAGCATTGCTTCATACTCACGATTTCCAAGGGCCCTGCGGTGACCGCGAGGCAATCACGAGGAAGTGATGAACAATTTCTCAGGGCCTTATTAACCCGTATTGGAGATCTAATGAGCTTTAATGAGTTTATTTCGATAAATCCTCGTCTCACTTGAGGAAATCTCGAAGAATGAGTTGAATGAATTATCAATTAAACAAGTAGAGATTTCACCTGATTGACGATGATTCGATCAGGTGTTAGGCTGAGATCTGTCGAGAAGGATGAACTATTCTAATTTAGGAGGGAGAGAAACCGGTGAAGTAAACCCATTACCCCTTACCCATGTCTTGGGGTATGGTTTATAGTCCACGTTACAGGTGTTAAATGTGAAAAGAAAAATCGCTCCGGCTGTTTACAGCTACAATTTCCAAGCTGGAGACCATCGAGCTACATTCTTGAAAGAATGGAAAGTAAGATGATGAACAGTGTGATTGGAGAGGTCAGCTGTACCACATTACGGGCGATTTGCATCTGTGGTTTTTATGAAGCAAAGGGTGCAAAGTACTCTGCTTGAAATTGATTTTCCACAATAGTAGTGTACTCAATGTTTCCCTTTAAAAAGATAATGGCAGTTTGAGTCAGGTTGTTTTATTACTATTAACTTTTATTCTTTATTCTTTATTCTTTTTAAATTTCGAGTTTAGTTGTTATTCATTCATACTCTTATAATATATTTAGGCTTTCTACAGTGATTCAGTGCAGTTTAAGAGTCCCGAATAGTGTGAAATTTGATTAGTGGGGTGATTGATTGATAATTCGCGGGATCTCACATGGATGAATTTACGGACTTCAATCATTTTATTGCCCCATTGACACATTGCACTTACGGGGATCTTGGATCAGTGAAAGGAATTTATCTGCATCTTAAAAGCCAGTTTTAATGATATAATTACCAAAGAAATACAACAAACAAGTTTCATGGCATTATTGAAGGATGATGATAGTCTTTGGTAATAGTGATGTAATTGACATATATCGCCGGTATATATCGTCGAACAAAGTCCCCTAAAGTGTCTCTTCGTCCGCTCAATGAATGCTCTTGGTGGCGAAGATCTGTGGTACATCTTGGGTGTTTGCCCACTGGATCATGCCTGCAATGAATCGTAGAAGCGGTGCGAAGCTCAGCAGCGAAGATCTCTCATCGGTGACTAGAGGAACCCTTGCCGGGTCCTCTATCTGAGACTACCATGATGGTGGGCGAGTCTGGCCATGTCTTATGCACAGTGTGCCAGTTCTGATGGATTTTCTCTCAAGTCACGCGGGACTCAATGCTCTATAATAGGCGTTGTGGCCACCTCGCTCCGGCGTACCCCCAAAGCTGTGGCATCACGTAGCTGGCTGTCACAGGTCACCGGCATCATATTCTGGGAAGCTATACTAGCCAATGCTCCCCCTTGACTTCCGCCCCACAGAGTGCATCGACCACCACATTTGCCTTACCGAGAGGGATGGTAATGCAAGTGAAGTCCTACTCATAATCTCAAAAATTCCATCCATACGATTGCCTCATATTAAGTTACATGCATTAAAATCTTTGCCCGAACTTTATTGGTGCAGTACACCTGACCTTCGCCATATAATATTAGCCAATTTTAAGTGAGACTAAACGCCAACTCATGCCTCGTGTGTGGTACTTATGTGATTCTTGTGACAGGGAACATGGCTACCACCACTTCTGGTTTGTAAACACATCCACAAATTAGGCCCTCGAGGCATCCTGTTACTGCTTTAGAGTACCCACGTCCCCTGATCGACACTGTCAGAGATGGAGTTGAGTATGCAGTCTATCCCTCTTCAACTCTGGAACCACCTCCTCGCATCGGTCATCATTCAAACTTTAACCTCGCCAGGGTGATCTTATTAAATGGTGCATGGTGGAGAAATCCTCAGTGAATCTCCCTATAGTACCAGCCATTAAAACTAAGTATCACAGAGATGGGACCCATTTTCTCCCAGCTCATGAGCTGGAGGCCTCTGGGTCTCTTTGACACGCCGATCACGACACCACGATGTCCCGAAAATCTCACTGATGACGGCTTCACTTTTCTTTAGGAACTTGCGAAATCAAAGTAGATGGTCTCTCGACAAGCGTAATACAATCCTTAAATGATATAAAGTATACATGTTGTGGGTGATCAGAAATCTATGTGTCCATGATGACTTCTGACCGGCGAATCTACGATCAGAGGTTGGAATACTTACTGTACGTAGGGGTCCATGAATGTTGTTGGCACATTCGTCGATCAAAGGGCATAGCGTAAACTGTGAGAAGTGCCATACTTGATCTGAACATTGTCCTTAGGGATATCTGTCTCTAAATCTCAGCGAATGGTAGCTTAGGTGATTAATCTTGGGAAGTAAGGCCCATGCTCTCCAAATAGATCCTTGTGTGATAATTAGATCTCAGCGATGAGTGTAGATTCTTGTAGTGACTTACTGTTGGTACTGTGTGATGCAGTTAAGATCTTCAGTCTTTCAACTGCGCAGGCAGAATGGGCTTGTGGTGAGGTAGCGGTCGTGAGACGCATTTGGGTAATACGTAAAGCGACTCAGTTTTACTGCGAGCTGTTGGTGTAAATCACGTGGAGAGTGCAGGTGAAGCCAAATGCCGGGATGTGCTGATACGAGAGGTCTGCAGCCTCTCACGGCGTCGGTAGCTCATCTGAAAAACATCCTCGTACTGCGGGATTCTGGGGCCAGGTCCAAATCCACGGTCTCACCTCGTCCTTTGGGTAAAGGCACTTCTTGACTTCATGTAGCGTCGTAACGCCGCGGACTGGTAAACCAGGGCCGCGTCATCGTATGTCACGGAATACAACACGAAATCACGGAAATCTTCACTGCGTGTAAAAAGGCGGTGCCTCTCACCGCTCGCCATGATGGCGATACTGTAGCGTCAACCAATCCATCGAGGATGGCGTGAAGCTGAACATCCGTGACCCTCGGGTCCAGCGTGAGTAGAATCCCACGGGTCTCAGCAACCCGACATATCATCCACTATCTCGCCCCTGGCTCCCTAGGGGAGAACTCTCACGCACAAGGGCTTCTCGAGGCTCAACCTCGTGAAACTCTCCTGGCCAGTGGCGATAAATGAATGCGGCTGCCCAGAATCAAATAACACTCTTGCCCGTAGGGAATGTAGCTGTCTACTGTATGGCCAGGCGAATCTGTTGACTCGGCCGAGTGAATTGTGGTAACATAGCTGCTGAACGACATCCGCATGTGGGCTGAATCGCTCTTGCTGAAGCGTAAATGCATTGCATCTCACAGCTGCACAGTATATGAGGGAGAGTCTTCGTCACGGCTCCAGGCTTTGGCCCCGGATCTCGGCTGTGCCAGGGCGTGGAGGGCATCTCTTTGCCTCCCTCTCTGTCACGGCCCGATTGAGATGCGCTATCCGAAACCACGGGATCGCCTGCAGGGGCAATCCCTCTCTCTATGTCCGGGATGCGGCAATGGTAACACACCTGCATGGCTTGTTGGCTCCCCATTGTCTGTGTCCGCCCAGCCCGGGATGGCCGTGGCTCTAGAACCCTAGTGGTAGAAACACCACATTCTTCTCGAACTAGAAGAAAGCCGACTCTCTTCCTCTTGCTAATAACACACACAATAAAATTGTTTTTCAAGCATCTCGATCTCCCGTAATTAAGGCGGTCAACCTTGAAAATCAGTGACGGTAAAGCTGAGAGTCTGATGACTACGAAAATGGACAACTTGACCCATTCTCGAATCTCCTAACCTTGGCGTGGTTGCCATGTAGTCATCAACAGCGGGACGCTCGTGACTAGCCACGCCGCCATCCGAATTAAAAGCGATCCCACGCTTGACTCACAGGAACTCTGACTTTCGGTGTGACGGCGGTGTCACGAAAATACTTGCCGCCAACAGAAAAGATCGGAACTACGCCCCAGTCATTGCACCTCTAGATATCCCAGAGGTCTTTGCCCGATTCCGTACCACTTGGGCCTCACCTCTGTGAAATTGGAAACATGACCCCAGTCTAATCTGGTAGTGTGGAGGCAAATCTGCAGCTCTATTTGCCTTCTCATTTGCATGAACTAATGATGCCGCCACGTGGATCTCCTCCCACTGTGAATAATAAGGATGGTGTGCACTGCCTCACAGTTTACGCCGGACCTCACTGGCTACTGGCACGCAGCTTGTCACCGATGCCAGCCAGCCATAATCCTCTCTTTTCAGCAAGGCTGGCGGCGTTAAATCACGGTGGTGCGGCTGCATCTAGTGAGCGTATGGCGTCCTAAGCCCTCGACCAGCCATCTACACGTGTCAAATGGCAAGTTAATATTGCGTCATGGGTATACAAGGCAATCACGGCCCGAGACATTCATATAGGAAAATATTTCGTACGCATTATTATGCATTCATAGGTAAATGCGAGGTAATTAAGTTCATATATTAAATCATATTCAACAAAAAATATTTTATTTTTATTTTGTTTTTCATTTTTATTTTATTATTATTGTGGCATGTGTATTTTTTGAAGCCTGTGAAACGTTTTTAAATGAGCGTTGCTCATATTGACGATTGCTATGTGATTATTATTCAATGACTGAGCAGTACACACTAAGTCAGTGGGTTGGGTTGCAGTTTTTGACCCGCGACTTTGAGGTGCCATCAGGCGCACCGCGCACGGTACGCGGCCATATCACGGCGCGTGTGTTGGGCGCAATGCGACGCCGCCGACTTGTGGCGAAGCCGTGTGTGACTGGCGGCGCGTCGTCGACTGTGTGGCGTGGCCGCCGGCACCGAGCCATCGCGGCGTGCGCCGATGTAAATCGCGAGCTAACCGCCGCGATCGTTCATGGGCGCCCTCGCGTTGCGCGGGGCGTTGGCCGGCGTCATCATGCGCTCCTGGCGCCGCTATGTCGCGACTCTGGTGTACCATCTGACCGCGATCGTTGTTGTGTCGCGTTACGGCTCAATGACCGCGCGCCATACCAATATGGCGCGCGCCGCGATCGCTCGTGGCCTGCCACGTCCGTGTCGTGGCCATTGTCTGGAAATCGTGCATGTGAGGCGAGGCTAGGCCGTGTGTTGTGAGTCAAACTTTTAATCCGTCTTTTTACTTATGGCTGCCTCCTATCTCTTTGTCAAATCAGTTTCTGTGTTGTGACTAATTTCAAAAATTGACCAGTGTCCCATTCCATGTTTTGCATTTTTTTCTGTTCAACTACTAGAAAACCACCAGCTCTTTATTTATTTTTCCTCTAATTTCCCGATGAGACAAATAAATTTATTAAAATTTATTTGTTTATTTTTTAGTTTTCACACAACTGTAAAACCACCAGAGAAAAAAATCCTTAACATTTTTTCTCTTTGACGTGGCATTTGTTTAAAACTATTTAAAAATTTCTCAAAACAACGTTCTCACACTAAACCTAGTGTTCAACCATTTTTCTCTCATGTGCTATTCTACTTTACAAATCTTGATTCATGTTTCATATGAATCACATCATAGCCGATAATCTGGAGTGCAGAATAATGATCCATAAGTTGCCATCGAGTCTAGGTAATGCGCCTAACTTAATGACACTGGCTCTGGGTGTTTACCGACTAGGCTGATGCCGGCTGTTGACCGTGGCAAGGGTGTCTTAGATGTGTGACAAGTGAGCTGCTGAATACTAAGTGGGATGTGGATGGCAGAACTGCTAAAATGGGCGAGTCTCTTTTGTGGAGACTTATTCAAGGGTACAAAAACCTGTCCCAACAATTTACAATGACCACAGGGATCCATATACGAATAAAATATTAATACCACTTAGACTATATACAATTTTATACTTTCATTAAAAACTACATAAAACTCTGTATACAAATGGTTTAAAGTTAAATAAATAACTCTCTTTTACATGCCCAGCATATATCAAAATTTAGAGTTTTTAATGCATTCATTGCCTGGCAGAATACTCAAAGCCTACAACCAGAAAACCATTTCAGCAGCGACCTCCTAGTGAGCATGATCTCTATACACTCCTGTACCATGAAATAGTGATCTCTCAGACAGAGGTGGTAGCCCGATGGTGATAATTTCACCATTTGAGTTTACCCACTAGTACATGTCATGGAAAACAATCATATCCAAAGCAATTTTAGACACACTCGAGCGTCTACATGCTGTCCCATAAATAGAGTCCTCAGACTCCCTCACATATGCTAAAATTGAATCAGTAAAATCATCAGAATTTTCAAAACAAGCTTTTGTTCTCGAAAACTTACTCTTAGAGATTCGGTAAATATATTGGATCCATCCTCGAGGCGAATCGTTGGATGTCTGCGAACTTAATTCATGGGCTCAAACGTGAATTATTTGGACAATATCAACAAATTCTTGGAGAAAATCTTGCCAGGTGAAATTGCTACTAAACATTATCGTTTTTTGTTTCTTTCATAGCTAATGCACTCTTTCTAAATATTCTAGGGTGCCCAAGTGCCTGGAATGCGTATGTCAATCTAACAGCTTTATGCTAATATATAAAGTATAACCTCCTTGCTTCATGATGTCCACATAAATTGTGTTATTAAATTCATAGGTAACTTCCAAAATTAGCTCATAGACTATTAACAGGCTCTGGCATGATGTTTTGAATAAACAGCATTCATTAAATTTCTTTTAATAGTGTATTCATGAATAGTGAAACCTTGTAGTTAAGCCTTGTTCACGTACCCAATTGAGATTTCTCCACTTTCGGTTCAGCTTTTGGCGAGGTAAGATCATCATGGCCTGGACTGTTAAATCCTATCATAATGGCTCTTAACGAAAGAGAGCCAAACACATATTGGGAAGATCCTATCAGGTTATTGGAACTCCTGATGGTGTCTAAAGTGACACCACGTATCGTAAAGCAATTTTTGCTTCCTTGGCTCAGTTCGACGACCGGTCCGACGACCGAAATCTGAGAGAAGAAGTGGCGCTTTCTGAATTTCCAGGCAACTTTCTGCACCTTTTTCGACCACTTAGTTTTGAAACTTCTGATAATGGGAGAAGAAGTATTGGCGTTTTGTCTTATTGTTTCGCGTTCCCTCGCATAATTCCAGTGTGCTTTGTCGTATTTTTGACCGACTGTCGGAAGCCATTAATTGCAGTATACCCGTAATATTGGCGTGTGGCGTGATTGCATTCTAATAAGGTGACTTGTCATCCACATGTCTCTCGAGAAGTCGTTTCAAATGCACCATATAGCTTTGCTTTGCTTTTTTGACTGGCATCTCTCGAATTCAAGCGAAATTCAGCATGGTAGCTAGATTGCTTAGGCGAATTCTAACGGTAAAGTCAGTTTTAGTAATCAAATTTGAAAAATTTGGATTTCACGAAATAACCATTCTTTAGGAAAAATTAGATTTTTGGGTTTAAGTCGAGGATATGATACCCAACAGAGTGATTATTAAAATCTACAGTTGTAAACTATGATTTTTATTTTCTCTAAAGCAGTCCGTTCAGAGGACAACTCTTGTGTAACCTCTCATTCTATAAAGTAACTTTCTTTGTTCCATTTATAAATAATATTATATACAACCTTATTTGGGAATGGTAAAAGTTTTAACCATAGTTTAAAGTAAGCATGTAAACACTGTCAAACCCTAATAAATAATAATGTACACGTGTGCTTACTCTTCTCTTTCATTTTTCTCTTTAATTTCACCGCTATCTACTACACGAATTACAACAAGAAGCTTACTTAAATATGGTTGATCGATGAAGGAAAATAGAAAATCTCCCTCCCTTTGAATCATAGGTCCCATATCGGTGTCTTGCGATTCTTAGAAGAACTTTTGACATTTTCATTTATCTTTCAGCGTATTAATGGCATTGATAGACTTAAAGGTGTGCCAAGTTAAATATGCTATTATAATGGGCATAAACCATACCAATTTCTCTACACATGTTATTTCTTTCATGCTACGTCTTGAAATCAGAACCACTTACAAACTTTTCTTCAAGTGTGATAAAGGTCTTTCTTAGTGTTCTGTAACCCAGTCTACTAAAGTCTCATGTACATAGTTGTTGATGGTGGGAACTCAACCAAGCCATGCGAGATTATGGAAGTATGATTATTGGATATTTTTGTAATTGTTGTGTCAGGAGTCGACTTGTGTGTAGCTCAATTAATCCCGTAGATTGCCAGCCAGTTCATGGATCAGAGTCTCCGCCGATGGTTTTGAGGGGCTGAGCCCATGGCATTGAGTAACCTCGTCGATACAGTAAACCAATTGAGTTGTCAAGGTTATGATTATTGGATTTAAAATTAAACCAATGTAAATACCATAACAACTGTTGATAATTAAGTCTATTGATTAGTTATATGATTTCGATGCTAATGTGCATATTTGCAATGAAAAAAATATGTCAAAAAATTAGGAAATTATTATGAAATATAAAAAAGTCTTTATGAGAAATTATGATATTGCTAAGATTCTTGGAAAAAGAAATTAATGAATTATAATTTAATTTTGAAAAGACATTAATCCAGCTTGAAGAATGTTTGTTATGTTCTACATGTGAAAATGAACCTAATTTATGCAACTCTAGTACACCATAGTAGTTTATTATGTTTTAATGGTATAATAAAGTCAGTATATTTTTAGGATTTAAGTCTTAGGGTAAAATAGTAATTTAATGGTCGGAATTGAAAGGATATAAGTTGAAGATTGTGTAATATATAAGTTTAAAATGAAGAAAGAGAGAAAGAAGAAAGAAGAAAGCAGGGTGCAAATAGAGATGAGGGATTCACTTGCAAGAAAGAGGCTCACTAAGGGAGCATAAGCCTGGACAAACACTTAGAAATAAAGCATCAGTTAACACATTAGATGGGGGGAGTTCTCATTTTGTGTTTTGGGAGAGCTAGGGCAACAATTAGGAGAAAGAGTAGACCACAGAGTTTGGTCTCCCATTTCTTGGTTTTCCTTGTTCAAGTGGAAAGGAAGGAAGAAGAGAATGAAAAAGAAAACCAAGTTTTGAAGGTTTCAAGAAAATTAAGGTATGAAACTTTTGTATGGAATTTTTGTTAGGAAACTATCCTAACTCTTTCTTTGGTGATGTTTGTGTTAGGAAAACCTAACACTCCACGACAAAATACGGTAACCAAGATGAACTAAAAGCATTGATAAAAGCACTCCACGGCAGGACGTTGAGCGGCGCAGACATCGTCATCAACCACGAACCACTTGCAAGAAACAAGACGGCAGAGGAATTTGATTGTATCTTCGAAGGCGTTTAAACGATGCTCTTTTCGGCTGGAACCTCGCGCCATCTGCGGAACGCGACGTCACTTTACTCCGACGGCAAAGAAAGTCCGACGGCGGCGGGGCTACACCGCTCGGACATCGACCATGTCGCCGATCCACAGGTCAGCAGAGCTATCCGACTGGATGAATTGAGGCCGAGGCCGAAATCGGCGTGGTGGCGGTTCTACCGGTTTGTCAAAGGGTTATACGGTAGCCGAAGGTGGCGCCATGGGCTAAATCCGACATTCGCGGTTGGGGAAAACTGGAATACCGATAACGAAGCTGTTGAGGATTGGGTGAATGCTGCCGGAGAGGAACCGTGACGGCTTTTGATTTACCTGCGACGAAAGGGATTTTCGGATGCCGATGCAAGGGCAACTTTCGGTTAGGACTAATGGAGGCGCGGATTGATCAGGGCATAATGCCCGGAAACGCGTGGCGACTTTCATCGATAATCATGACACCGGTTCTACAGATTTGGCCAGTCCATCGGACAGTGGTACGGGGACTCATCTTATATCTCTCCTCATCCTGGGATTCCGTCCATCATGTTTCTCATACCCTGTTTTCATTTCCCTTTTCCGATTCCCGGAAAGATCAGGGGAGTGGAGATTGTCTGGATCCATTTCATGATCTTTTACTCTCAAACACCATTACCTGTTTGATGAAATTACCCCAATTCGGGGTAGGTTCTGCCAGAACTAAATTTCATATATTACTATGTGACAGTTTCTATGATGCTTTTTGACGCTGGGGATTACCGAAGGGAATTTGTTGGCGGCAATGAGTCAGGGACCAGAGGAATGGGGATCAAAGCAGGCAGCACGGTGCATTCTGGCATCGATCCAGATCTTTATGTAGCCGCTATTGATGACAAAGTCATTTGCTAGATTGGACCAAAGGGTATGATGTTTGGGAACCTTGTGCTAAAAGCTTCAGAACTTCTTGCGGAAACAGATTATCACCAATGGCGGAAGCTAACCATCTTGGGTTGCATTGGATAGCGATATAATGTGGCACCCGATAATCAATGTGGTGGCCCAATTTAACGGCGGGTGAATGTGTAATTCCCATTCCATTATCAGTATAAATATTGTTCATTTGATGGGATGTCTGATACATCCTCATCCTCAACTGGTCTAGGACTCGCAATACTTCTTTGAATTTGCCATTATTGTTGAACAATTCTTTCGTGCTTCCCGCCTCACTTTTCAGCACACCTCTACGACTATCTTACTGTCCCTATTCAACTTTAGTGGCATCGCTGAAGCAAAGAATACAAGGTACCATCGAATGCGCTGTTGAATTTTCTGGGAGTGGGGTGATGCCTTTAACATAAAGTGAAGGCCCAGGCGTATTAAAGAATTAAAGGATTTCAAGTATATTTTAAAATCCAAAACTACTAACCAAAGGAAAAATAGGTTCCCTCATTCTCTTTACAATTCCCAAAATCTAAGTGAATAATTCCACAAGAATAAAATGATAATCATATGAAATTGATGTAGTAAAAAACGACTATATTAAACAAAAAGAAAAATGGAGGGTTGTTTTTTCGTTTCAAAAATGGAGTTATTTATCAAGAAAAACAGAAATATTAGATTCATAAATTTAAGATCTTGATATGCTTTTATCCATATATTTATGGAATTTTACATAGTATGCAAATGTACAATATCTTTATAAGATTTTACCGTTTGGAGCACTTGGGGAAAATGCAGAAAAAATAGTGAGGAAAAATGGAAGGAAAGTAATTTGAAAGAAGAAAATAAAAAATAAGTTTAACCCTTAACCAAGTATTTATATATGTTTATTAAACTGAGTTTATTCATTTATCTTTGATTAAAAATTTTTAAAAATATAAGAATTTAAAATTATATTTGATTTTCTTTTGTATTTTCTATATCTAAACAAAATCATTTTTAATGTTTTTCTTTTGTCAATAACTTTTTTAGTTTAAACAGGAGCGATACAACAAATAGGCCAAGCTGTTTGTCACTAATTGGAGTTTTTTAAACACAATTCTTTTTAATATTAAATTTAAAGCTGTCCTCTAAAATAGTTTTGGAAAATATTTTCAAAAACATGCCAGAAACTAAAATGTCATGTGAAAATGCTGCAAGTAACATAGCTAATATGAATACTTACAAAGTTTGCTTCAAACTCTTGGTAGAAGCGAAGCGTTACCCTTTCTGTGTTCACATAGCTGAAGATCCTATCATATCTAATTTGAGCTTCTGTGTCAATAATTGATACAACGTGAATCCAGCCAACCTTGTTAGTTATTACTATCTTCGTTGGACTTGAAGTGTCTTGATATGATGTAACATGTGGCAACAGCGAACAAGTTTATTTACAAATTGATTTTATAGTTCTTTACATTGATAAAAATATGAAATTATGATATTGTTTGGGTTCTTGGAAAGAGAATATTAAATACATTCTTTTGAAAAGAACTGTTAATCTAGTTTGAAGAATAGTTTCATGTTCCTGATCGTAGAAGACACTTAAGCTCTATGAGTTTGTCAATTGCAAGAAAGGTTTGAAGTTGTCCCCAAATTGAAAAAGTTACATTTTCTAGAAATGTTGTATTTGTGGAACCAAAAGTATTATCTTAAATCTCAAAACATAAAGTATGTTTTGATTTCTTGTTTTATAACAGTTTGGCTACTAAAATGTTCTCTGAAAACTGTTTTATTATCTAAATTTTAGTGTTTTTTGTATTATTGTGTTTTTTAAACAAAAATTAGAACCATAGGTGTTCGTTTTTTCAAAAAACTTCATAACAAACAGACCTAACATATTTTCTAAACCAAAGTGTCTGTTAATCAAGGAGTTGAGCTTCATGAAGGACATGGCCGACAATATGAAATTGAAGGTGGATTTATATCAGTTAGGCATTAACGTTGTGGAATTCTGCGATGAAGTTACCCATGATGGGGTATTGATAGACTTGGACACTTAAGTCAATTCCCAAACCCAAAATTTCAGTCAAGGTTTCTGCACCTTCATCCCATTTTCCTATAGCATAACACATCTCTATATATATCTTCACCATTTTTTCTTTTAATGAAATACAAACACTAACAATGGGTGTATTACTACTTTCCTCTCATGTCTCCTCCTCTTCACCACCAATATCCCCAACCAGCAAACTTCAACAATCTTCAATTTCCAGGTATTATATGTACCAATCTCTCCCCCTCAACATGTGTTTAGTCTTGTATGTAGGTAATGAATGATAATTTTGTGGGGGGTTGGAATGTCAGGGGTTCAATTGGGGACATTCAAAAAAGAGGAAGGAGGGGTGGTACTGGCATTTCCTCATCCTTTCATTCTGTTTGTCTCAAACTGGAATCACTCATGTTTGACTTATCCACCCTCTCAGTCTGCTGCATCTGAAGGTGGGAATTAAAGCAAAAAACACCAGTGCCCTCTAACATAATTGGTTCTTTGTTTTGTTTCAGCCTGTGTTAATTATATCTCTATATATATATTCAAATTTAAATTCTTGTTCAGTTACAGTTGGCAATGGGTTGTTTCTTAGTTGTTCTTGAATCTGATTTTGTTGAAAAGTTATTTGCAATGAATTTTAGTTGTATGAACAATTAATTGATTCAGGGTGTTTTTCTGTTGTCAAGATTGTTTGGCAAGCAAGGGTTTTGATTTTGTATTTCAATTATGATTTCAGTACTCCTGGTTGGGATTGGAAGAATTCTAAAAACTTTGAATTTTCTTTTTGACATATTTAGAAAATAGAAAACCCAGAAGGGAAATAAAAACTGAAAGTTGACATGGAGAAAATTGACTTGATCAGTATAGAACTTAGAAAATGCAGAGAATGACCACAAATTATTCATGCAGAAAAATGAAAGAAAAATATCAAAAGTGTTGTGGTATGTGGCTCTTATTGGTGGATCAAAATGTGGAGATGCGAGAGGGAGGGGTGGAACAGTAGAGTATAGTATTTTTATAATTTTTTGTCTCCATGGTGTATAAATTAGTCTATGTAACACTATTTTGGTGATAGTTAAGTTTCAGGTTCAGAGCAATAAATTTGCAGTGACTAACTCTCTCTTGTTTTTCTGATTTATCACTAAGTCACTATACCTGCTGCTTTGAATCTCAGCACGAAAGCAAACATCTTCTGAAATCTTGAATTATTTTCAGTGTAATAGGCAAAATAAAGATTAGATGAACATGCTTTTGAAAATATATGTTTAGTACTCTTGTATTGTTGTTGTTCTTCATTTATTTTCTCGGTACATTATAGGAAGGCTTTATGATCTTGATGCATCTACTATGGTACCCAAAATGAACTAAAAACATTGATAAATGCATTTACAGCTTGAGAAGTCCAGTGTTTGCAGATATAGTTATAACCACAAGACTATGAAGGCAAGATTCAAGATGGAAGATGGAGACATCTTGCAGGGGAGGGCTTAGGCCGATCATATGACTGGGGATGCTCTTTCATCTGTCTCAGTGGCGCATTGCCAGATCCGGAGACACAACTCTGTTCCAGGAGGCACAGGAAATCCCAATACTGGGCAGACTTCAATGGCGCTCAGGAGCGCATTGATCCTCATCTAAACACACGGGTCCAACGAAGGCTATCAGATTGGATGGAGTGGTTAAAAAAAGACTGAAATGAGAAGCTTTGTGGATGAGTCCGTTTTGCTGAGGATACTCCCCAGATATCACCAAAAAGCCTTTGCGGAAACCACTGAAGCCAGATTTGCAGTAGGGAAATTTGGAATAATGCTATGGAAGTGACAATAAGCCAGAGCTACGACCAGGATGCTCATCGGCAGGAGCTGGCAGCAGAATGGTTGGCTGCTGGGAGGTTCGGTGACTGCGTTTGATTTTACAACGGATCTTGAAGCTGCAGTTGAAGGGAATTAGGAGGTTGAAGGACTCCAATGGAGGAGCCCCCAGGGATGATTGGGCTAATGCCTGAAATGCTGTGACTTTGTTGATAATCATGACACAGGTTCTACCACAACAACTTGTGTTGGCCGTTCCCATCAGACAAAAAGTCATGCAGGGATATGTTTATATCCTCACCCTCCTGGCATTCAATAAGTAATTTCTCATCTCTGCACTTCTTTTCCATATTTTTCAGTTTTTGAATAGTGGTAGATTCATTACTGGGCTTTGATCAAATTACCCCATTCAAAATTGGTTTCCTGGTGACTATTTCATATCTGTACTTTTCTTGTGACAGTTCTATGACCATTTTTCGCGCGGCTGGGGTCTGAAGGAGGATTTCTAATCTGACAATGATCAGGACCAGGGTGGGGATCAGCCAGCAGCTGGTGTATTCACGGCATCCTGACTGAATCTTTATGTAGCCGCTATTGATGACAAAATCATTGCTAAGATTTAGACAAAGGTATGATGTTTAGAAACACCTCAGTGCCTACAACATCAAAGTACTATGGAAACAATTATGCTGTGTGGAAACAGTAATATATTGGTCACGCATTCCATATTAGCTCCTGTCATATTTCATAATTAAGCCGGGAGTATTTGATGGCAGCAGTTGAATATTGCCCGCGGTGGAAAAAATTTATTTTCTATTGGTTTGATCCTTGATCATCTTTGGTTCAAAAGAAAACTATCTTTGCTGATTTTCTGACTCTGCTCATATTCAATAAAAAGCGTTTATGTTTTGTACCCTCATTCCTATTTGAAAAGAATAATATTGCATTTTGAACCTAATAGATCGTCATAATAGTAAACATATTTGAGGCGCGTTTGTCTTTTTAGCAGATTATTATTTTTTATTTTTTGTACTTAACACTTCTGATTTTCAAAAAATTTTTTGACCGAAAAGGTAAAATATTTGATTTTTTAATTCGAAAAGCCATATTACAAAAATCTATATCAAATCTTTTTTGAAATCTATATAGAATATTTCAAAATATTTTAAAAATACAATATTTTTTAATTTTTTAAATTATATATATATATATATATATATATATATACTCATACCTCTCTCTATATATATATATATATATATATATATATATATTCTATTTTAGTTATATAAAATAAATAAATAGATAAATAAAATAATTATTTTTGTAAATAATGATAATAATAATTATTTATGTATAATTTTTACTTAATATGTTAATATACAATTTTTTTATTTTTGTTTTTTATCCATAATAACCTTCATATCTGAAAGGAAAAAGAGGCAGGGGGTGATCGGAGGGAAGCAGCCTTTTGAAAAAATCTAGCCTTCCATTGTTTTTCTTTATTTGATAAGAATATCTTAATGGCGCCTTATAAAAATAGTAATTTATTTTCAGAGATATATATAAATACATGAAATGACAAAGGTATTTTTGTCAATTATGAGTCATTCTTCAAGAAAAAATATGGAAATGATTAGTTTTACAAATTTTGAGTTAATTAAGGTATTTTAACCTAATATTTCTATTATTTAAAAAAATCAGAATAATATCATTACACAAACAGGAAGTACTCACATAAGGTATTTTTAATACTTAAGATCATTTGATTTTAAACATATAAAAAATATGACTTAGCACTTAATAAATACAATATAAAAAATAACGATTTAATATTTAATCTTATTAAAGCATATTTAACATTGGTGATTTTAATAAAAGTTTTATTAACGAATTAAGTAAAAAAAAAAGCAATATATATATATAATATATATGCCACTTATATATACTCAACTCTCTATACCATACCATATATATACTCTTCTCCTCTCTACTCTAATGGCTGTGCATTTTGGTTAATAATGCTTGTTAATGCCAACAAAACCTACAAAATTTGATAATAAGCAGTGGCTTTGAATACTATGACTCTAATTTATGCAACATATTGGCGAAGACCATGATGTGATTTTTATGATTAGAATGTGCTGCCCGTTTGAATAAATCGACAAATAAGCAGCAGGTATCAAACGTTGTAACAGGCGACATACTGAAAGCAAAAATTGCCAAAGCCAGATGTGATGAAATCATGAGAAAGCACGAATTAGCTTGATGTGGCAGATAACATTTGTTAAAGAAAGCCAGTGTAGGGTGCCGTGGAGTGATTTTAGGTAAAAACGTGGAGGTTTTTGGTACACCGCCTTCGCAAAGTGTGGTCCATATCGAATTATGCCAAGAAAACACGTCAGATGGTGCATTTGTTGCAGCGTCTTCAACAAAGTGTGGTCTATATACGACCACAGCTGGAACACGTTGATGGCCATATGTGAAGAAACGTTTTGGCAACGTCTGAGCTAGGAATTTTATAGTCATTCTCAGTGCCTCTGTGATGGGCCGAGAGGGTTTATATCTCGGCGAGCATTTGTGTTGTTTTAGTTGTTCTGTTGAGAATACGCCATCGTAGAGGGAACGAGAAAGTCGCGGAAGGAAACAACCCAATTCCAGGAATTATCGATTAATCGAGAAGAGAAGAAGAAGAAGAAACGGATGGAGCAGAATCTTAATCTATTTATTTTCTTTGCGTTTGAATGCTTATTTGGAATCAAAAGCATGAATAAGATTATGCTTTTCTCACCATTTAGTATCAAAAACCATTATGATTTTACTGTATGATGTTTTGAGATAAAACCATGAGAATACTTTGAAATGGTACCATGAATTTGGGTAGCCACAAATCATTTATTGATGGAAAATGTGGTTTAATGGGGTGGCTTGAGTTAGGATCCGCCCGATGCGGAGGTTGAAGAAGACCTGCCTCCTTTTGGATTTGCATGGATTAAGGAAATGCCACATGTCCGGATGCCCACAATGGCTGGCGCGAAACTTCTTCTGAATAAGTAACAACCTTGGCCATGGATAAGAATAGGAAAATATAAGAAAAAGTTACGTGGTGAACCAGGACCTAAAGATCATTTGCAATCTCAGTTTTCATAGATTATTTTGGTTTTTTGTGTCTTTGTAGTTTTTGTTGATACTCTTCTTTCATCAAAAAAAAAAATCCATGGACCTAAGGTTCCAAAGGCCAATAGGAAGCCAACAAGCACCATTGGGCACATGCCCAAATTGATGTTTAGTCCCAACAATAATTTAGTATATTATATATTGTGTATATCATAAAATAATTGGACAATATTCATGCAATTAAAATTATTATTTGTATATATTTGATTATATTAACGATGAAGCCGTTTTAAAATTAACATCTCCGTTTTTAATGTTTTGGATATGAATTAATTTATGTGAGCCTATATCATTTCAATTTATGCACTTAACTCAATTTTGAAAAAAAGGCTCTTAAGGTTTGGGCCCCGGATCTTTAATTTGAAACGATATTGTTGAGTGTGCGTAATTTGGATAATAATATCTTTTGTATTACCTTGAATATCCATTGAAGTATTTAAGAAATGTCTTGCATGATAAATATAGTTTTTGATCAATTAGAGGTTGGCCACAACATCTTTGATTATAAAAAAATCTTACAGCATTAATTTCTTCTTAAGTCACACTTATATATTGAGGACATTTATTGTGATCCGAATTATACCTTCTGTAAATAATTTTATCCATGGGAATTTTTGGTATGTTGGTATGATTAATTAGGGCATAATAATCATGTTATATTTATGTAAATTTACCACAAGGTGAGAAATTGAGGGCATAAATTTGATAATGGATTTTCCATACAATCAATTCATTAGTGAGACTTTTATTTAACATTACCAGTCTTATATCTTGAGTTCATTGTTTATATCACATCAATTATGAATGAGTGCCAGATTATTGTCTAACATAAAATTTGTGCCTGTGATGTATATTTGATACATCAGTTTTACAGACCTAAGTACTCGTGTTGGTATAATTGGATGAATTGGTAGCAAATTGCAAAAACATGAAAGGGGGTGAATCCATTCCTTTATTTGGGATGGATGGACATTGACTATGCCACAAGGAAAGATGAACTAAATTACTATTGGCTTTCAAAGGAAAAAATTTTCCAGCGACAATGGTGATCAGTACTTTCCATGGCCCATGTTCGCCAAAGATGACCTCTTCGGCGTTGTCGTTGTTGGATTGAAGCGGCACACACCAATCTTTGGGCATTATGGCGGTGGCAAGTAATTGCGCCGGATCAGCACACTTGCCGGCACTTTAATCATGAAAAATTTTGTCACTAGACCACTAGTGTGAAAGGTGTGATGACACTCTGTGGAAATGAGAGACATAATAGCTCAACTAAAGGGACTTGAGGTTGATATGTCTAAAACCTTCATAGTACACTACATTTGGAACACCCTACCACAACAATACGGACCCTTCAAAATCTCCTACAACACACATAAGGATAAATGGTAGATCAATAAATTATTGACCATGAGTGTTCAAGAGGAAGGAAGACGTTTTATGAATCAGGGAAAACAATGTTGGTCACTCAAAGAAAATTACCCAAAGGTGAGGAGGAATGGTAAAAATCAAAACCAATAAGGGGAAAAATAAATTTTCTACCCCGATGAACATCAGAGAAGTCAGTGTTTTCTATCAAAAAGAAGGGGACACATGAAGAAGAGTATTATAAATTTAAAGTACTTGAAAATAAGGTAATTCAATCTCTTTAATAATTTATTATGAATCTAATATGATGAATATTAATTATAATATGAAATTAGATTAGATTAGTTACTGATATATTTCCATATGTAAAATACATTATGAGGACTTATTGAGCAGAAACTGGTGCGGGAAGTGTGAGCGGAAATTCTCTTCTATATCATTGACAGGGTTGAAACTAATGAATCATTGATCTGTGTTGTGTCGGATAGATAATATGTTTTGGTTTAAATGTTTTTGGTGCTATTTTATTTGGTTTCTGACATTATTACCTCCATTCCCGAATGAAGGTCTATCATCTCATTATGGAACCAATAGTAGTCTTAATAATATTAAAAACACATTTAAAGTGGGTTTGTTTTTTGACATATTATAACAATTCTTTTCCTTTAGTATTTATTTTTATTTAAATATACTTATTTATGATTTTTGAAATTTTCTGAGATAAACGTTAAATCTCTTGAACTTTAAATGTTTATAAATAAAATCATAAAATCTTTCAAAATGTCTTTAAATAAATATTTTTTGTTTGGTTTCATGAATTATTGTTTTAAATTATTAATTTTATATAAATATATATATATACATAATATTATATATAATAACCTTTCATAATATATATATATACCTATATACTCTTATATATATATTCTATTTTAAGTTATATAAAGAAATAAACCAAATGAATAAATAATAACTATTTTTTGTGGGAATGATAATAATAAATTAAAGTATCATGAAATAAATTCTAATATTCATTTTTTTTTTATCAATATGTTCAATATATTCATACATATATTATAATTTATTTTATTTTATCATAATATATTATGTAAAGATTTGAGTTGGATAAAAAGATATTTTGAAAATAGACTTGAGAAATCCACAATCATGTTGAATTTTACCATATTTTATTAATAAAAATATATGTGTTTTCCACTCATTATTGTTTCTCAAGAAATATATAATACATATTATTGAAAGGACATTTTGTACAAACTGTGAATTCATTCTTCAAGAAAAAACATGGAATATTATTAACTAAATTTTGAGTTGTTACAGATTACTTCCTTAAATATTTATGTCTATTTAAAAAAAAACCAACAAGCTATCAGCATTATAAATGTGTACTCATACGTGACAAAAGAAGCAGATTTAATATGTACTATTATTTCTTATATACCATATATAGCATAAGATATCTCTTTGTTTGGCAGTTCTCAATTCAGTTCTTATTATGAGTCAATTAAAACAATCATTTGGAACTCAACTCAACCTAAACTTGTTTTTTAAAAGAAAATAATTTTATTGATTGAAACTAGCAATATATCTCAAAATCAAATTCGCTAAAAATCATAGAGGATGAAACAACACACATATTAATAGAAAATAAGTGATGAGCTTAAAAGTCATCTATTTTTAGTCCATTTTTCTGCTTGATTTTCATTTAAAAAAGGACAATTAATTTGCAGAAATATGAAGAAACTCACCAATTTGTTAATAGCAGGGAATTCAAGAAAAAGAAGAATTTTAGCAGAAAAGAAGCAGAAGGTGGATGAGCGTTAATGAGATAATAGGCTGAAGCAAGTTGCAGCAGGAAAGGCGCACAAAGATGAAGGAACTTGATGTCGTGAAGTTCTAGAAGCAATCAAAATGCATATCCGTGTCGCAGCTAGCTTAAACTCCAATGGAACGGCTTACTCTCAAGAACAAGGCAAGCCGAGGGGTTAAAGAAATTCGTGTGAAGCAACCAGAAATGAAGAAAGGAAGACTTCATGTCGCGATATCCGATGTTGTCGTGACATCGGACACTAACAGCCGTATAGCCGCGACAACAAGAGGTGAAGAGAAGAGGTCGTACATCCACGCTCTAGACAAGCCGCTGCGACATCGAAACCCGAAGAAATTTGATAGAGATCGCCAAAGTAGAAGCGACTAAGCTATGATGTGTTTGGTGAGGTAGCCGGCGTCGCGACAAGAGATCGGGCGTTTCGGCACCAAGAGCACCGCCTGAAAGCTCGGGTTACGAATGGCTGTCGCTGACAAAAATTGATGTCGCGACATCGAGACAATTAATCCAAGGTCATAAAGCATTCATGAGCTGATGTCGCGACAAGGGATTGATGTCGCGACATCAGGCACTAATAAATGAAAGCTGCAGAGGCTTAAGTAGACGTCGCGACGTGAGATCGAAGTCGCGACATGGATGATGTCACGACAAGAAAGTTGAAGTCGCGACCTGAACATTAACATGGGCCAACCCACTTGGAAATCCACAAAGACTGCATTGGGATTAGGGCCCAACTGAGAAACCCTATAAATACGCTAGCCTATCCGTAAGAGGAACGAAGCTGACTACCACTGCACGAGGTCTGATAGCCGAAGGCTCATTTTCTTATTTTTCTTTTCTTTTCTTTTCTTTTATTTTTCTTCAATGTTAATAGTTAGATTAGATTAGATTTATCGCTCTAGTTTTTCTTTATTTTCTGAATCGATGTTATCGCTTGAGTTAAAGTCAATGCGACCAATTTTTTCAAATTACTACCTGGAATGTTGAAGTTCAGACAAATTTCTGGAATTGATTTTTCCAAGCTTCAAACGCAGCTATTCTATGGATCGTAGGAATACCAGAGTGTGTAATCTCAACAGGAACCCAGCCTTCCACTGGTAAATGTTATAGCCGTAAATTATCTTTCCCGTAGTCGCTTCCAGCAGCCTTGTGAATTTCGCCAGAATTTATCGTTTTAAGGTTTGGAATGTGTTTTGATCTGAATATCAGTCTCTTATACCCGTTTAAGATTTGTTTAATTGCTCTGATTTCAAGGAGGTCCTCTGAGTGATTACGTAGAAGACATTCCCGGAGTTATGAACATTTTCAAGGTATATTAACCTCAAGGTTTGAGATCCGCGATTTGTAAGTTTACTTAGATAAATCCTCTTCTCACTTGAAATCAAGAACAGTTGAACCCAGTTATCAATTTAAACAAGCAAAGAGTTCACCTCAATTCCTGGATAGTGAGCTAACCCATGTTAGTCGAGATCTAATCAAGAGAGGGTAATCTATTCTAATTTTGAGGAAGAGCAAACTGAGGTTGTATATCCTCGTCAATCGAAATTTGAGCTAAGGTTTCATGTACCAGAAATGGGGTATGAAGTATTGCAAAAGAAAAATACCCAGATTAAGGAAATCCCTTTTAAAAGTAGTTATCTCATTCCCTGTATTCGAGAGAATCAGGTCAAAATTAGATAATGAATTGTGGAGTGTGGAGAGATCCAGCTGCACTGCTAAATGCCTCGACGATTTTAAACCTCGAAATGATTAAGAAATTTTAGGACAAGGTTAACTACAGGAATTGATACTTCACTATAACAGTATTCTTGATGGGTACTCCAAAGGATAACTATCTGTTTCCATTTATTTTCTTTTCTATTAATTATTCTTTATTCTTTATCTTCATTTGATCGTTCGCTCGCTTA
This sequence comes from Tetrastigma voinierianum, assembly GCA_016808115.1. Taxonomy (NCBI): domain Eukaryota; kingdom Viridiplantae; phylum Streptophyta; class Magnoliopsida; order Vitales; family Vitaceae; genus Tetrastigma; species Tetrastigma voinierianum. Next base: position 125,679 of record JAEQBH010001853.1, on the reverse strand, counting down.
TTTTCCTTTGTTCGCTTGATTTTCCAGCACCTTTAATGCTGGATCCTACTATCATTTTTCGTCCAAATAGTATGGAAATTGAGTAAATGTGGTAGTTGAGATTTAAAATTTCGAGATCTCTGTGGATCGATATCCGGACTTCTTAAATCCATTTTATTACTTGTCGACCTGTGCACTTGCAGAATATCAGACCAAAACCAAACTTTGAAAATGATTTACTCTAAGAGATTTTTGGTTTATATAGTATAATGTCAATAAGTTTTATGGCAAGGTTGCCGGGGATTAGATAATAGTTCTTCGTAATTCTGTTATAAACTCGTATGTCATTCGTCTCACTAACAAGTTTTACGACATCGTTGTCGTGACAGCTAATAGTCCTTGGACACTGATGTGACAAATTAGCATATGTGTTTTGGTCTAACAACAAGTTTTATGGCGCCGTTGCCGGGGATTAGATAATAGTCCTTGGTAATAACGTCGTAAATTTGTATGTCTTTTGGTCCGGTTAACAATAAGTCGGCTCAAAAGCTACAATTTGATAATACTAAAGTGACTAGAATACCTATGACTCTAATTATGCAACATATGGATGACCATGATCTGATTTGTTATGATTGAGTGTGCTTTGCTCATCTAAATCGTCCATAAATAAACGCCACAACAAAATGTCGTTACAAGACCACACAAATCCATACGCCGCAACAAGACGATGGTGAAATCATAGAAATAATGAAATAAAACTCAGATATGTGTGGAATAACTGCTTTATTAAGAAATAAAATGATATAAAGATGACCTCATACAAGCAGATTTGGTAAAGAATAAGGCGGTTTTGTCGCCGCTTTTCACCAAAGTGTGGTCCATATACGACCACACTTGAAACATGTCGATGGTGCATTTTGCTACTGGCGCCTTCTATATGTGACGCCCCAAATCCCGGGTCCGTTTGACTACCCACAACCCGCGTGAGTCACTGCGGAATGTCGGGTGACTCGACATCTCTGACAAATCGCAGAGTCTCCTTTGTACGGGGAGCTCTACCCAAATACAAACCTGTCCTAAACAATCCAATATAACATTTATATGAGTGAAACGGCCACTTGGGCCCACAAATCAATACTCATCCAAACAAATCCCAACTATATACAATAGTTTCAAAAGGTAATAAAATTATCCTTATACATCGTATGATCAAACTTAGAGGAGTTCTAATACATGTGTACATAACAAACCAAAGCCACAACCCAAATTTTCTTCTAAACGACTCTAGGATGAGTCGCCTCCTCGACCGCCCCGTAATCGAAAATAATATCCCCGACAAAAAGGAGTTATCGCCAGCAGCGGAATCATCCTAAATGTTACTCCCCACCTAAGTGCATATGCAATGCTCCAGCAAACACACATTCAAAGCAAATTCGTGATCCTACTTGAATGTCAAAATGACCAACCCACGTCCCGAAATCCTTCGACTTCACACTCGCTCTAAGCCACGTATGAGAAAACATCTTTTCAAAACAATTTCGTTGTTTTCGAACTATACTACCGGGCGATCGGGTCAAAATACCTGACTACCCTCCGAGGCGACGTGTTGGAAAACCTTTCAAACAAATATATCCCTATCCGAAATGGATCTGGACTGCCTCCCACCCCACTCTCGTGAAATTCATCCCCGTGAAATTCCTTTAAACCATTTTCATTTTTTCTTCAATTTTTTCATGTCATGCACTACCTAATTTCTAGGCTGCCCCAAAGGTATATGAGATGCATTATGCCATTTCACACAATATAAAAACATGCAAATATCGCATCATGCATATATTTACACTTACAATTACACCATATGTAATTTTAACAATATCAACCATCACCCAAATTAGCTCACTTGAGCTAAACACAATCTCATCTTCAATGGCCCATACACACAATTATATTCCATATAATTGACCAAATCACAATTTCATCTCCAATGGCCTATACACACAATTATATTCCATATAATTGTGACATCATATTAATACAAGAAGTTCATGCATTAACCTATCCATTTCCACACTAATCAAGCCATTCATATTTCAACACAATTTATACCAATATACCCAATATGCATATATTCTCAATTCTACAATTACACCACATGTAATTCAACAATATCAACCATCACCCAAATTAGCTCACTCGAGTTTCAAACACAATCTCATCTCCAATGGCCCATACACACAATTATATTCCATATAATTGAGAAAATCACAATTTCATTTCCAATGGCCTATACACACAATTATATTCCATATAATTGTGACATCATTTTAACACCTCAAGCATTAACCTATTAATTTCTTTGATCAACCAACTCAAGCCACTCCCATCAAACAATTCAAATGCCGAAACACATGGACATTTATGGTCCATTTCATACAACCGACCGTTTCACGGGCCCCAAAACAAAGCAAGTGGCTGTCCACGGCAGCCCACTCCTCCTACATCGGCCTCCTCTTAGAACCGACCCATACCCATTTTCGGCCCCTACTTCACCAAAATAGAATTTAATGCATAAATTCCAACATAAAATGTACTCCCCAATCAGTTTCCTGGGACGCTCACGGACTGTCCAAAATACCCAAAAATTTCCACACTTCGGTTCTAAGATTTGGGACCGATCAAACGGTCACTCACGACCTCAACCCAACACAAGCATCAACAAAGCACTTAAATAAGGGTTAAAACAAGTAGGATAAAACCCCTACCTCACGGAGTTTGTTGAAAACTCCCAAACCGGAGCTCACGCTGTAGCCCTGGTCGTGTAACAACTTTCCTTCATTCCGAAGAATTCCAACTACCGGATCTCCTCAAATCGAGAGAAGGAGGTCCTTCTCTCTTTAAAATCAGATCTTCCATAGCCACAGATCCCTTTCTGGTTCTTTCACGTTTTGGCTCAATTTGAAGGAGACAACACTATGCATAATTTTGTCTTATTCATTAAGAAATCCCAAAATGCCATCCATGTCCCATTTTTGGATTTTTGACATGTGGCACGATCTCGGCCATCCATTTCCATCATTTCTCTACTCATGAAACTTATGTCACATGAGTACATGTTATATGTGACTTTTGTCACGTCAAATATAGTTTTACGGCACCCGATACTCGGTGCCTCGAAAAAAGTGAAATTCCCGACTATTTCGGAATTCAACGAAATTCGACGTGGTAGCTAGATTTCGCGAGACAATTCCAACGGTGAAATGCGTTTCATCATCTGAGATCCAGAGAATAAATTTTGGATTTTTGACCGAAATTACGATTTTGCCATTTTTGAGAAAATTGGATTTTCTCGGGTCTTACACTATATATAACCACACCTGGAACACGTCAATGACGATATGTGAAGAAAAGTTTTGGCTACGTTGATGCTATGATTACCCAGCTTCATTCTCAACCGCCTTTGTAATGTGCAAAGGTCTATAAATATCGAGCGAACATTATGTTGGTCTCCAAGTTTGTTTTCACAAGAATAGACCATCGCAGAGGTGAGAAAGGAGATCTTAGAAGAGCAACCCAATTTCGGTTCTCAGATTCAATTGATGAAGAAGCAATGACTTGAGGTAAGAATCCTGATTTATTTATTCCGTTGTGTTTTGAATGCTTAATTGGAATCAAAAGCATTAACAAATCATGTTTTTCTCTTACATTTGGTATTATAGCAATAGGATTTTTGCCTTTGTCTTGTGATGTTTTTAAATGAAAATACTATGAGGAATCTCTAGGAAATGATTTTTCATGAATTTTGGTATACAAATCACATTCTATTGATGAGAAAAATGTGGGTTTTGATTCAAGTCTGAAGTGGGTCAGATCCCACCCGTCTGGAGGTTGAAGAAGACCTCCTTTTGGTTGCATGGATAGGGAATTCTTATCTTGTATAATGCAAGGTTTAGCCATAAACCTATTTTGAATAAGTATAACCTTATTTTGGATAAGAATAGTAAAATATAAGAAACTATTGTATTAAGGAGAATTGAACCAGGGACCTAAGGTTCAGGTTAATAAGAAGCACGCTTAGTTGATGTTTAGTCCCAACAATGATTTGCTATATCATATGCTATACGGATCAGAATAATTGGATATTAATTTCATGCAATTGAAATCATTATTTTGTATATATTTTATGATATTACGATAAATGATTTTAAAATTAATATCCCAATTTTTAATGATTTTGGATATGGATTAAATTTATGTGAGCCTATATCATTTTCAATTTATGAACTTAATTCAATTTTGGAAAAAGGCTCTTAAGGATTTAATTTGACCCTATATTGTTGATATGAATAATTTGGATATTATTCATATTTTTATTGCTTATGAATATCATTGAAAATTATTTCAATGTCTTGTGATCCGTATGATTTTGGTCAATTAAAGGTTGGCGACAACATCTTTGATTATGAAAAATCGTACATTGATTTGTTCTAGATCACACACACACACACACACACACACACACACACACACATATATATATATATATATATATATATATATATATATATTATGGGGCATTTAGATGTGATCACTTATACCTTATATGATAAATTTTATCCCATATGGAATTTTTTTGTTATATTAATATGTTTGACTAGGGCATAATATCATATTATATTTTTAATTGCATCATAGTAATTGGGAGAAAATTGAACATAATTTGATAGTTTTGTCATATATAGTTAAATAAATTAAATTGAATTGAGACTTCAAATTAATGGTAAAGTCTTATGCCACTGGATTTATTGTCTTTATACATAATTTACATCAGTAAATTATGATTCATTATTCTAGCCTCAAATTTAAGCACTTATAAGCATGTATATTTATTCGGGTGCGCTATGCAACCTACAAACCACTGTTAGGGTGTAATATTCTCGAATTGAGTAGCAATTTTAAAACATAGCTATTTCTAATCCTTCTTTATTTGAGATGGATGGACATTGATTATGCCATAAGGAGAGATGAACCAAAAATTGTTGAAACCAATACTAAAGAATAAAAGATACTCCATGAACAGTGAGAGCGATCAAATCGCCTAAGCGTTATGTTCATAAAGACGAGTATCTCTATTGGTATTCATGGTTTAGTCAGGTAGCATACCAATGTTTGGGCATTGCTTAAGGCGATTGATGAGCAATTCACCACTTCAGATAGTTAAAGCACTTGCCAACACCCTAATCATGAAATTTTCATCACTAAGGCTCACTAGTGTGAAAAATGTGCATGGCACATCATGGAAATGAGAGACATAGCAGCTCAACTAAAGGGACTCGAGGTTGATATGTCTGAAACCTTCCTAGAACACCACATTTTGAACACCCTACCTCAGCAATATGGACCCTTCAAAATCTCATACAACACACATAAGGATAAGTGGTCGATCAATGAACTATTGACCATGTGTGTTCAAGAGGAAGGAAGGCTGCTTATGGAACAAGGGAAATGTGCAAAGCTGATCACTCATGAAAAGTATCATAATCGAGAAAGGAATCAGAGTAAAAATCAAGCCAATAAGAAAGGGAAAAATAAAGTACTACCCAAGACGACATTAAGAAAGAATCCAATTGTTTCTTCTGTAAAAAAAGGGACACATGAAGAAGGATTGCGCCAAATTTAAGATATGGCTTGAAAATAAAGGTAATCTCGTGTGTTTGTTATGAATCTAATGTGGTTGATGTTAATCATAATACATGGTGGATTGATTCTAGGTCTACAATCCATATTTTGAATACCTTGTAGGGTATGCGAAACTTGAGGAAGCTAGTGGGAAGTAAGCAAAACGTCTTATCTAGCAATAAGGTCATTCATAGTGGAACCACAGACATGCACTTAGTCTCAGATAATGGTCGTGTTTGGTTTAGAAAGGACCTTTTGTAATCAGCTTCTCTAGAAATTTGATTTCAGTTTCAAGGCTTGTACCTTTAGGATATTACTTTAAGTTTTCAGATTATACCTTCAGTTTATTTTATAAATCTAAACTTGTTGGAAATGGTATTTTGTCTAATAGTCCTTTCTCTATTAATCTATAATACAATGCGGCGGTTTTGCATACTCATACTGGCAATAAACAATGTACTGTGAATAAAGATTCCTCTAAATCGTGGCATCGAAGACTTAGACATATTTCCATTGATAGAATTAAGAGATTAGTGAATGACAGAGTATTGAATATTCTGGATTTTATTGATTTTGACACTTGCGTAGACTGCATAAAGGGAAATCAAACTAAAAAGTCCAAAAAAGGTGCTAAGAGGAATGCTAACATATTAGAAATTATACACTCAGATATATGTTGTCATGACATGGACTCTCATGGTCCAAAATATATCATCTCTCTTTATATGATTATTTGACACATGTAATTTTATATGCCTATAATTGATGAAGCCTGCACGCCCTTAAGGTTTTTTGGCGTCAAGTGGAGAAGCAAATGTGGTAAGTAAATAAAGGTCAAACAAATAAAGGTGGAGAATATTATGGAAGATACATTGAAGATGGACAAGCAATTTGGTCCATTTGCTAAGTTCCTTTCAAGTATAGGGATTGTCAGCCTAATACACTATGTTTTGTTCTCCAGACTAGAATGGTGTAGTAGAAAGTAGGAACAGTACTTTATCAGACACGATGCATAACATGTTAAGTAGCTCTAAGCTACCTAAATTCTTGTGGACTAAAGCTCTTAAAAAGAATATATATATATTAAACTTGGTTCCAACTAAGGCCGTTGCAAAGACTCCATTTGAGCTATTTAAAGGTTGGAAACTATTACATCTATCTGTCAGACGTCTCCAACAAGAATTATAATCACAAGAGAAAAAACTAGACCCAAGGACTATTAGTGACATTCCAGAAGTCTATGGTCAGATTCTACTATCCATCTCATAGCCTTAGATTTGTGAATCAAGTAATGTTAAGTTTCGAGGATAACTTAAAGGATTCAGCTACAGTAGTGTAAATCTAAATCAACAATATTTATATCCTAATCGCATTGCCAGCAAAGCTACTGTAGTATAATGGCTCTAGGGTCGAACACAGGGATGAGTTTTCTTCTGTATTAAATGATTTGCGTGATTCAAAATGGTGAATTTCAATTGGATTGAGTACTTACAAAAATGTGGAGCTGATGGTCGTTGTGTCGAAATTAAAATGAAGGAAAATAAGAAAAGAACCTCAAGCCCCAGCCACTGGCTAGGCTCTTAGGCAACCAACATGTCCTCGTGTCTTTTCCTCTAGAGGATGACCTATAGTCATTTCCCGAACCGAATCTTCATTTAGCTTTAAAACCTAAACCCTAAAATTTTCCTTCTTGAAACAAGGCATTTAATGGGCATAAATGTCCCTGACGGTGAGAACATATCTCAAAAACCTACCCTACAATAACTAATAGGAGACAACTAACTGGGCATCAGTGGATCTAGTGAAAGTATCCACTGAACCCAAAGAAAGCTTGCCAAATAAACGTTAAGGAGGGTTAATGGAAGATTTAAACCTATCAGGAAAAGCAGAACGAAACAACCATAAATGCTCTCACATGAAGTATAGAACAGTTATTTACTCTTAAACTGCACTCAAAGGGCCTCTCCCCTTCAAGGATGGGGAGGCGAGCGAACATTCTTGATTTGTCATCAATAAAGGGTGTTTAAGTAGCTGAGAAAATGGAAAAGAAAATGAAAGAAAGTGAAGCAGAGAAGAGGAGAAGGGGGAAAGCTGAAAGCTTCCCGTCGTTTTATTGATTGATTGAAAGTTTGTACAGACTGAGGCTTATATATGCTCAGAACAAGGGGAAATTACAAAAACAACCAAGATCGGAAGGTATTAGAAGGGATAAAATGGGAAGAAACAAAAAATTGTAACAAAAATATGAGGCGTCAAAAAGCAGGTGAACAGTGGCAGGTAAGTGAATAGTGTGCGCATGATTTCCTCAAACGTGTGAAAATTTTGATGTGCTCCATTTTGTTGCATTTTCTGCTCTTCTTTCCTTCTGGTCTCTGATCTGCAATGCTGAGTTTGACTCGAATTCTTCGTGCTAGGATCCACTCAACAATTTCGGCATAAATAGCTTGCAAAAATTGCCACAAAATGCAATCAGTAGAATAACAGGGACCTTAATATGTAAATCAAGTTAATTACGCCGACACATACAAAGTGCTCAAAACTCCGTACAAATGTGGTCCAAAATAATACTTTGAGACCACTCATACCCCAACCTACACATTGCTAGTCCCTTAGCAATGAAAGAAAGAAAGAAAGAGAGAGCGTACAAAACGAAATCAAAATTATGCTCACAAAAAATATATATTTCAAAAAGGTTGTGAATGAGTAATGCCTAACCCTAAGTGAGAATCATCAAAACCTTGCCCAATAACTATCTTGAGAGAATGAATGCCATACAAAATTGAGTATCAAAAGAGCCTCCATCTCGAAGGAATCAACCAGAAACTTCCACTGTGGTCTAAGTGTTTGTTTGATCAAGCCAACAATAATCGCTAAACTCGCACTCTCCCCAACCTAGCTAGCTGCCACAACCTAGCAACTACAACTTAAATAGATTAGGACCCAATCTTATTCCACAACTCTATTTGTGTTGTAGGGGTGCAATGTTGGAGGAATGACCACCAAAGTCCATGTAACGGATTCACCTTCCCGATGACTCCCAACCACTAAGCTTAGCACCAAGTCATAAGGATCTGACCACAAACTCTTTAGGGTTTCACCCCGGACTTCGAATGATTTTGAGACTCCAGCACCTACAACTTGCTAAACTCCACCTATCCACCCGTAGCGAGCACTAAGTCGGTGGCTCCCAACCAGTTGGCTTAGGGCATCGGGCTTTAAAGGCTTTCGCCATATACCCCTGACGTGCTCTGTTTCTACAAGCAAACAAGCAGTAATTTTTCTTCTTTCTTTTTTTGCTTTTCTTTTTCTCTTCTTATTTTGGAAGACACATTACCTTCTCTTTATTCATGGGTCCTAACCTATAACAAGTGGTCAATGAAACTAGGGTAGGTTTACAATGTTTAGAGGTAGGCGCAAACCCTATTGTTGAAAATCGATGTGCACCGTGGTGTGGCTAGCTAAAGTGAAGAAAAGGTCAAAAGCAGCATTCAACTAACCATCCACTAACTAGCAAGGTGCATCAATCTAACATCAATAGAATTGGACAAAGTTTCAATTTTCCAACTTGCAGGTAAGGCAAAACCACAAAAAAATTTGGGTGCAAAATGGGTCCAATTTTTGAAAAAGTAAGCTGTATAGTATAAAAACTTCACAAAAAAGAAAAACAGCAAGCCACTGGACATCAAAAAATGGGCTTGCTCAAAATAATAACAAAAACATAAATGTACGCCACTTCCTTCGCTAACTCTCCCCCCAACCAAATGTCACATTGTCCGCAATGGGGCTCGGATTGGAAAGTTAGAGAAGGAAGTTCTAATTCTCCTTTTTGATCAAGCTGTACTTGCTTTGGATAGTACATTTTGCAAGCTTTCCATCGACACCTTATTCACTCCGTTTGGGCTTCAAATAAACAAGTTAGGAGAAGAAAAGAGAGGAAAAAAGTGACCAGTTGGAGCATTTTTAAAATTAAACCTTTATAATAATTTCAAAAGTGTTCTTTATGGCTATATTTGGATTCTACACTCTCTAATCTTTCCAACAGTACCAAGAACGCCTAAAACGGAGTTCGGATGAAAAAGTTATGCGTGAAACAAAATTGGGTCATGGAATTTGAGCAGGTCAAGGAAATTCTCAAGATCGCGAAATTTTTTTTTTAAAATATAAAAAATAATAAAAATAAAATAACAAAAACAAAAAAACAAAATTTTTAACAATTTTTGAAGACTAAAATTTTTCTATTTATTTATTTTTGAATAATAAAAATAAAAATAAAACACTTTTTTCTTTTTTATTTGAATTTACTGCTTAATTTTTTTCGTTCTTATATGGGGGCGTCATTCATACACATGTGTTTGAGAAAATTAAGAACCTGCGAAATTTCGCAAAGGCGGGGGAATTTTCCGGTGAGTCTCGCAAACATTTGACCAAAATTGCAAAAATAAACACATAAAAAGTTAAGAAAAAATGCAGAAAATTGAAAATTAAGCTAAAAACAAATATTAACTAAAAATTAGAGAAAATCTAAGAAGTAAAAATTAACTAACTCAAAGTAAAATAAAATAAAATAAGATAAAATGAAAACAAAAAGTGGGGGAGACTGAGTTTCCAAACTCCGTTCCTCAAGCCTTAGGAGGTCATTGAACTGTGGAGCCCAAAATGCCGAGGTCTGTGTGCTCCAACCAACCCACCCGAACCATCCACTATGCCATGTGCTATGTGTAGCTGCCATTGTCTTTGATGTAGTGGCAAAGGCTTGTACAATGGCCACTAATTTCTTGAAGTTTTGCAGGCGGTATGTTATAAAATTGGTGTGGCCTTCCAAAGTGGTGCCCGTGGGTCGGTCGGCTGCAGCGTGATATACTCTAGCAAAGGTCACTGTCAAGCAAAGGACATTAGGATCCAAATCTATGGGGATTGTCAGTATGAGCTTTGGGGGCTCCTCCCCACTTCCTTTCACGCTCCTCAGTCTGATTGGGAGTTCTTTCCCATGGACGTGGCACCAATATCCGAGGATTCTAATAATATCACGAGATTCTAATAGTTCTTCTTAGCATTTGCTCCTCCACCATGGGTGTCAGTTAGGCACTCTTCCTCTTGACTCTCTTCCTCTTGATGATCATCTTCTTGAAGCGAAACTTTGAAATTAGATACTTGCAGAGTTGTCAAATTTATGCTCCTATTTAAGCTGAAGTCCATAAATTCTCTTGTTTACATTGTTTTAAAGTAGTGTCAATTTTGAATTAATTGAGCATTGATTGTCTTCGTCCCAAACAAGCTACCCACTAGCTTGGTGAGGTTCGCATGGCTTCTTCCACTTCAGAGCAGTCAGATCCAGTGATTTGATGGTATACACACCCATAAGATGCACCACAGGGAGGGTGACTCAACCCAGCCTATTTACTTCCATATTCCTTCGCATTACGTATGTCTGTAGTTTCTCTCCATTGTGGTATTGACTGCAATCGCTTTCTCCTCTCTAGGTGTTCCATTTGGATCACAATTAAAGCCTACCAGTTTTGTGGGAGATTGACTTTGACCAGCCTTCCTCTTGGATTTCTAATCCACTGGAAATTCCTGTAGTAAAAAACAAGGCAACCACCCAACGACCAAGAAGCAATCCTACCTAAAAGGTTAGGAACTGTGAACTGAAACTAAGATTAACGGTAATATATACAGAGAGAAATTCACCAAGACTTGTGATGAGGATCACAAGTGTTCATCAGGTCAACATTTGCACTTAGCACCATCTGGGAGTAATGACGCCATTTGATTTGTGTCACGCAGGTGCAATCTAAATCAACAATATTTATATCCTAAATCTCACCGTCGCAGCAAAGCTACTCGTGAGTTAAGGCAAGGCAATTCCTCCAGTAACGAAACACAGCAGATACGGGTTTCGTGACAAACGATCAGCGCTGATCAAAAATGGTGAATAATTTGGATTTGGTTTGCTTGCAAGGTCCAGGTGTAAGAGCTCTTCCAGACTTATCACATACTGGTACCCGAAACACAGTGCCAAGAAAAGAACTCCTCAAGCCTCAAAGACCGGGGGTTAGGGTTTTTAGGGCAACTACATCATGTCCTCAGGTCTTTTTCCTCGTTGGGAGGATGACCTATAGTCATTTCCCCGAACCGATCTTCATTTAGCTTTTAAAACCTAAACCCTAAAATTTTCCTCTTCTTGAAACAGTCAAAGATTTAATGGGCATAAATGTCCTTGACGGTGAGAACATATCTAAAAAACCTACCCTACAATAACTAATAGGAGACAACTAACTAGGCATCAATGGATCTAGTGAAAGTATCCACTGAACCCAAAGAAAGCTTGCCAAATACACGTTAAGGAGGGCCATTTTTGAAGATTTAAACCTATTGTGAAAAGCAGGAACGTAAACAACCATAAATGCTCACATGAAAGCAAGAACAGCTTATTTACCTTAAATCGGCACTCAAAGGGCCTTCCCTTCAAGGATGGTGAGGTTTAGCCGAACATCCTTTGATTTTCATCAGCGATTTTAACATGGGTAAGGGTGGGCGTCAGGTGGCAACTTATGAAATGCAAAATAAAAATGGTTGTTTTAATGCAGAAGAAAGATAGTCGTGTGCTCGGCTCCTCACGCGCTATCGACTGACTGAAGTTTGCACGTGACCGAGACTTATATATGTCGCATTAAGGAAAATTACAAAACAACCAAGATCGAAGGTATTAGAAGGATAAATGGGAAGAAACAAAAAATTGTAATAGAACAAAAATATGAGGCGCCAAAAGTAGGTGAACAAAGGGCGTGTGGTGCGAACAAAGGTGCGTAGGAATTCCTCAAACGTGTGAAAATTTTGATGTGCTCCATTCTTCTTTCATACGGTCTACGATACGCAATCTTGAGTTTGACTCGAATTCTTCGTGCTAGGATCCACTCAACAATTTCGGCATAAATAGCTTGCAAAAATTGCAAAAATTGCCACAAAATGCGATCAGTAGAATAACAGGGACATTAATATGTAAATTGGGTTAATTACGCTGATTAGTACATAAAAAGTGCTCAAAACCTGTAATAAACAGGGTCCAAAATAGTACTCTTTGAGCACTAATCACTTAGCTAGTGAGAATGATCTTTTTCCTGAAATAGAGGAGCCTTCCACATCAAGTGAAACATTGGTTATCATTAGAACAACCCCTTGAGAGCAAACATGTATTGCCTGACGATCATTGAGAATCCCACTGACTTGTTATTTGATGACTCTTATCGTCAAGTTGTTCATGGTACCATACATGGTTGAACAACCGATTGGACAACATGACTAACATGGAAATGTTGAGCTAACACTAGAAGATCTACAAGGGTAAGAAGATCAACAATTCCGGATGACTATATTGTGTATCTACGATAATTGAATGATGATCTTGGACACGAAAGGATCACTAGCGTTTTCACAAGATGTGAACTATAAAGAATCTGACCTGGATTGATGCGATGAGGATGAGATGATTTCCATGGAATCTAATGGATTTTGGATCTTGTTGGGTTGCTGATGGAAAAGACCATTGGAGTGCAAGTAGGTGCAAAAGCAAAAGAAAGACTCATTAGGTAACATTGAGAGATATAAAGCAAGACTCGTAGACAAGAGATTCACTCAAAAGGAAGGAATCAATTACAAATAGACTTTTTCTCCTGTATCTAAAAAGGATTCCCTTTGCATTATTTTGGTAAGTTGCACATTTTGATTTAGAGTTGCAACAAATGGACGTGAAAACAACTTTTCTTAATGGAGAACTGGAGGAAGAGGTGTACATGAAACAAATTGAAGGATTATTCTCTAATCAAGGTGAGCACTTGGTATGCAAGCTTAAGAAATCCATCTATGGATTGAAACAAGCTTCCGTCGATGTGTCGAAAATTCTTTCTAGAATTTAGAAGAATATCATGGACCGGTATATACGGAAAGGTTAGTGGGAGCGAATTTGTTTTATAATCATGCGATATATTTTCTTGCAACCAATGACATGGGTTTGATGCATGAGGTGAAACAATTTATCTCTAAACATTTTGACATGAAAGACATAGGTAATGCATCCTATGTCATTTGCATAAAGATCTTTACAGATAGACATAAAGGTATTTTGGGTCTGTCATAAGAAACCTATATCAATAGAATTCTAGAGTGATTTCAGATGAAAGGTTGTTCACCAAGTGTTGCTCCCATCATGAAAGTGGATAGGTTCAATTTGAACCAATGTGCCAAGAATGACTTTGAAAGGGAGCAAATAAAGAACATCCCATATGCTTAAGTTGTTGGCAGTATAATGAATGTTCAAGTCTACACCAGACTTGACATAGTGTTTACTGTTAGTATGTTGGATAGATATCAGAGTATTTTTAGGTATGGACCTGCGGAGGCTGCGACAAAAGTCTGCAGAGTACCTTCGAGGCAGAGGAATATATGCTTATGCGGACGGATGAATATCTAGAAATGATTGATTAATCCCGATTTAGACTTTACTAGCTATGTTAATTCATGTAAATCAATATCTGGATACATGTTCATGTTTGTCGGTGGAGCTATATCATGGAGAAGTGCAAAGCAAACCTTAACAACTACTTCCAATATGGAGGCTGAGTTCGTCTCTTGTTTTGAGGTTACATTGCATGGGATATGGATGAAAAGATTCATTTATAGGCTTAGAATTGTTGATTTTATATCTAGGCCACTGAAAATATTCTATGACAATTTAGCTATAGTCTTTTTGGCTTAAAACAATAAGAGCGGAAGTCGAAGAAAACACATCGCCATTAAGTATTTTTCCATAAGAGAACATGTTAAGGACAAGAGAATGGTCATTGAACACGTTAACACTGAATCGATGATTTATGATCCTTTGACTAAGGGCATGCCACTGTTAAAATTCAAGGATCATGTGAAGCATATGGGCTTGGATCTTGCAATTTGATTTCATCATATACATGAAACTTTATTTCAGTGATGATGTTTCTCATTAATTATATCTTGTGCACATATTCAATTATTTGTTTTGAGAAAAGTCATTATGACTACCCCTATCAGCTGGGTGTGCAAAACCACTCACAATCGGTAGTTACCTCTAACGACTAGAAAATCACATTGAGCAACCGTATAAACACTTAAATCTAAAGTATACAAATTTTTTTTTCTTTTCTAAACTTGTGCTTTTATAAAATTTCGGCAGCATAACAGTTGCATATAGGACATGTCCCAAATCATGTATACACAATTTACACACATTTCCAATATAATGCGCAGCCAACTGATCTTTTACTAGAGTATACGGGCTCGACACATTTTCACAAAACCACCATGTACACCCTTCCATATAATATACAAATTCAAAGTATTTCCTTATAGATTGTTAATTACAACACTTATACAAAGTCAAGAGAATCACAATAATGCAGCTCCAGCGATAAATTACTGTGTACGGAAAATAGTTTTTAAAGCAGGAAAATAATGAGCTAAAAGCGAGCTCGGTGAGTGTATGCTTTTATAAAATGTTTACTTTCTGAAAACATCTCCAAAGCGTAAAACTCTCTTTTACGGAATATTTTCCAGAAGCCTTGCTTACTTTAAAGTTTCTAAAACTTTATATACTTGCTTTTATTTTAAAAGTTTATAAAACTTTTCATACTTGCTGCTTGCTTTGCTTTGCTTTTCTTTAAAAGTTTATGCTTTTTCTCAAATCTCTTGCTTACCTTGCTTTGCTTTACAAAGTTTATAAAACTTTTTCTCAAATCTTTTGCTTTAAGAAAGTTTATAAAGCATTTATAAACACGGGGAGCCTAGACTCAGCGCATGCTTTAAAATAAAAGCAGGGCTTAGGTTCAAGTTGTTTCTTTAGCGTAAAATAAAAAACGGGAGCTTGAACCAGCCGTTTCTTTAAAACAACACGGGAGCTGGGCTTAATGGGTAGCCACCCGATGGTTGATTTTCAAATCTGTATAAACATGCTTATAAATCATCAACCCTTTGGAGGCGCTCTTTTAACTTCTTTGTGCCACTAGTGAACGGAGACTGGGCATCGTAGTCTTGGTGGGTACGGACACAGGTCCACTCACCTGGAGTGGAAGAGCCTTGGCTCCGATTCCCTTTCGGTAAATATGGTGGAATTGACACGAGTCTCCATCCGCCATAATTTGGATTGCTTAGCGTTAACCCTATATACTCCGGTACGTGCCACGATCTCCTTTAAATGCCATGATGCATGACCTAAGTTTGCCGACCAGGCAAATCTAAAATGCATGAATGATATCCTAACACCACCGTGCATGTACGGAATACCTCTGACCGGTATGCTTGCTTAAAACTAGGGATTTTAGTTAGGCCTATTTTCGAAAATATTCTTTTTGTTTGCTTGCTTGCTTGCTCTTTGAAATATGGTTTTACAACTCAAAACCATTGTTTGCTTTAAATATGGTTTGATAATTCAAAACCATTGCTTGCTTGCTTTAAAACATGGTTTACAATCAAAACCATTAAATATTGATGTAAAAGCAGTTTATAATAATACACTAGTATTTGAAAATAGGTTTAGAACACTCACCTTTTTGTTTACGAGAACTTGAGTACATTGCAACTTTCCCGCCTTTTCGCTCCTTCTACTCAAACGAATACGGCGAAAACATTAATCGCCTGCGTATAGCGTAAAACTTAACGTACTTCACCGCATAAGTGCTTTAGGGTCACACAACATTCATATAAAGCCAAATTAACAATTTATCCTTAAGCACTAAAAGCCCTAACAAAAAAAAACCACTCATTTTGGTAAACCTTTTTCCAACAATACTCTCTGGACTTTATTACCCAATATTCAATGATCTTTAAAATTATGAAACTCTTAGACCAGTCCTTTATATATCAATGACATCTCTTCAATTTTCAATTTAAAATTCCTTCTCTAAGGCCCTCAACCCCGCTACAAGTTACAACAATTTTTTGATGCCGTCGGTTAGCTCCTTTGAATCACCTACTGTTATCCCTTGATTTCTGGGGTCTTAACTCCATAAATTGGAAATTATTTCTTCACTCATTTGAAGCTATGGTTCTAAGGTTTCTTCTTCAATTGGAATGTCACCCAATTTGGATCACAAAAACTAAATTATTGTATTTATCTATATTATTACTCAATTTGGCAGAAAGAATCTACACATAGCTCCACTTTGAAAATTTTTTTTGGGCACTTTGAAGTTCCATTTTCATGCACTTCCTTTATCTAACTTATTCCCTAGAAGTCTATTTTGAGAATTTTGAATCGCTCAAATTGGATGAGTGGCTCCACTTTGGCCCAAAACTCTTCTGTTATCTACAACGAGCATAATCGATGGTACACGAGCTCACCTTTCAGTCCGTATTTGGGAGCGCTTGGCAACCGATTTCTTTCTTGGTCCATATACATTTGTATCCCTATCTCTTATAGTTCTTTACCAATTGGAATCAATTCATTTTGGATGATTATAAATTAATCTATGTGAAACAAAACGAGAGTTTACAGAATTTTGATAAAATTTCTTTAAAACCCAACATTCTCTTTTTTACAACCATTCCTCAAAACCAACATGGAATTTCCAAAACTAAACTCCACACTTGTATTGTGTTAGTTCAGAACTTCATACAATAAATCCTAGAGTGAAAATCAAAAACTCTTACTCAAGTCACCAATTTCATACAACCCTGAAATTTGATGGATTATGTTTATTGTATATCTGCGATTAAGGTTTACTACCAAAACTTCAGAATTCTAGAGGTTAGGATAATCTTATCTCCCCAACAAAACCCTAGGAAAGGAGCAACTAATCATCCACTAGAAGCACTTAAAATTCATATCAAAAACCCAAATTAAGATTCCATATCTGAAATTCTTGTCTCCTTCTTCTTCTTCCTCTTTATTTGCCCCCCTCTTCCCTCTTCTTTTCTCTCTTCTCAACCTTCTCCACGTTTCGCCTAGCAAAAGAATAAATTAGTGGTTTTGTCTCTCCTCCTTTTATATTATCATTTATGCCTTAATTGCAATTAAGTCTACTCTTCTCTTTAACATTTACTTTAACTTTGGTTATTTCTATTATGGCCTCTTCTCTTAACAGTGTGGTTTCATATCCATTTAGTCAGTGCACGATTTTCTTGCGTTATTACAACATTCCGGGTTATAAATTATCGTTTATGATTCTTCCCAAAAAATACTACAGTGACACTTAGTGCTCATGTGTGCCCCTACGGTTACTCGTACCATACACCCTCTCGGGACGGGGCGTTACAATTTAAGTATGGACCAAGAATAAACATAGGGTTTATTCATTAAGATATGTGTGATGTTATTATAAAACAGGATACATTGTAATACATGGAAGATAACACTCGCTTTAGAGGACCTATCACTATGATTCATGTATCTCGTTTTTGTTGTGAGGCATGCTAGAGTACATGGACCAAGTGAGAGAATGTAGGCTATTTTTGATTCCTCCGCCTACACCGAAGTGTGGTCCACATACGAGCACACTTGAAACACGTCGATGGTGCATTTTGCTGCCATCTCCTTGAAATAGAGTAACTAAGTCCTCTCATAGGCCCCCTGACGCTGGAACACGTTGATAATACCTATGTGAAGAAACGTTTTGGCTACTTCAACTCTACGATTACCCACCATCATTCTCAACCGCCTTTGAGATGGACAGAGGTTATAAATATCGAACGAGCATTGTGTTGGTCTCCAAGTTTGTTCTCACCAGAATACACCATCGCATAGGTGAGAAAAGAGATCTTGGAAGAGCAACCCAATTTCGCTTCTCAGATTCAATTGAAGAAGAAGCCATGTCTGGAGGTAAGAATCATGATTTATTTATTCGCTTCTTTTTAAATGCTTATTTGGAATCAAAAGCATGAACATATCATGTTTTTATTTTACAAAGAATAACAAAAAAATCACTGAATCTTAAGGAGGAGGATGAGTGAATTTAGAAGAGAAGGATTAAGCGAAGTAAAGAGGCTAATCCCTTTACTACCAGCAGAAATGCAATTTCACTTAACCTAAACTCTAACTAAGATATTCAACCTAAGTTCAACCTTACCTCATTCTTCTAAGTTGAGTGAGTTCAAATTCTTCAAGTTAAACTTTGATTGATTAAGTTATAATTGAGTTAACTAGATTAAATTTAGATTGATTAGATTATAGGCCAGGTTCGGTCCAATCGTTGGATGATCACCTATTCGGTTTTGTTTTCCCCAATGAATCGACCTTGAACAGGTGAACCGAATGAACCAACCTTGAACTGGCAAGTCGAATAAATCGTTTAGTTTCGAACGAATAAGTTTCTCAAACATGAGAATGAGAATCAAACGTGCAACACTCTTACACTCCTTTAAAAGGAAAGTTATACAAGTCGTTTGAACTGAGACCACAAACTTACCTTCTTAAAAACAATGGAATTGGCCGTACACATTTTTATTTTATTTTATTTTATTGAAAAGAGAAATAATTTTATTGATTCAAATTAGCAATACATTCCATAGAAACATATAATCAAATTCACAAAAAACTTTAGAGGATGACATAACATCCAGGTTAATAGAATAAAATTTCGGCTCAAAACCTACATATTTGATAATCATAATGGTAGAATAAATATGATTCGGGTTGCGACATATTAAGGATCTGAATCAGATATGTTTTTATTATACAGATGATACTATCTATACCAAGATAGCCTGACCATATGCATATAAGTTTGAAATAGTGTGCTTTGCAAATAAATGCTAAAATATTGTTCATATCTTAATAATATATATATATATATATATATATATATATATATATATATATATATATATATATATATATATATATATATATATATATTTCTTATTATATATATAATCAAATAGTGTTCATCAACTAATATATTTTCACATTTAAATGTACTATATATTTTGTTAAAATATTTTATATTACATTTTCCTTTCCTTCTATTTTTCCTTTAATTAAAATCTTAATTTTTATTATCTAACTCCAACATCTTCATTTTCAATACAAATGAAAATAATAAAAATGTAATATATCATTGTCAAAAAAATATTTTTAATAAAAAATTAACTGATTTTAAATTTATTAATTGTAAGAAAAAAATTATAAATTATTAAAAATAAATTAATACTAAAAATGAATATAGCTTAAACTCATTTAACTATATTGTATTGAAAAATAAATTAAAATTAATAATAATAAATAATAAAATAAACACTATCTTGAAAAAACTATGTTATAAAAATATTATTAAAATAATTATTTTATTATTATTATAAAATAATGAAATGTGAAATCTCGAGAAAATCCTAATTTTCTGAAAAAGGGTAAAATGGTAATTCAGGTCAAAATATGAAGATTTTAAGATGCCGGATGATGAAAGCGGACTTTAAGCGTTAGGTGCTTTTAGCACGGGAATCTAAGCCGTGCCAGAATTTAAATCAGAATTAGGGAGCGATTAAGAATTCGCGTTTTTCGAAGTATTTGTGAGGTGGTGGGACAGCAGCGCGTGTGGTGGCTGAGGGTGCCACGTGTTATGTGCGGAGATGAGTCAAACATGGGGTTGAGTGTAGGCCGTAGGGACATGTGGCCTCGTGTAGGTGGAGGGAAATCGTAGTAGATGGATAAGAGGATAGGGAAATCCAGTCGACAGGCTCGGGAGGTTGACATGTGGCATAAGAGGACAAGTCTCTTGACCCCAACTTGACCCAACTGTTTGGATGGGGGTAAAGGGAGGGAAAATAGAGAGAGAAAAGAAAGAGGAAAGAGAAAGAAAGAGAGTTTTAGAGTGTGAAGCTCTCACTTCTCTCTAGATTTCCGATGATTTATCCTGAAACTCAGTGTGAAAGCGAAGTTGGTCTGACTGCAGCGAGGGCTTTCTGGCCTTGAATTGCAGTTTTATGGGGATTTAGCTTCCAGAGAGGTAGGGGTTTTCTTATACTTGGATATTCTTTATTTAAAAGGCCATGAAAATGGTTTTAGGTGTTGTGAGTAGGAAATGGTAGCTAGTTTTGGTTCCCGAAAATTGGAGCGGGTACTTGATGTGGGGCTGTCATGGGACATGACCACGTCTTGGGCATTGTATGGACTATTAAAAATACGAGTTGATGTTTGGACTGAAAGTTGTCCATGTGTTTTGATTGTATGTTATTGATTGAATTGAATGGAGCTTTTACAGAAATATAGGAAATAATATGTATTAATGCATACTAGTGATGTGTTAACATGAATGTTTGAATTATATGAAACATATAATTAATTAATGTGGAGCCATTGGAATTGGATATATGAATTGGCATCATTGCATTCATGTGCCGCGGTGACATCAGCGTCGAAGTCGGGTGTGGGGTACGCGATGCAGTTGTTCACCTCTTTGTGAATGTGGGTTGAAGTTTGTCTTTGGGACTCGTCGATAAAACTCTGATTCAAATTATAAAATGATAAATAATCATCATATAATTAGGTATCCATGGAACTCGGGTGTAGGAGACCGTGGTATTATCAAGAGAAAAGTTCATGGGTGTGAGAGACCTTAGAATGGGTTGATTAGTGTCAAGCACAATTTTGAACCACATATTAGATAGGTTTTGAGTACTTTTGATCATTAATCATGTCATATATCCCAAATTAAAGTGTTCATGTCATCTTAGTAACCTGCCATTTAGACATGTTTTGGTTGTTTGTAGGTATTTATGCGCCAGGCTTCAGCTTCCGTAAATGATCAATCGTGAGGTTAGGATTTAGTCTCGGCCATCGACAAGCCCAAAAATCAATGGAAAAAACAAAGGAAAAGTGGAGAAATGAGATCTCGATTGAAGACGGGGCGAGAGGCATGCGAGGAACGGCAAAGCCGAATTTACCGCCAACCTGTTCATAACCAATTCGCAATCACATGGTGCCCAACTAACCGCAACTAATTCGCAATCTAAGCGAATTTATAGCTGATGCACAAGCTTGATTCGCAATCTCGACCTAAATTAAATTCGCCTTGACTTACCTTGTGCATTTGCAAAATTAAACTACTCATACGACAATTTCGCTAGCTTAGGAAATTTCGCTATGTAATTCCAACCTTCTTAAATTCGCTAAACACGCCAAATTCGCTAGACCCTTGCCAATTTAAGCTAAACACTTGGTCGCTAATTAACGAAATTCTCTGTGTAATTGCATGCCTCGTCATCTTTGTGTAATTAATCTTTGGCAGCCATGACTTAGTTTATTACCCGATTGTCCTATCTTAGCCCTAGTTATTAGGGTTTTGGTAATTCATCATATGAGGAGGCTTTATATAAGCCCTACTTGTTTTATACTGTGTGGAGAATTAGGAGGAACAATTGGGAGAAAGATATTTTTGTAAGTTTTATTTTTGTATCAGTTTTTAGGTTTTGCTTTTATTTCTTTTCTCTCTTCTCTCTCTTCTTTTTCTTTCACTTTCCGGTACCAAACACACCTCTTGAGGATGACAACTCGAGATGCTTAGCCTAAGCCTCCTTTCCTTTGAAGAGGAAGGAAGCTAGCCCAGTGGTGGGGTTAAGCATGTTGTCCTCTTGTACTAAAAGTCACGGGTGGTGTATTTATGGCCTTATTTTTAAAATTCGGTTACTGCATAACATGGGATGTTATTGTGCCTTGATACTCTCCATGCTTTAGGGCGTGTTCTTTAGATGGTCTTTCTGAGCCTACGAGGTAGCATTTACATGTTAGGGTTCTTCAAATTAGGTTAATACGCATTGGCTTTTATTAACTTTTTGGCCAATACTCTCCATACTTTAGGGTTCGTGCTCGGGTGAGAGATGCCTTGTGATTCTTCAGATGATTACTGCAGCCTCCCAAAAATGATAATGGAATGTTAGGGTTTTTCGCTTAAAGGGGCCATAAGCGCATCTGTGTTGACTCACATAGGGGATAAGCTGAGGACATGTGTTTGCCACAGCATCAAGTTGGCGACCTAAATCTTCAAGTTTAATTTCTTCGCTTTAAATTTCGGTTTTTACCATTTCAGTTTTTCTTGATTTCAGGTTTAAACCATTCCGGCACGACTACAAATCAAAAAGTCCAAATAGAAAGCCTTGCAACCATGCCTAATGCAAACCATTTCTAGGATGAAAACCCATCCCACAGTGTTAGGCCACTGAACCACTATCTGCATTGTGACTACGGCGTGGAGAACAGGTATATAAATATTGTTGTTGATTCGACTCAGCTGCGCTGTGATAAATGGCCTTGGGTCTTAGGGTGGGATGGTTTTAACTACTAATGGTAAGTTGAAATTATTGATCAGCATCACAAGTGAGGTAACAACACACCTCTTTTTGTAACCCAGTTCAGTAGCTGATTTCATAACCCAGCGGTAACTTCATGGTTTGTTTTTCATACAGTCATTTTTTTTCTTTGTTTTTATTTCCTTTGTTAAAAATTTTATATATATAAAAAAAAAAAAAAATCTTCGCAAGATGCGACTACGTGTTGTTTTGTGTGGCCACATTTCAGCTGCGGGATTGCATTTTCGATGTAGTTTGAATTGAGAGAAAATGGAATCCTCATATGGAGAACGATACGATCGGGAGGGCAACCTGGGAGCACATGGCAATGAGAGGCTATCACCGAACCTTCCATACCGGTGGCAACAACTGTAGGGAAGGGCAGTGAATATAACTAGTCCACATGAGGATACAAGGACCCATTGGATGAGTGCACTATCTATGGTGTTACTCAAGCATCACGCCTCTCCGCGCGTCTATGATTATCACGAACCTCCATTTTATGCCTCAACCCCTGATCACCTCGATCACCTCAGCCACTACAGTCAATCCATCATTAGAACAAGCCATTTTGGACCTTACGGGATAGTGGATGACTTTAACTGGAAAGAATAAGAAAGATGTCACCCGTCAAATTGTCAACTGTGGAAAGCAATTTGACGAAATAAATGGGCTGAAAGATGACTTTGAGCAAAAAATTGGACATCGACGGGAATCCATCTTAAAGCTAACCAATCGGTTTGTTCATCAAGAAGGAGGAAAATTTGGAGGAAGAGAGTCAAGGAAGAGTGCTTGGCGAAACAATTTTTGGGTGAAAAGCGAGGTTCAAGCTGCTGACCTCGAAGGAGGAATTGAAAGTGGAATCAATAGAAGCTCCTGAGGAACTGCAGGATGCGCCAGTTAATTTTTGGCCTTGGACAAAAGAAGAACAAATCACTGCCTTGTTAGCGAGGAAGTGATAGACATGACAGGGAAGAGCCCCGAACCTATCCTTCAACCAATCCCCGTGAAGTTAAATCCTAGTGCCTTTGCCAGAATACCAAATATCCTTGTGTAACTAAGTTGATCAAGTATATATATTCTACCTCCACACCCTGGCCCACACGCAACAAAATCAAACCAAACGGCACAGCTCCCAAAGCTAAGTCACCCATTGCAATGGCACTCTCGACGATCTTCATCGCTGCTGCAGCAATAAGCTAAACCTCTATATAAGACCATACATCGCGTGATGCAGCAACCTGAATCTTAGTGAGCCCACGGCCTGCCTTTGCCACTACATCAAGAAGATGGCAAATGCCTGTGCATGGCATAGTGGTTTGGTTTGGGTGCGGGTTCGGGTTTGGAGCACCGGAACCTTGGCATTTGGCTCCACGTTCGGCCCGGCCTCATGGATATCTTTGGCGGCCAGTACTGCGATGGCTTCACCGCTACCACCCGCAGTAGTGAGGTGGTTAGGTCTCTTGATTTACCATGTGCCTCAGTTTGGCTTTGTAATTGCACTACTAATTTTGATTATGATTTTTGTATTAGCCGTAGTAGCGATGATATGTTTTATTTGTTATGCATGTATTAAGCCATTTTAGCTCTCTCCACTTCTCAGTTATATATATATATTGAAACTTTTACATATTGTGTTTCTTGTGTCCTATGTACAAGTATGTGTTTTCTTTCAAACTACATAATTAAATTGCTTCAAATTGAACAATAGAATTGCTTGAGTGAGCAAATTGAATTACTTTAAATTAGATAATTGAATCATCATATTTGTCACCTATATCTTAGGAGCAATGCCATGCTTGAAGAAACAATTTGTAATGGGTTGTAAATTTGTATGCCTCCTTCCGCTGCCAGCTTAGGCCTTAGGCATGTTGACAACCTAGAATAGGTTTGAGTTACACCTTGTTCAGAATGTCTTCCAAAAGGAAAAGAAAGAAAAGAAAAGAAGAAAAAGAAGAATAAAATCGTGAAGTTTTGCTTTGGGAAACCAGAACTACTGATCCGAGGGGTGTATGGCGAAAGCCTTTGAAACCCGATGCCACTAAGCCTTCATTGGTTGGGGAGTCATCGATTTTGTGTTCGTTACATGGTGGATAGGTAGAATTTAAGCCCAGTGTAGGTGTGATTTTAAGTCATTCGGGTCGGGGTGAAGCCTTTAGAGTTTTGTCATTAGAAAAGATCCTTTTGACTTGATGCCTAAACCTTAGTGTGGTGTGGAGTCATGATTGGACCCAGATTACACGGACTTTGGTGAAATTGAATTTTAAGCATTACATCTCTGATATAATTGAGAAAGCAAGAGAAGTGTAGCCGCTATCTTAATTGTTCAACGATTTAAGGCCATGTCAATGCTAGGTTGGGGGAAACAAATTTTGCATTTTATTGACTCAATCTAGATACAAAAATGAACCATTAGACTTGATAAATCAACGATTGAAAATCATGGAAGCAGTGTTATTCTCAAAATTGTTCTCTTATGGATTTTATTCTTGTATATAGGTTTTCAAATGTTGATTTCCAATTATTCACTTTAAAAGTAATATTGGATTTGTATATAAGTACAATAACCTTTTTGAAACACAACCTTTTTGAAAATCACCACATGCGTCTCGATTTTTATTTTGCATTCTTGAGGACTAGCAGCGTTTACCAGGTTGGGGGTGTGATTAGTGTCCAAAAAGTACAATTTTGAACCCTATATTAGATAGGTTTTGAGTACTTTTTGATCGTGAAATCATGTCATATATCCCAATTGAAGTGTTCATGTCATCTTGTAACACTTGTACCATTGGGCATGTTTTTGGTTGTTTTGTAGGTATTTATGCACTTCTAGGCTTCAACCACAATGCAAATGTCCCGTCATGGGGTTGAGTTTAGTCTCGACCATCAACAAGCCCAAATCAATGGAAAAACAAAGGAAAAGTGGAGGGAAATGAGATCACCGATTGAAGAACGGGGCGAGAGGCATGCGAGGAGCAATGAAAGCGAGGAATTTCGCAGCTTTGTTCGCAGCAGATTCGCAATCTAGCGAATTTCGCAACGTTCGCAATCCTACTTGATTCATAAGTGATGCAAGCAGTTCGCAATCTCGGCACAAGTGCGAAATTCGCTGTGACTTGCAGCGTGGGTTTGCGAGTGCAAACTGCTCGCTGTTCGTTGCTAGCTTAGCGAAATTTAAGCTAACTAAATTCGACTGCCACGAGTGGCCTCAAACGCGCCAAGTGTTTCAGACCCTTTGCCCGATTTCGCTAAACGCGCCAGGTCGCTAATTAGCGGGGAATTCGCCACTGTGTGAAATTGCGTACCTCGTCTCATCTTTGTGTAATTAATGTGAGCAGCCTTGAGCTTGGTTTTGTGCAATTGTCCTATAACTTAGCTGGTGTGTAGGGTTTTAATTTCATACCTTGAGAGGAGGGCCTATAAGCCCCTCTTGTTTAGCAACACATTATTGGAGGTGGAGGAACAATTGGGGAGAAGATATTTTTGTAAGTTTTTATTTTGTAAATAAAGTTTTTTTAGGTTTTTCTTTTATTTCTTTTCTCTCTTCTCTCTTCTTTCTTTCCCACTTTCAGGCTGCAAACACACCTCTTGAGGATGACAACTCAAGAGATGCTTGGCTAAGCCTCCTTCCTTTGAAGAGGAAGGAAGCTGGCACAGTGGTGGGGTTAAGCATGTTGTCCTCTTGTACTAAAAGTCACGGGTAGTGTATTTGTAGTATATTTTCAGAATTCAGTTGCATAACATGGGATGTTATTGTCTTGTGACTTTAGAATTTGTTGTTCTTTAGATAGTCTTTCTGAGCCTCTGAAATTAGCATTTACATGTTAGGGTTCTTCAAATTGGGTTAAATAACATTGACTTTTATTGTTTGGCCAATACTCTCCATACTTTAGGTTTTTCGAGTGCTCGGGTGAGAGATGCCTTGTGATTCTTTAGATGGTCTTTACTAGCCTCAAATGATAATGGAATGTTAGGGTTTTAAACAAAAGGGGCCATGCATCTGTGTTAGAAAACCTCCATAGGAGGACTTACGAGGACATGTGTTTGCCTAAGCATCAGATTAGTGAGCTAAATCTTCAAAGTTTAATTTCTTCGCTTTAAATTTCAGTTTTTACCATTTCAGTTTTGTTTCGATTTTACAGCATTATGACTTTTGACACAAATCCAAAAAGTCCAAATAGAAAGCCTTACCTTCATGCCTAATGCAAACCATTTCTAGGATGAAAACCCATCCCGATGTTGACCACTGAACCACCTCTTTGCAGTAAGCTTGACTACGGGAGGAACAGGTATATAAATATTGTTGATTCGACTCGACCCTCTTTGTGGCACACGAATCATGGGTGTAAAAGACCTGAATGGGTGTAAAAGCCCGAATGGGTGTGAGAGACCCGCAGTACTATTCGAAATGGTTTTGCATGGGTGTGAGAGACCTGCGGTACTATCCGAAAAGTTCTATTGCCCAAGAGAAAACACATGGTCATGTTTATCACTTAGACCTAGAGTTGAGTGATAGGAGTCGGGGTTGACTCGGGATGTGTTACCCATTGGAAAATTGCATTAGGTGTCATTGGCATTACAAGTGACGATTGCCACACTTGGCATAGCCGCGTGTGAGGGAGTCGGTGAGTGACTCGGGGTAAGGGCATGGAAAACATTTCATGCATGATGTAAATCATTCCATGTAGCCAAAGTGAAGATTGTATGGGGAGAATGTGGATGTTATGATGTGCCATTGCATGTGCATTTTAGGTGGGGAGTAGCCCTCGTAGGAGAATTCAACTACTGGGCATTGCTCACCCCGTCGTGGGATCCCCCTTTCAGGTACAGGGAGTATTCAGGAAGACGACGCTCCTTAGAGGCTGGGATTATGAAGCGGGTCGGACTGTGGCCTTGATTCATGTTTTGTGTATATATTAGAACGAACTAGTTTTAATATATGTTTTGTATTAAGAGTGATGTAATAACTCTTGAATCTATAAACGTATGGTTTGTAGCGTATGGATGGTATGTATGATGGGTCATATTGGGTCATTTACTCATGTGGGTCTCGTGATATGAGACACACGGAGTTTCACGGGTTGGCCAGTGTCAGCGGGACCCCGGGAAATGGGGTGTCGCAGTAGTATCATATCTAAATAATAGGAGGACTGTGTTTTGCCAAAATATGGGTCCCATCATTTCTATATATAGAGATAAGAATAGTGAATATGGCACTATTTACATCTTTATTTTAGATATGAAAATGGAGAACTATTGGAATGTAATTTTTGTGATGCCCCAAATCTTGGGGGTCTTTTTTTTCACTCTTGCATCTCTAAAGTGCATTTGCAGTGAGACAATTCTCTGTCGATACAATTAAGATTCCCCTGTCGCGCGCATACCTCTATCATGCGCCCCTAAGGCCTGTCATGCGTGCGGCTTTGATATCCTGTGAGCATGACACTCCTATATTTTGGCACAACACGGTGCCTTGTATCATTGGCTCAGCAACCGCGCCCATCCTTTGTCGTGTGCGTGAACCTTACGACAGCCGACTCTGTCGCGACATAAAAATTCTTTGTCGCGATAGAAATTCTTGACCAGCATATCGCGACATAGAATTCACTGCAGCTCAGCCGCCATTCTCCACCACCTTGGCATTTCTGTCGTGACATAAAATACTTTCGATCAGATAGAAAATCTTGCTGACTGACTATGTTCCGACATGCATTGCTCATCATGACACAAAACCTCTCCATTTGGCCACACTTTGTCGTGACATAAAGCCTCTCCACCATTGCTAACTCTATCGCGACATAAAAACTCCCGATAAAACTCCTGATCTGTGACTCTGTCATGACATAAAAATATTACATCGCTGACAAGAGACCTACTAGTCATGGCAAAAGCTACATCGCGACATAAGATACATTTGTGACACCGCTCCAAAAGCGAAATCCTATCGACACTGCATTTTTGTCGCAGCCTGAATCTCTTAGCCTTAGCCAAGCTCATGCTCGCGCTACTTGACCTCTCGTGTTGTGAGTCTACGGTCGTGAAACCTACAATCATGAAACCATGTCACGATAGAAACTAAAACCCTGTCATACTCACAAAGAAAGCTTAAATATTCTGATAATTTTGCCAAACCGTCAATCTGAAATGCGTGTCGCGACACCATTTATTCCCTCATTGCGACAGAACTAGAAAGAACTACGCCAGCGACCCGGGATTCTGCCATGACGAAAGCAGCGGTAGCATTAACTTGCATTTCTACACTGCATCGCGACCCGGAATCTCTATGCTTTATTTTTGGCATTTCCTGCACTTCTACTATCTCCCAATGCATTTAATTATTGCCTGCCCATAGCCATAGACAGTATAAATTTGGAAAACTTTCCTGACACAACTGTTGACAAGTAAACTCAGTTTTTTAATACCAAACTTCTCATTTACTATCTGAAGAGCTGGAAGCTTTATCGAATGTTCTGATTACACCAACAGCAAAGCACGGCCTTCTTCCCAGCTAAGACCTTAAATGTGTCCCTATATGGTGCCTAAGCGCTGTAAATGTTTTCCCACGGCGAAGATGACGATGCCCGATGAAATTCTCGCCATAGAGGAATACTCCGCTAGTGCACATGCAATGGCAAACACACATTAATTAAATATATGCACAGTCTACTTTCGAATGTCTATCATATATCATGGATGAGTGTGACTCACCTATCCGTGTCCTATAGTCTTCACCCAGCTCTCACTGTACCGATACGAGTGTGAAAACATGTCATTGATGTTTCTGCTGAATGACCACTCTAAAAAAAAAGCTTTTTGTTTTTAAAGCTCATGATCCATTGGGCAAACCTCCAATGTTCATTTGATTTAATCCAAATCCCGTGTGTTGTATTTGCTGGAGCCCGCAGTTTCAGGATCATCACAGGCCACGTGTCTTTTCAACATTTTAGATCTTTTGCTTTGCTAGTGTGTGACCTTGTTGTCTGGGGTGTCCGTTGACAAACCGTCGAAGCTGCGGAATACTCGATGGACCTCCAGATTGGCAGGCACCGCTCCTAAAAATAGAGCGAGAGTCTCATTTAATGGGGAGCTCTGCCAGCCAAACCTATTGACTCCACTCATAAGACAAAATGTCATGAGTAAACGACCTTGGGCCCGTCTGACGATACTGTCGAGTAAACATCAGCTACCATAGTTTTAAGGAAGTTATCATTTGCTCTTATACAACATATATTAAAATTCTAAGATTCTAATACATGTAATGCATCATAAAACACCAAAGCCTGGCGAAACCTTGGTATCGACACCTGGATAAGCCCAAATCTCCTCGATGCGCTCCACTGTGCACAGTAATATATTCACCGGCAGGGGAGTGACTGTGCTTGCGATCAGTGGAATCACACAAATGGGTTACTCCACCCTAAGTGCATATGCCATGATCCTGGCAACTGTCAGCGAATACGTGATCTTACTTGGAATGTCTAAATGGCCAAACCCATGTCTAGAGTCCTCGACTCCTCACACTTGCCTAAACCATGTATGAGAAGCATTATTTTCCAAAACAAAGGTATTTGTTTTTAATTATGGACAACCCCTCAGATATATAGTAATTGGATGAGCTCTAGATAATCTATTTAATTGGACTAGCCTAAAATTATATATATCAATTAGTGACTAGATGAGTTGTTTATATTAACTGGACTACCACTGGGCATATTAATAATGGACACACTCGATAATTATCATTATTAGTCAACCCTCTAGAAACAATTCTCTAAAAACCATCTCATACTTACTCCTGTGCTGCAGGTGCCTTTGATGCATATAGATACATAATTGATTCAATACAATTTATATAACACATGCAAATATATATAACACTGATATACATTTTACATAATTTATTTATAAACATGTATACAATTTCACAATCCATTACACCAAAAAATTAGCTGCGTGGGTTAATTAACAAACACGACAATTGGAATTTAGAATTACTCTGACCAAACACATTTCACCTGGTATTAATTAGTGTCACTATTCACACTGAAGCAGTAAACACCTCAGTTCTTTATTAAGCCACCACCTCCGACATAGTTCACTTAGTGAGCTTGGAAATTCATGGCCACATTTCCGGCCTTATACACATCAAGCATAATTTACTCTTCTTTCAAATTGTACACTAAATGACCCCAACAGTCCATGGGGTACGAATGCCAAATGAGCTCAAATAATTTCCGCAATTGGGTCCAGTTTTGGGACGATTAAATATTTGTTAGAGACTCAAACCACCCAGAATCATCTATCAAAACACTTAAGCGGCTCAAGCAAAGTAGGATTGTCCCCTACCTCACGGGTTTGTGAAACTCAAAGCCGTCACCTACGCATTTGCCATCTCCTTGTGGAAACGACTTTCCCTCACTTACTCAGAAGAAGATTTACGACCGGTCAGTTGCTGGATTTTGAGAGAAAGGTGCTCTCTCTCTAAAGAAAATCACAAATCCAGCCCTTTATGGCTGTTTTCCTCCACGCACGACTAGTCTCCTTTTTGAAGGGAGGAAGATGAAACACTATTGAGGTTTTGTCATTTCCTCATTTGAAATTCTAAAATGCCCATCTTGTCACTATTTGACACATAGCACAATCTCGGCTATCCATTTCCATCATCTCTCTACTCATGCAACGTATGCATGGTATATTATCAGTGACTTGTCACATCACAGTCGTTCCGGCACTAAATGCTCGATGCCTCGAAGCGATGCAAATATTATCTCGAAGGAATTTGGCTTATTCGACGTGTTAGTTAGATTTAATGAAGGCGATTCAGCGGTGATCCCATTTATCACTCCAGATCTAGAGAATAATTTGGATTTTACCGAAATTACGATTTTGCCATTTTCGGAAAAAATTGAATTTTCTTGGTGCCACATAGTGATCATGTCTAGCTGCCGAATGAATTGAGTCTTTGCAAGAGTATCACCCAACTATTACGCTTGCGACACACGTATTTTTCTTTTCATGCTATGCAGCGCGAGACTCATTCTCTTGGCCGTTGTCCATTACCAGGCTCACCACTCATTCACGAGAATGATAAATAACCACAATCCTGCACACATAAACTATGGTATCCCCGTCGTATAGTACATAAATTCCATTTCATGCCCAATTCATGTTTACATACAT
The DNA here is from genome assembly GCA_016808115.1 of Tetrastigma voinierianum. Classification (NCBI taxonomy): domain Eukaryota; kingdom Viridiplantae; phylum Streptophyta; class Magnoliopsida; order Vitales; family Vitaceae; genus Tetrastigma; species Tetrastigma voinierianum. The sequence continues at coordinate 93,540 of JAEQBH010001853.1, read as the reverse complement.
AATGAGGAAGCCTCATACATTTATTAATAGATCATGGATAATTTATATTTTCTGTACTTACGCAATATCGTCCATCATTTAATCCATGTTAATATTCAAATAAGCTTATATCAACATGATTTTCACTGGCAAGACATATTCATTACCTAAAAATAACACACAGATACATGATTTGGACCTTAATTCAGCCAGGCATGTCTGACCTCCACCTCTGAACCAGTCCGGTTTAGTCACTTTATTTCTAAACTTGGGCAAAAAACAGCCGAAAGCTTTAAACACATAAACAAAACACATGAACATGGTCTGAGACCAAAACAAATCCTCGACCTACATTCATTTGCTGACAGTCGAACATTCAAGCATTCAGTCCAATTTGGATTAATTAGCTGAGGCTACCTCCCTTGACCTAAAAGAGCCATGCAGTGGTAGCCTTAGGCTAAAACACTTTGATGGGAAGAAACTACCTCTTAAGGCATTAGAAGAAGCTCTGGGAAGTCGTGAAACTTCTTAAACCAGAACTTTAAACTTCGAAAATCCGAGAATCTGGAAGCGCATGAAACTCCTTATTTTGGTGCCCATCACGTAGTATCACAGTGGAAGTGGCTTTAACTCTTGGCTCGAGATCCGACCACCCGATCTCAGTAGATCGTAGAAAGCGGGAGACCACTGCTCTTTTCTCTCTCTATATCTGTTTCTCTTTCGCGTGAAAACTTGGAAATCTCTATTTGCCCACCAAATCACTGACTTTTCCTTACTTTTTATTTTCTTTTTCCTCCTTTTTGATTTTCTTTCTTTCTTTTTCTTTTCTCTTTCTCTTCCTTATTCTCCACCGAATTGTTCTTTTCTCCCCTAAGATATTTCTCCAAATATCTCCTCATTTGATGTCTTCTCCGCCTTGACATGTCTACATGAGTCATTCAACCAAGTACCATATGTCGCTTGCTACACCACATAGCTGTATATTGCCATGTGCCCATATCAGGTGCCATGTAGCTCCACATGATCATGCCGCCTTACTTTTCCTCCGTGTGTCACACATTTTCTGGTCTGCTCGAAAAGTGAAATTCCATTTATTCTCGGAAATCCAGTGTTTGAGTAACCAGAATTTCGGAGAAGATTCAACGGTGGTCTAGTTCATCATGAATCAGAAAAATTGGATTTCAGCCTATGTATTAAAGTATAAATCTTACCTTTTAGGAAAAATTGAATTTTCTGAGTTTTCATTTTTGTTAAAAGCATACATAAAGATAGATTATAAAATGGAGCATTGTTGGAGATGCTCTAAGTTACTCGTAGAAGTGAACTTGCACTTGACAACTAGTCCACCACCAAACCTAATATTAAATCCTTAACATCATCTTGTTCTAATAGTTGTTTAAGTGTGAAATCTTCTTGAATATGTTATGTTTGGTTCGAAGTAATAAACACAGAATTTGCTTTATCTCTAAATTATCAGTATTCTTTGGTAAAATAGCTAATTAGAATTACGTGATTGAAGGTTAGTTAAAAACAATGTATGTATATATAAAAGAAGATACCAAAAATAATATGAAATCATACAAATTTATAACCATAAATAAAGAAAAAAAAAATTCTAAAATGTACCTTTGAATAATCGTTGGGTTCCTATTAGTCTTTTAACTAATGAAATGATAAGACAAAAGTGGAGTTCTTTTTAATAGAACGAATCAAAAATAAACTACTGTATGTGTAGCTTTTTCATCATGAGCTATTTAACTTATAATGAATAACTATCATTAGCTATTAAAAGTCTTTATCAAAGCGGCCTCTATAAAGGCGGTGGAGTGACAAGCTATTGGGCAACATAAAAGCTTAATGAGGATGGTGCCGACTATCAACCTCGGTCGACTCAACTATTGCACCCCTCTAAAAGTCAAAAACCACAGCGTGAAGTCTTTGAAGCCTTCATCTCGTGAGTGCACTATATCATTATATAAATCTGCATGCCTCATTATTGAAGGAAAAATGGATAAGAAATATTATTAGAGAAATGGCTCGATTGGTCGAGCTTGGGGTTTAACCAATAGTCCGGTTTTTTCCTATATCTTTATGACTTATTTAAAAATAATATCTAAAATAAGATGTTTAAAAAATATTTCCAATTTTAAACCAGATTTTTCTTCAGTGGAAAGAATGGTGAAGAAATGTGTTTTTGAAAATGATTTCTTCAATCTTTCAATATCTTTTTAATATTTTCTTTTGAAAAGACGATTTCTTCAATATCTTAGAAATCATATTTTCAAAAGACGATTTGTTCAATCTTTTAGAAACCGTCATTTCAAAAGACGATTTTTTCTTCAATTAAAAGCCGTTTAGAAATCATCTTTACAAAAGAGGATTTCTTCAATCTAGAAATCAATTTAGAAATCGTCTTTTCAAAAGACGATTTCTTAAATCGCACATCTCATCTTTTGATTTCTAATATTATACTCAATTTTTATAATTGATAATAAATTATTATATTATAATTTAATGATAAAATTATCATAAATATGTTGAAGTTTTTTTTTTGAAAAATAAATATGTTGATGTTAATATCAATTGAATTTATGTTTGTCAAGATTATTTTAAATTATTTGTTAAAAAAAGATCATTTTAATTTATCTTTTGAAAAAAAATAATTGTAAATTATAATTATATTATCTAAATATATTTTATCTCCCTATCTTTATATTTTTAATATTTTAATATGATACATCATTTTATTACTAAATAAAGAATAAAAAATATATAACATATATACAATGATATAATAATTTTAAATATATATTATTTCAAAAATATTATATATATATATATATATATATATTATAAAATTAATTTGTTTTCTTTTAAATTTATTATATAAAATAATTATATCAATAGTAATATTGAAAAAAAATATTTACTATTTGATATTAAATATAATATTATTTATCAAATGAGATATTAATATAAAAAATATATGGTATCTTAGATCTCAAATTCTTCTCTATTCTTACTTTCTACTTAAGGATTAAGAAACAAATTTGTATTAGTTTTTAGGGCATTTATTTAAAAAAATATAATAAACTTATTATCAATTTTATTAAATAATAAATTAATTTATTATTAATAAATGTTTTGAATAAAAAAATTCAACTTTAAGATAAGATTTTGAACATCAATCAATTTAAATGAAATCGTAATCATATGCAAACCAACAAACATGATTCATTTATGAATAATAAATTAAGTTATTATTTAATAAACAATTTTTTGAATAAAAATTTCAACTTTAAAGAGATAAGATTTAAGCATTATAAAATTTATTATTTTATTTTATTTGTTAATTAATATATAGGATAAGTGTAGATTAATCATGATAAATTATTTGTGGCGCCCGAATCTCGAGGGTTAGTTGACCAGCGTGGCGCGCGAGACTAACGTGTTTCATATCATGAGACCTATATGAATTAAAATTGACCGCGTCCTTCCATACATCCATACTTACCAAAATGTATATTTTATCGAAAATAAGTTAATTTACAATTTGGTTTGATTACCATTATCCAAAGCGCGAGTCTTGCACTGATTTTTAAGAATATAACAAGACCACACATAGCCCCATTTCTGCCCCGATCTCTAAGCCCTCGGATACATCCCATTACGGTGAACCTTGTTCACACGAGAAATAAATTTTCCCTCGATAGGGTGAGCAATGCCCAGTAGTATAATTATCCTACATGGGTTACTCCCCACCTAAGTGCACTCCTTCTAATGCAAACCCAACATTGAGCAAAACATATATGTTCCCGCTAAATATTTTACATAGAATGGATGAATGTGACTCACCCTTTCCCCTTTCTCGAGCCCTGGCTGACTCCCTCACGCATGCCATAGCGAGTGTGAGAAAACATTCTTACTAAAAACGGGTTTTGTTATTGAAAACAATAAGTTTAAATAACGTCTATTGGACAGCCCTCAGAGTGTGAATTCTTTGGGTAACCCTCATCAGGCAGTCATGGGTCTTCCTCTGAGATGAATTGTTGAATCAGCTCTCAATGAGATCAACCAGATCTTTACTAAATTCACTTTCACAACCATTTTCCTTTTTCTTTCATGTCATGCACTCACACCTATTACCCTAGGTTTTCCCAGTGCATAGGAAATGCATTATGCCATTTCCATATAATCCATGTTAATATATTAAGCATGCATATATTAACAAAATTTACACATGTTATTCATTCATAGTAATAACACAAAACTAGCTCATATGGGCTAATAAACAAACCGACAGTCCATCATGGGGTTGCCCACAAAATCACAATCAATATGTTATTCACTCATGGCAATAACACAACATCATACAAGCCACTAGCGAGTCCTGAAAGCTTGTCTGGAACCACTGCAGGGATTTCTTGGCCCAAATTAAATAAGTGGAACTGAAAAGCTCAAATACATCAGGCCTCTAACAATCCCGTGTCCATTAAAATGGCATAACCAGCCCGAGACCAAAACAAGTAGGAGGAAACCCACACTCTCGGAGTTGTCGAAACTCACTCAAGCCGTGCACGCGTAGCTCTTATAGTGGGGAGCAACTTTTCTTCTTGTCTCGCTGGGAACCGTCGGTCCGATCACCGGGTAAACTAGAGAGAAGGTAAAGCTTCTCTCTCTAAAATCCCTCTCTTTTCTCTCTCATTTTCTATTTCTCTCTCTTTCTCGGTTTGCTCTTTTCTCTCTCTTCCTTTCATTCCCAAACTAGTTTGAAATTACAGGTTGAGTCGAGAAAGTCCTCTCCTTGCCAGTGTCGATTCTCATTGGCCACCTTAGATTACACTCATCCACTATCACTTGCCATGGATTTCCTTCCAATGGCATGATGCCATGTGAAATATGGAAAAAATCCGGATTTTGAGAAAGTACGAAGCATTAAAAATTTTGAGTCAAAATCAAAGAATTTATTTATTTTAGATCTGTGGGATTGAAGAAAGCGAAACCCCAGCGCTGGAATCTTCTCGCGAAATCTAACTACCGCATTAATTCGTCGAATTTTGAGACGATCGAATTTCACGTTAACGGCCTTGAGTGACGTGTGATATGGCGGTGTTAGTGGCTCGGTAGAAGGCACGTGTCAAGATGTGAACAAGTCAAACAATGAGCTCAAGTTTGGACTATAGGTGACAGTGACATCATGTCATTGGAGGGAAATCCATGGTAGATGGATGAGAGGATAAGGAGAAATCTTAAGAGCCAATGAAAATTGGACATGTGTAGTGAGTGAGAGAACTAAGTTCTTAGCCCTCTTAGGTAAATAATTGGGATGCTTATGAGGAAAGAAAGGCTTGAGAAGAAAGAAAGAGTAAGAAAAGAGAGTTTGAAAGAGGGCTCACCTTCTCTCCCAATTTTTGTGATCGGACCATCCTTTTGAGGGCGGGCCCAGAGGAAGAGTTCATCCTCACCGGCGGGGGCTTTGCATGAGGCCAGGAGTTGGGGGTTCCGACAAACTCGAGAGGTAGGGGTTTTCTCCTACTTGGTTTAATCCTTTGTTCCAGGGCATTAAGCGTGGCATGGGTTGTGTGAGCGTAAACTGGAAAATTGAACATTTTAGAAAAAGGGTAAGCGATAATTTATTGAAACTGAAATGCCTGTATCTCGGATGACAAAGCAGACTTCATCGTTCAGAATCGTCTGTGTGAAATCCCAATACTGTCGAATTAGTCAAATTTGGCGGGAATTTCCACGTTTTTCTAGGCACTGGTGTGCAGTGCGATAAAGAAACGGCTCGTGAACATGTGATGTGACAAAGTCACTGTATACATGTACCGCCTTGAGCCCACATGTTGTATGATTAGTGAAAGGATGAGATGAATGACTTAGATTAAACCATGTGTCAAAAATCAAGACAAATGGGACAAGATGGGAATTATTGGAAAGTTTAATTGAATAAAGACAAAAAATTGAATAGTTTTCTTCACTGATTGAAGAAGAAAGCGTGCGAGAAAGAAGAGCTACGGAAAAGTGAGCGTGAGGGTGGGTTTTCAAGTTTAGAAGAGAGAGAGAAAACTACTTCTCTCACAGATTTACCTACATCATTCAATGGATCTAATCAGGTCAATAGTGCGAGAAGTAAGGCCCCATTCCTACTGTGAGTACCCAGCGTGAACCTGTGGTGAAGTTAGGCAACTCAAAAGTGGGATGTACCACACTTGGTTTATTCTTTGGTTAGAGCCATTTATGGATAGGGATTTGTTGAGGCTTGAAGAGTAGTGATATCGGTCTCGAGAAAACTAGACAGGTGAAGGAATCTCTAATTGTGTGGTACGTGAGCGATACTGACCCAAGGTTTGCGTTTGCATTGAATAGTTGTGTGATTTTTGGTGTGATTTTTTATGTTGTTGAGTGATTCAAAATGAATTGCTTGTAATTGTTAATTAGCCCATGTGAGCTAATTTTGGTGTTATTGATGTGAATTTAATAATATGAATTGTGTGAATTAATTATGTTAATATATACATATTTTATATATTAGCATGAGTTGTTGGAATTGACATAATGCATTCCATATGCACTGGGGCACCCTAGAATATAAAGCTTCTTTTTTGCTTCTTTTTCTTTTGTATTATATCCTTTTGAGCACATACATATGCTTCATGATAATCAAATGATTTATCACCAGGCTATTGTGATCCCTTTCAACACTTGCTAGGTGGCCATGGCCTCTTATTTTTATTAAGTGGAAGGGAGAAATTTACAGAATTCTTGAGATATCTATTGGTTCCACAAATGAGCTTAGTTGTTGTTGAAAACCCACTAAACCTTTTACAGCTTGCCTGCCCGCAATATTGCATTAGTAGACCAAGGTGAAACTAGTTTACCTTTGGATGTGTGTTAAATGTTATGATAATGATATCTTTGTACTATTTTGAATTAAAGTGGTGCTTATACTCTTCATTTATTTTGAGAATATATAATAATACTTAGTCTTGTCTGAAATTGAAACTTGGTGGCTAAAAGCCTACTTCTTGATTGTGCATGTATATTGAACATGTACAATGTTGGAGAAAATTTGAATGATTGAAAAAACGGTGGCTAAAAAGCCTACTTCTTGACTTTGAATATATTTTGAACAGGTATCATGTTGGAGAAAATTTGAATGATTAAGATAACAGTGGCGAAAAAGCCTACTTCTTGACTCTAAATATATATTAAACATGTACCATGATGGAGAAATTTTTAATGATTGAGAAAAAAATGGATAAAAAACCTACTATGACTGCTCATGGGGAGCCTCATGCATTTCTCCAACATTATCCCATTGAAAGCCGTAGGATCGACCTAATTCTTTTGGGAAGTTTCTCAATTTCCCACATGGTAGGGAAATACTTCTTAAGGTATCTCCCATTAATGAACCTCTTATGTGGCTCTCCTTATAGGCTTGATAACCAATAGGCATTTCCAAGTAGTGCTTGATGCACCATGAAAGGTCCCTCCCAGTTGGGAGACCATTTGCCTAATTATCTGTCTTTGGAACCAATTGGTAGTATAATCTTCAAAACAAGATCTCTTACTTCAAAGCTCTTTCTTCAGTTGGCTAAACTTTGGCTTATGAGTGCAAAATTTACTTTATTTTAAGACCAACATATGGTTGAAAGCTTGCATTCTTCTATCATGGTGAGTTTCATTATCATGTCCTCGCTATACTCTTGAGGATTAAGGTCATTTCCTAGAAACTCTTATGCTTACTTCCATTGGGAGTACTGCATCTTGTCCATAAGTCATAGAAAAATGACTTACCTGTGAAATTCTTTTAGAAGTCTTGTAGGCCCGTGATGTCTCTGATAAAATCATGTACTTAATCTCTAGGATTTTCTTCGACATTTTCTCGGGGATCCCTATCGACACTTTACTGGATATCTCTCTTGTCCATTGGCTTGAGCATAGAAAGGAGTTGATTTGATGAGTTGTATCCCATAATTCGCGATGAAATAATTCTGTCTTCTCGATAGATATTGACTACTTGATTCAATAGTAATGGTAGGGAATTCCAAACCTATGAATAATATGCTTCTTGATGAACTATGTAAGACCCGAGAAAATTCAAATTTTCTCAACAAGGGCAAAATCGTAATTTCGGTCAAAAATCCGAAATTTATTCTCTAGATCTCAGATGATGAAATGGATTTCACCGTTGGAATCATCTCGCGAAATCTAGTTAACACGTCGGGTACATCAAATCAAGAGACAGATGAAATTTGCATGTTTTTGAAGGGCCAGAATCGGGTGCCGTAAAATGATATGCGAGGTGACAAAGTCATCAATAACATGTACTCATGTGACATGAGTTGCATGAGTAGAGAGAGATGATCAAAGCAGGACGTAGAGATAGTGTCAAATGTAGAAAATCTGTGAAGGGACATAATGGGCATTTGAAAGTTTAAGTGGAAAAAGACAAAATAGTGCTGCGACAGTGTGAATCTCGCATTCAAAAGAAGGAAGAAATCTTGAAGAGGAGAGAAAATTTACGAAGGTTAGGAGATTTCATTTTAAGTGAGAAAATTAGCTTCTACAAGATTCGAGCAATCGTAGTGTTCGAAATTGTGATGACGCGGTGTGTAAAATGTACGCCTATGTCTTGTAATTACACAAATGTGAAATATAATATAGTGTACTCATAGTGCGGATATCGATCCACGGGGGCAGTGTATTGACTACAAAGGTTGTTTTTAGATATCCTCTGAAGAGATGATTTTGGGAAAGAAAGTATGTGAAATCCGACTAAGCTATTGATTCTAATGTATTCTTGGTATTATTGAAGCTAGGGTTATATTTCCCCTGTCACTTTTAATGGGTTATTTCTTCAAGATATTATTATCTAATGTATTTACAATTTACAGCCAATGGCGAGTGATCTTATGAGAATATCCTCTCTAGGGAGTATATCACTTTAATCTCACAAAGAATAAGTTGAGCCTCTCTCTATCTCAGCTCAAGTATTAGGAATCTTAATGTTCTAACCCCCGAATGCCACCTTCGGGATCGAATATCTCTATTCATAGAATCAGCTGGAAGGTATCTACAGAATCTGGATGGCCTCATCTCTGAATCTCGGCTCTCGGTGTGATTATGCGATGTTGGCTGAACATCACCATATAATTACAAACCATAGATATAGAAATGACCTTGAACAAATTGATAAATAAGCCCGAATAATATAAGGTCAAACTTTAATCCATCAACATATGACAGGGTTCAACATAACCCTAGATATAGATCTAGAACATACTGAGTGATAGAAGGAAAATGTTTAGTATTAAAAACATCATTCTCGAATCAAAAATGAGGAAAGCATTCTTAAGTCGAGACACGTCTTGATGCGTGATGCGCAGTGTGCGTAGTTTAAATGCGCCTCAGATACCACGACCACGAGCCATTCGTACTTTAAATGATGAGGTGCGGATCTCGGAGTTGATAGTCGCTGGCGTTACAGCGTCGCGACGTTGAGGCGTCGCGACGTTGCCGATTGTTGACCGCATTGTGGCCCCGACGTCGCGGCGTTGGGGACGTCGAGTGGGAGCGTCGCGTCGTTGTGAGCGTCGCGACGTCCAATGACCACTTTCTTTCTTTGCTCCCCATTGCTTCGCGCTTCGGCGTACTGGCACACTCCAGTACTGCACATAACTCAAACACCAAATCGATCTAGCCACACAAACCTTAATTACTATACAAAAAAAACGTTGAAGGAAAAACCGGCGGAGTATAATGAGTGTTTTAGACACTCATGAGAAGTGTGAGACGAAGGAAAAGCTGTTCTACGAGGAGGCGTAAATAGACTCCGGTTTTAGGAAGTTGAATAAACTCCATGAGTAGGGGTTTCTATCCTACTTAGTACACTTTGTTTAAGTGTTTTGTTGATGTTCCAGTTGGTTGGGGCGCTGAATGGATTGTTTGATCGGTCCCGAGCTTGGGACTGAAGTACGTTATGGAGCCCATTTGGGCGTCAGTGACATCACGGACTGCCGTGTATTAGTGATGATTTATTCTTAAGTCATGATTTGGTGTGTATGAGGCGGAAATGGCCATGGAATTGAGTTCGCCAAATTAAGAGCCGATGTTGGATATGGCGTGAAACAGTAACCCAGGTTTCCAGCATTCACATGAATAGTGTTCACGAATTAATAAATTGTGAGAGAAATTGTGTATGGTTGAGTATTTCAGTGGAATTACCGTGTTTGATAAATTAGCCAATGTGAGCTAATTTTGGTGTAGTCGATGGTGAATATGCGTAACATGTTTTATGTGCTTTAATTATGTTAATATATATATACATGTTTTTTATATATTAGCATGTGTTGTATAAATTTGTTGAAATGGCACATCTTTGCATTTCATATGCACACAGGGTAACCCTAGAAGTTAGGTGTGTATGGCATGAAAATTGAAAGAAGCAACGTTTTGAAAGGGAATTTCACGGGATGAATTCACGGGAGGAATGGGGTTAGGAGGCTCAACGGATCATTTGGATGAGGACCATGGCTGTTTCGGAAGGTTCTCTAACACATTCGCCTCAAAGGGTAGTCCCATGTTTTTATCGATACTTCGTGGTATGGTTGGAGAAAGCAGCGGGAGTGATTTAAGATGTTTTCTCAGCATACATAAGCTTAAGAAGCGAGTGTGAGGGAGTCGGTGAGGACTTGAGACATGGGGATGGCATTTAGACATTCAAGTAGGATCACGTATTTGCTTGAATGTGTGTTTACTTTGGAGCATTGCATATGCACTTAGGTGGAGAGTAACCCATAAATTTGATTCCGCTGTTGGGCGTGCTTCCTTTGTCGGAACATATTTTGGTATGGGAGCGTTAGAGGAGTGGCTCATATCCTAGAGGCACTTTAGAAGAAAGCTAAGTTGTGGCTTTGGTGTTTTAATATATGTATTAGAATGTTGTAAACTTTTAATATATGTTGTATAAGAGTAAAATTTTAACTCTTGTAACTATGGTTTATAGTTGGTATGTTTATGAGTATTGTTTTATGGGCCCAAGAGGCCGTTTTTACTCATGTTATGTCTGATGTTGATGATTGGGACAGGTTAGGTACTATGGGTAGAGCTCCCTGTACAAGGGAGACTCTGCCCGATTTTCGTGATCGTGTGGATTTCAGTAATTATTCCCAGTGCCAGGACGTAGATGCAGTGGGGGTTTGGGCAATCACTGGCGAATCCACGATCTTTTGTTACGCTTACCGCCTGCCATTTAATGCAAAGTAGTGCGTAGCCACTGAACAAACTATGCCCTTTGATGATATTGAGGATGAATTTCCCATTTGAGTCCATGGTATCATACGAAAGGCCATGACTTTACTATTGAATGTAAATTCTATAGCAAGGATCCTCTGTATACTTCCATATTTTTGGCACTGTTGACAGCCTTTAGAGTAGGTGATGTAAATGTAGCAGAATGGTCGATAAAAAATAATTGTCTTACAGTTAACCCAGCAGCATCTTTGCTCAGGTGTTGGGCTCCCTGAGCCCGCCGTGAACTTGCTTCATAACTTCCATGTTGTTTGGGAAAGATAAGCACTTGAGTAATAAACTATCAACCCCTTTTCTGTATATTTCTCATTCCAATAGAACAAAACTTTTAACTTAAGCCTTTACCCTATGGAGAACCCTCTTGTTTGGATTCTCGAATAGTCTCCCGGAACTCTTTGTTCTCGATCTCTGCTTGATGTTCGTATCCTTATTAAAGATGTCCCGAGTTGATCCTTTCAAAAATTAAGGTGATTCTTAACTTTCACCTATCATGATAGGTTATGGAGTCATTCTCTTAAACTCATTTTTACATCGAGGCTATTTGAGTAAGTTTACTTTCGACCTCGATTTAATTCCCTAGGCACAAGTTCAAATTCAACATTATCAAAGGAATCTAACAATTGAATATGAAAAGTGAAATAAGGTGCCAAAAGCAAATTGTTACATTTATACTCCTTTGTTAATCATCAAAGTACCAATTAAGAATCTCCAATGACTCGAACCTCTTTTGCCCCAACCTCTAGTAGGATTTTTAAGCCAATCACCAAAGCTTCATACTCGACCTGATTGTTGGTGCATTCAAAGGCCATATTGAAAAACAATGTAGTATTTACTCCCCTTAGGGAAATAACCATTATTCCTACACTTGTTGAATTCTCTGTGCTTGAGCCATCAAATTTGAGGACCCAAGTTTCCTTTTCTACTCCATAAATTCCTAGCTCCACACTCTACTCTCTACTCATTTCTAAAGACCAGTGTAAACTAAAAATCACTTCACTCATTACTTGACCATACTAATTTTTGTAGAAAATAAATCAAGGTGAATTATGATAAAGCAAGGGACTATTTTACCAATCTCCTGTAATCGTAATTGGATTAAAGCATATACTATAAAGTATGTATAAGAAATCACATAAACTGAGACTTGATTAAGTAATGTCTCGGTTGGCGCATGCAAAGTACAAGGCTAAACATAATTTTTCAGATTAGGGTATATCTCTTGGCTATCATTTGGTTTAAGACCCTACTCGAATAATACATAACCTGCTCACTGCCCTTCAAGAGTGTTTATTGCCAAAGACAACCTCTTGGCTATTGCGGTGATAAATATAATTTAAGTGGGTGGCCTTGTAAATGAAATGGTTATAAGTTTTTAACAATAGTAATGGCTAGATACCATTTGGGATTATACTTTAATTCTAATAATTTGGAGTATTGCTAACTCATGTTCAGCTAGAGGAATCACATTTCTATTGTATTGGTTGATCACAATGATATTACAGTGTACTATTCATACCCCATTCTCTCCAAAGGTAGTTTATAAGAAAGGGAATATAGCTTTACCAAATATTTAAAAAATATGAAGAAAAGCTATCGCTCATTGCATCTCGACATAATCTTCGCAAAATTTGGGAATAAAAATCTTTACATTCTTGAACTTCCCAAAAAATATGCACCGGATGTGATAATATATGTTTCTAAATCATAAATCATGAAGACCTGGAAGCATCAGATGCTATATGAGCTATTGAATGAACAAATGTACCTTTAGTACCTTTTATAAGTCACGACTATAAAATAGCAATTACTAAAACGACAAGTGGCAAGCTAAATTTCTGCATATAAACCAAAAAACTCAAATGTGCTTTTCTTGAACTATGCATATAAAATGATTTTTATGTTCCATCTATACAAATTACAAGGGCGATGGTAGAGCATAATCCATGTATATGATGGAATTATATTATTAAAAAGAATATGATCCATATGTAGTTCAATTGACATCAAAACTTACAGAATCAACCACCTTTGTACTTTTGATTAAAGAGAATATTAATCATTAAGCTAAGAACTTATAATTTTAGGAGAATAATCAACCAAAGAAACCAATATCAACTGGCAGCTGGTTTGAGCGAACAATCATTTATTTTTACTTGAAATCGAGGTTTATCTATCACCGACACCTAACAACAAGGAGCCACGGCAATTGCACAAGATCATTGAAAGAAACATGAAAGAAGAAACGAAAACAAAAAAAATGCAAAGGGAAATTAACATATGGATTAGATCAGAAAAGTCAGTATTATAACTTTCTACTTATAGGAATTATAGATGCTAATTTTAATAGTCACCATGTACGAGATAGCAGCCATAACATAAAAATTTAATGATTTAATAATTAAAGCGTTTCAAGTGCCACTAAAGCAAGAAGTACACAACTTTTCCTAAAAAAATAGAAAGTTATAATTACTACCAGATGATGAAAGGTGACAAATGTATTAGCTGATCTAAAAGTTCCATTTAATAACATAAAAACCTGTTGCCCTGAAACGAAACACCTGATAATATAATATAAAAGATTTGTTATTGTTGATACCAACACAAAATTCCAAAATCATCCCTACCCATTATATCAAAATCCAGGTTAAGGAGTCATAAAATGGACAACTAGTGATTATAATACCCTGGGAGATAAGTTTACTAGGGAGTTTCAAAACAAGATTGCAAAAAAAATACTACCGATACTTGAAAATCTTCATAAATCAACATCTGCATATTAGTTAGGTTTCATCATCTCTTACATCATGGCCTATATCTCCGCCCATTTGGATCATTAAGAGATACAAAATCATTGTCCTCTCTCTGTGATCTGGTGATGTAAATTAATTTCATTGCCTGAAGTAAATCGGCAGCATTGAAGAAGTTTTCTTTGACAAATTCGGGCATCTCTACAAGCGCACTTGCCTTAATCTTGCACCTGACTATCCAGTCGTTTGAAACTCTCGATTAAGTATGGTACACAAGATCACTTGTACGCTTTGCATTAACGATATGAATGGTTCATACCTGTAAATCTTCTAATTTGGTTGACTTCTGAGGTTGTAATTTGGGTGCCTCCCCAGTACCACATGCCTCGAAGAATTCGAACCATTCCTGACTCTGTCAGAATTCTTTCTTTTGAATGGATAACGAGGATACTCTAACTCTAATATCTCTATCAATTGACATAATAAATTTATAACACCGCATTTCTCTTCTCTCATTTGTACCCTTAATGCAAACACCTTTGTTCATGAAGTAAAACAAACCCAGATCTGTGGCTATAGTATGAAATTGTACCCGTTGACAAAGTGAATGGATATGGCTGTGTGGTTCTATTTGGCCCATCAACAAGAGCCTTTACAATGATGTTTGTGAGTTGTTACCGGACCTTTCTTGTATATTTACTAGAAAAATAATAATGTCGATATGTATTTAATTTCAAATATTTGATTCACGAGAAATTATGTTGGAACAAAATACTTTACATAAAGTTGAACCATTAATGAAATTATAATCGGCGTTTGATCAATGCAGTATCTCTAATTCTTGTATCTCTTTATTTACATACAAATTGCAAATATAAATACTTAAAATAAAAAATAAAACCATTAAAAATAAAAAATCATCCCTTTGTTTACTAATATTTCAAAAATACTTGCTTGATATATGAATTGCTGCAACCTATCATGATTCAAAAGAATATAGGTTTGAGCGACGAAGCTCCTAGCCTTATTGAACCCTACGATCCGCAGTAGGCGTGACTCGCTATTAATACAAAAAGTCGGTTCATTTCGAGCTTTGAAAATCAGTCTTGGAGGAGCAGATTTGTTTGAGTCGCCACTTGCTTTTTATTTTTATTTGATAAGGAAAATAAAGTAAACAAAGTCCCTCGTTGACTCACAGTTGGGAAAGAGGTCCGCAAAACTAAGATTTAAGATCAGGATGGTTGCCATTGGAGAGAGGTACCTCATGCGGTAGCACCCCTAAGCCGAACTTCGGTCTCTACTAATGAATTGGGTAGATGGGATCTTCGAATTCAAGAATCAATTGATAACTCAAATTTAATGAATGACGAATCACACCAACCTGCCCAGTATCTAACATGCATAAACACTGACCAAACAAAACAATGGGTCGCGTACTAGTGGTCCTTAATAGCGGCGCATAAGAGGTCGGTCAGCGAAGCTCAAATGCACCCTGAGCATCAAAAGTCTGATACTCTCTCACATATAAATGCAAATACCAAAGCAACAACGTACTGTGGTCCCACAGCCATGTCTTGTAGATATAGTTAGTTAATAACACAAACACTAACATGCATCCATGATCAAGTTGCAAAGTTAATATTATTCAAAATGGAAGTGAATGGAAAATGAGGCGATTCATATGTTTATTTCTTTCCACACTCTCCAAATGACAATTCACTAACCCGCAATCACCAATTCACAATCAAACTCACTGACCCCTGATGTCCCTAACTCAGGCGAGTCCTCTAATTCAGGTCAGGCTCGGCTTTGGGCCATATGGCCCACACAAATGCATTAGTGAAAACCGGGCTTGAACCTCGAGGATTCGGGCTTGAAAAGTGCTAAAATGGGAGATGCCATACAGATTGTCTTACATAACCGGTTAGGCAGGTTCTCAATAGGTTGAGAAAAAGAATTCTCAGAATTTCACCAAGAAATAGCTATTGTCCAATGAATAAGGAATCTAAAAAAAATAAACAATGCATGATTATGAGCGGGATGAGTGAGGCAGAGCTAAAACAAGCCAAGATGCCTAAGCTGTATCCACATAAAAAACCACAATGAATTGGTTGATCTAGTTCCCCAACCGGCTGAGCCAGTTCAAAACAAATCTCAAATTTTTTCAGAACATTCCTCAAAGAATAAGGAACCCAAAAAAAGAAACTGATGTTTTCAATTTTGACTCTACGGATAGTGAGAGTACGTCAAACAAGGCAAAGTGCCTTAAATGCTATTCCGAAAAATATAACCTAATGAACCGGCTGATCCGGTTTCCCAACTGATTGAGCCGGTTGAGATTAGTTCTCAAAATTTTTTAGAACTTTCCTCACATAGTAAGGAATCCCACAAAACAAAGGGTGTATAGTTCGACTGCGGATAGTGAAGCCGACCTTTGCAACAGATTACGATTGCTAATCTTTGTTCGAAAAATAGAACTTAATAGACCGGTGTCAGGTTTTGACCGATTGATCTGATGATAAAGTTCTCAAATTTTTAGAGGAATATTCCTTCCTGAGATTGAAATCACAAAAAAACAAGCTTGAATTACAATTCTAATTCGAATGGTGAGCAGCTACAAATGATGCTAGTACCCTTTATTGTTGTTTCAAGAATAATATAGAACTTCAGTGAATAGGATGATCCGGTTTCCCAAATGGTTCAGCCGGTTGAGAGTAGTTCTCAAAAATTTTCAGAATCTTCATCATAGAGTCAGGAATCTAACAAAACAAATGGAGTACAATTGGCTTTCGAATGAGTGGCCCACGACACAAAACGATGCCTAGTAATATCCTATTCTTTATTCTAGGAAAACAAAACTTAATGAACCGGTTGATCCAGTTTTCCAACCGGTCCAACCGATTGAGAGTAGTTCTTAAAATTTGTCAGAACCTTCCTCATAGAGTCAGAAATCCAAAAAAATAAATAGAGAATAATTACTCCAAATGACTAAGAATTGACACAAACAATGCCTAGTGCTCTAAAACGAGGCTGCAAACATCAAAGGCAAAGACAAGCGCAAAAGAAAATAGGAGAAGCATACAACTTTCGTACAGTAAGTTCTGGTTATGGCCTTGCCCCCAGCCCCTTCCTTCTTTGTTTTTGCTTCCAAAACCAAGTGTCCCTCCTTGAAACATATGTAGTCTCTAAAATGAGAGAGACCACGCCCACCGGATCGAAGAATCTCTCTTTCTTTTCCCTCTTTCTTTCTCTCTTTTTTCCTTCCTTTCTTTTTCTTCTCCTTCACGTTTTTGTTCTTCTTTCTTAACTTTCCCTGCGAGATTCACTCCATTTTGTGCACCTTCCAGTCGGGGAACTCCCCGATTAGTCTCGAACTGACTCAAAAACACTCCTACATTTCAGGTCGTGGCGGCGCATTCTTAACTCATGGCTGCTTTTGAATGTCGAGAGTGGACCCAAGGTGGGTTGCAAGAAACCATAACATATTGGCGGACCAAACCCATGCCTAGGAGCGATACGAGCTTATGGGCCCCGAACATAAGATTTTATGTAACGCCTAAAAATACCTAGTATTTTTATATATATATATATATATATATATATATATATATATATATATTATTATTATTATTATTATTAACTATTATGTATTTAAATTATAAAATAAAGTAAATGAAAATTTTGGAATTTAAATCTAGAACAAAAAATATATACAACTCTAAGGTTAAGTGCAAAGGAAAATTTGGAATTTGTAAAATGAGGACCTAAGGGCCAAAAATAGAATAAGCTTAAATGCTAATGTGAGTTAAATGAAGTGAAATAGGAGCTTAAATGTAAAAAAGAAGAAATGGACTGTACAGAAAGCCAAAGAATAGGAAGCCAAACAGGCCTTAACCATTAAATGAGATTAAGACCAAATGTGGTCTAGGTAAGGCACATTTGTTCGTTCTTGGAGAAAGAAAGGCTAGGAGTTGGAAGAAGAGAGACCAGGTTTTGGTGGGAGGTCTTCCAGAAACATGGTTTCAAGTGATCCAAGAAGAAGAAGGAAGGCTTGATGTTGAAGAATCGAGAGATTAAGGTAAGAAACTAATACTAACCCACTTCTCTTGTGTTTGGGTTGGGGAAAACCCAATGTGGATAAAGGTGTTTTTGTATTGGGTTTTATGTAAATGGGTTTTGGTATTGGTTTGGAGGTGTTCGTAAAAGGAAATGTTTAGTTTTCAAAATGTTGTAAAAAATTTGTCAAAACCCATTCTTATTTGAAACTCTGAATTAAGATTAATCAGCAAATGAAGTGATTCAAATTGGTAAGAGCTATCAGAGATAGAGCTACAAATATATAGAAGGGACCAGGAGCAAATTGCAGCACTAAAACCCCGAAAATGGAGCTTAAGGAGTGAGTTTCGGGTAGCTCATGGGTATGCCACTATTTTCAGGAGTAGTTGTGATCTTTTGGCCTCAAAATGGGTTTCACTCATCAATTTGAGTGATTAAAAATTCTGGAATTAAACTAGAATTCTAGAATAATTTACTTGAAGTAAGTGTATGCAATTTATGGCCCCAAAGTGCCCAGAAATCTATCAGGAAGTGAAGCTATGTGCAGATTATCTTTTGCAAATTAGAGTAGTCTAGATGTTAAAGTTAAACTGTAAGAGTGGTTTATAATCTGATTTTGGGTGCTTGAGGTCAGTTGGGCATTCTAAATAATCAAATCAATGTTTGAAGTTAATTTTGGACAACATTAGGATTGGTTTTTCGTGACACGTTTTAAAAGTACTGCTATGCGAAAAAAATAGCAATGTTTGCCTGTTTGTGTTATGTGGTTGAGGGCCTTAGAGTAAAGATTTTAAATTAAAATTACTAGGAATAATAATTGGATATATAAAGGACTAAATTTGAGAGTTTCATAATTTTTGAAGACCGTTTGATAATTTTTGAGTAATAAAGTCGAGGAGGAATCACAAAAGCTAAAGAAAAATAAGATCTTCATGTGGTGTTAGTGGTTGAGCACGAGGTTTTTGACGAAATGTCTTCCTTTGGGGATGGTTTAGTTGATCAAGAGTACTATTGGAAAAGGATTATAAGGTAGGGAAATTTTTTTAGTATTTTGGTTATGTGATGGATTAATGTTTGGGAAACTAACAACTATACCAGGCTTGTATCTTGCCCTCATTTGCTAATGAGATTAAGAATACGATATTAAGCTCCGAAAATCAACCCTAACCAAAATCACTAGCACGGATGAATAATATTGTTCTTTAATTGTATTGGAATAGGGGTTGACGAGGAGGAAAACTTGAACTGAGATCGAGATTCCGAGGATTGGAATCAAAGTGCAAAGCTTTTTGGTTTGTTCTACACCTTTCTCTCATTCATTTGAATCCTCTATCTCAAATATTTTTGAATTGCATGTTGAATTGTTTTAAATTGATTTATTCTAAATAAATTGAAATGAATTGCGAAGTTGATTTAAATTAAGAGAAATTTAGAAAATTGATTGATAGCGAAATGAATGACATGAAAATTGCATGAGTATTGAAATGATTTGTTTGTATAAAAACCATCTTATCTTGTATTTTCTAAAAATGATTTGAATGCCCTTAATAGAATGTTAATTATTAGGAATTCGAGTTAAGGATAAATTAATTGAGTATACCAGACTAAGAGTGAACAAACGTACTATTGTGCTTTATCTGATTAAGCTATCAACAGGGGACAATATCGACCTAGTACTTTTCCAATAGATAGTGTACTGTAAGTACATATATATATATATATATATATATATATATATAACATCTCTACCTATCTATATAACTCTCTCATACACCTATATACACACTAAAACTAGAATTTCTGACCAAGAAGCGGAACTATATCGATGATTATTTATCTGTGCAGAAATCATATAAGTTAATTGATAAGAGCTAAAATGCAAAATGATAATGAGATTGAAAGAAATTATAGATTTTGTGATTTTGAATGATTTTGGAGTGCATATGAAAATATAGCTTATGGTAATAATCTAGATTATAATTCTGATTTATTGAAAAAAAAATAAAATCGTGTTATGCTGCAATGGTCATTGACAATTGTACAAAATCATTGTTTTATAAATATTGCATGCTTCGATTTTAAATGAAATGAAGAGAGAATTTCCATAGAACCACTAAGCATTAAAATCTTAGTGTATTGTTTTTACCAATGCCCAAGTATAGAGTAATTAATGGTGGGACCCAAGATCAAGGAGCGTAGAGTCATTAAGAAAGATGCGAAGTAAAATTATATTGATCGGTGAGAATTATTATCTTTTGAGTAAGAATTCTCTCAGTGTTTTATAACTCGATTGCATGAGTTACATTCATATTCCATAATATTGCACTAATTATCGTATCATAATGTTTTAAGAATATGGAAATAGTATAAGAAGCAAAAAGAAAGCTAAATAAAGTAAAGGAAAGAACCAAAGCAAAAGCCTCGGGTATGCAGCGGGGAAGCACTCCACGTTGCGGCGTAGTCCTTAGCGGCCCGACATGGAGGTCTGTATGCCCTTGACGAACCGGCGAGGAGGAATCAAATGGCACCGGAGTGCAGCAGCGGCGTAGCACCACAGCCATTTGAGGCGTAGCGGAATGTTCTTCGAGTGGGACATAAAAACTACGGAATTTTGGGCCAATGATGGAATTTGCATCCGAGATACAAAGAGAAGCATTTCGAGGCAAGGGGATTCGAGAGGTAGATTAAAGAGAGAAGGATAGACGGACGAGGAGGGAGATTGGCGGGAGATGGATTCGAAGTCGCGAGACGACTTCTTACGTATTTCTTTCACCCCGATTCGAGTTTATGTTAAAAATCTTTTAGTCCGTAATGAAAATCACTATGAACTAACTTTTCTCTCTAGGGTCTTGTCAACCCTAACCACACCATTATGGATTAATGTATTAATTGGGGTTTATTTAATATTGGTATGAATTTGTATGATTGCTTTACTCCTAAATTTAATCACATGTTATTAATTGGCCAATTTTAGCATGCTATTGCTAGGAGTTTGAAATCGAGAGAAGATGACTCATAGGGACATGGGTAAAGTAACACTTGGTCAATCAGGGAATAGAGATATCTCGCATTCCAAGTTTAGCATTGGGGTTTGCACATTTATGCATCTCGAAGTCAAGGGGTCGAAGCAGAGATGCAATACACCCCACTGGCGAGATAGGCAGATATATCTCGAGAGAGAATCTCTTGTAGGCATGATCAACTAGCTAACATAAATCATATGAAATATTAGATAAATACGCTATCTAGGTTAAAATCCATCAGGTGTGGTAGGCGACGGCAAAACCCTAGTTTTCTTATCATTACTTTAAATCAAAATCTTAATATTAGGCTTTCCTTAAATTAGTTAAATTAGTTATAATTCACTATAAGACTGGATCCAAATATTATCTAGGTTGCTAAGCCGGTGTGTGCGGCTTCTATTCGTAGAGCGACCTTGACTAGCCTTGCACGCTATAGCGAACTCGGCGCGTATACTTGCGGCGTCGTGCACTACATTTTACTTAACTTTTACGCACTTTCGCTATCGTGACTGTCATATATACTCCGTCATATGCATCCATCCTATTTTTGAACAATTGATGTTTTGTGATCAAAAGAGTTAAACTCTGAAACGATTTTGTATATTATTTTGAATGGGCATAGAATGCCTTCATTGGAAATATATTTTGGTTAAATGTAAATTGTATGGGCCTACTGAAACGATTGAAAAAGCTTCCGCAATTTTTGAGAAAAAAAAAGAAAAAAAAGGGGCTTTTAAATTTCTAAATGAAATATGTTTGATAAATGAATTCGGCTAGCGCCTCCGAATCCGGTTTGGTCCCACTACTAATCGAGTCGAACCAGAAAGGGGAGCTTACATTTAGTGGTATTAGAGCCTAGGTTTAGGAGGTTCTACAAAATGATTTAAATTTTTTGTTAACGATTTTGAAATTGTTTATGACATGCATTACATTTTCATATAAAGGATGACGTGACTCTAATGTGGATCTTGTCGGTCTTAATAGGTAAGCATGGAAAGTTTAGGCCCCAATAGTGTCATTGTGAATAGAATCTATAGAGATTGTCCCATTAGAATACGAGAGTATGAGTTTCCGGGAGATTTGATCGAGTTGTCATTTAGAGTGTTTGATGTGATATTGGGGATGGATTGGTTGTCAGGCATGATTGTAGAATGAAACGAGTGACCTTTAGGACACCGAGTGGCGACGAAGTGACTTTTATCGGCGAGAGGTTGAACCACCTCTCTAATGTGATATCACGCCACTCTTTATTGAACGATGGTTGGAAAGAGTGCCATTTAATGGTGTCAGGTAGATCCGATCACGATGTGGGGTTATTCAGTTTGACCTCGCAATCCTGTAGGACATAATGGATGTTGTGTCTGCATGGGGGGTGTTTGTCACATCTCACATCGGATATGGGAGAAACTTCTTGGCACTATATAAGTATGGGCTCTTCTCAACTTAGTAGACACATTTTAAAGCCGTGAGGGCCCCTTAGGCCCGAAGCGGACAATATCTGCATAGTTGGGCCTAGTCGTTACAAATGGTATCAGAGCCTAGGTTTAGGCGGTTCGACAAAATGATTTTGAAATTTTTTGTAAACAATTTTGAAATTGTTTATGACATGCATTGCATTTGCATATAAAGGATGACGTGACTCTGATGCGGATCTTGTCGGTCTTAATAGGTAAGTATGGAAAGTTCAGGCCCCAATAGTGTCGTTGTGAATAGAATCTATAGCGATTGTCCCATTATAATACGAGAGTATGAGTTTCTGGGAGATTTGATCGAGTTGTCATTTAGAGAATTTGATGTGATATTGGGGATGGATTGGTTGTCCCGACACCAAGTGGTAGTTGATTATAGAATGAAGAGAGTGACTTTATGGACACCGAGTGGCGAGGAAGTGACTTTTATCGGTGAGAGGTCGAACCACCTCTCTAATGTGATATCCGCCACTACTACTAGAACAATGGATCAGAAAGGGTGGCTTTCAATTTGGGCCCCAAAATCAACAAAAACAGCGCTCCACGCAAGCTGGCCCGATGAACCGGTTGTACAGTTTCAACTAGTCGATCTGATTGATAAAAAAAATCTGAAATTTGATATAATGTTCCTTGAAGAGTAAGGAATCCAAAAAAAGAAACAATGCATGATTTCGAGTTCGGATGAGGGAGATATGACCAAAACAAGCTCGGATGCTCCAAATTTGAACTTGCTCGAATAATGAACTTCAACAAAAATCCGTTTAACTGGTTGAGTCGGTTTCCAACCGGTCAATCCGGTTGATAAAAAAATTCTCAAATTTTGTCAGAGAATTCTTCAATGAGTAGGGAATCCAACAAAAGGAATGGTGTATGATTTCGAGTTCGGATGAGGGAGATATGATCGAAACAAGCTCGAGTGCTCCGAATTAGACATACTCCAATAAACTCCGATTTAGTTAAAACCTCAGGGGGCCCCACTTGCTTCCTATGTCACGATGCCAATAACTAAAAAAAAAGAAGCCACGATGACACTCCGAAGTGAACTACATACGCACTCAATGGACCACATATAAGTCTGCCCGAGGCTCAGAGACCGAGTAAGCCTAAAATGGCCATAACGGTGCCATATGAGAACAATGGGTGAGTGATTCATGTTCCAGTAGGTGTGCCGAAATCAACAATATTTATAACCTAAATTCCTCCTACTACCGTAGCATAGCTACTACAGTATAGTGGCTCTAGGGTCGAACACAGGGATGAGTTTTCTTCGCACAAATGATTTGTAGTTGGCTCAATTTGGTGAATTTGTTTTGGATTTTTAAGGTTTGGTAAAAATAGTGGGTTGAATTGTTTGGAAACTGAAAATAAAATGAAGTAAAATATAAAAGAGAATTCCTTGAAGCATCCACCTACTGAGTTTGGGTTCTAAAGGTAATTGAGGGGTCCTCGGGTCCCTTTCCTCGTGTTGAGGAGGATGACCTATAGTCGTTTCCCGAACTGGATCTTCATTTGGCTATAAAAACTGAACCCTAATAACTATCCTTTGGAAAATGGTATTCACTGAGCATCAGTGGTCTCAAACCATGGAAAACGAGTCTCCTTGACCCACCTTACAGTGACTAATAGATGATAACTAATGAATCTTAGTGGATCTAGCAATAAGCATCCACTGAACCCTAAAAGATTATCAAATACGAATCATTCAAGGTGCATCGAAGGGATTTAAACCTATAGTTAAAAGGAGACACATGAGTAGAAGTGAATACACAACGTTGAAACAAGAGGACCCTTAGTTTCTGCCAGTCAGATTGCTTGATGGCCTTCCTCTTCAAGGAAAAAGAGGTTATAGCCGCTCATCCTTCGAGTTGTCGTCCTCAAAGGGTGTTTGGCTAGTGAGAAAGGGAGAGAAAGTGAGGGAAAATGAAAGAAAATGAAAATGGAAGGAGAACGGAAGCCTGGTGCCCAGAAGGAATTTTATTCGGAGAGTCGGTCAGGATTCAACGGTCACGGCCTGGAAATGGCTTAGATAGCCATTAAAACAAGCAAAATTACCAAATTACATGAACTAGCACTATTACAAAAAGGGTAATTTGGGAAAAATTACAAAATTTGGTCAAAGGTCAAAAGAGCAAACATTTTCGCATAATGCAAAAATTCGCAGCTCACGAAAATTTCGCACCCATCTGATAAATTTCGCACCTCGATTTTCCAGCTTCTTCTACTATTCTTTCCTTCTGGTTTCTGATCTACAATGCTGAGTTCGACTCGAATTCTACGTGCTTGGATTAACTCAACAATCTTGGCATTAATAGCTTGCAAAAACTACAAAAATAGTCATAAAATGCGATCAGTAGAATAGCCGGGACCTTAATGTGCAAATCGGGTTAATTCGGTTGATTAGTACATAAAAAGTGCTCAAAACCTACAATAAATAGGGCTCAAAATAGCACTTTTTGGGCACTAATAAGTGAGTGTGACACCCATAGGATAAATGCAAGCGTTGAGGGTAAAAATATGCCTCTTTTTAGTAGAGTGAATGAACGAGTGAATCGTGGGTGCGAAGTGCAAGCGATGCAAGAGTGAAATGAACTCTAGTGAAGAAACACCGATTGACCCGACAATTTTGTTCCGCACTTGAGTAGAAATTTAGGGCTGAGGTCGCCCGCATTTGAAAATTTAAGAGAAACCCAGCACAATGCACGGGAAGATGAGTGATCAGGACACGTGCTTAGAAAATATAATGGGAAATCCGAGACGCGATCTTGGACAACCTAAAGCAAAAGAAGGGATCGAATCAGGGCATGATCTTGGAGAACCGAGAAGCAGAAGTGATCGAATCCGGGTATGATCTTGGGAGGGCAGAGAAAGAAAAGAAGGGATCGAATCCAGGGCATGATGCGAGAGGGCAAAACAAAGGGAGGATCGAATCCAGGCACGACAACTGGGAGCCCGAAGTAAAAGGGATCCGAGATCGGGCACAATGTTGGAGAACTCGAAACAAAAGGAAGGGATTGAATCCGAGCACGATGCCGGAGAACCCAAAACAAAAGGAAGGGATTGAATTTGAGCACGATGCTAGAGAACTCGAAAAAAAAGGAAGGGATTGGATCCGAGTACGGTGTCGAAGAACCTGAAACAAAAAGAAAGGATCGCATCTGAGCATGATATCGGAGAACCCGATATAAAAGGAAGGGATAACATTTGGGCACGATGCTAGAGAACCTGAAACAAAAAGAAGGGATGGCATTCGGGCGCGAGGCCGGAGAACCCAAAACAAAAGGAAGGTCCAGTCAGGCACGATGCTAAGAGCTTAAAGCATAAAAGAGAGAAGGATCGAATCGAGCACGTCTTGGAGAACCGAAACAAGAAGATCAGATGTGTCGAGGCGCGAAATAAAGGTATGCGATCTATGGCATCAATACCATGTCGGTATCCACTACTACATAAAGTAAAAGTCACAAAGCAGGAAATATTACAAACATTCATTCTAAGAGGCCACTCCTCACTGGTCCATACATCAGCTATCTGCAACAACGATAGGGGTATGCACTTGTTTGTACATATGAAACTCAAATATCTCGATGAAAATCTGAAATATCGAACTACAATCGTATGCGGAAGCAAACAAGACAATTAATGGGGGAATGCCCCAGTATGCACATCCCTGCTAGGTCAATGAATTTCGTTAATCTGATCCCCGGTCAGCTCTAAAAAGCGCTATATTGTATGAAGAAACCAAGTTGATACGGGGCTTACTCAAACTTTGATGCCTAAAACTTCTTTAGGCAAAACGAACTGCTTGTGTACATGTGTAAGAGCTAAAGCCAACATGAAAGGATAGGGGTATGCCTCGGTGTGAACATGTCAAAGCATCAAGCTAAGGCGCCATCAACGGTCCCAACTCTCTGTATCATCTGTATCTGATCATGGACTTGAGGCCAGCAACTGAATGGAAAGTCAATATGTGACCCTCGATATTCCCTAAGAACAGAGACCTATTGACATTCTATACTCAATCAGTAGACGGAACCTGTCCATATAAAATGGGCCGAAGCAAACATGAGATCTCATGGCCTCAGGGTGGTCTTACGACTCGGACCGTAATGTAGGCTAGGGGTGAAAGGTGAATGAAATAATGGGAAACAAAGGCCTAAATAGCCAATAGATAATGCCAAACCCCTGTGTGCGCAATGCCAAATGTCGGAGAATCATGTGAGCAAAGTGACTTGACCAACACATAAGTGAACAATGCCAAGCAAAAGGTGATGTACACCAAAAGACACGTCGTTCATGAATCGAGAAGACGATCGATGAGGATAGAAGAAAATGAAAAAGGATGTAGAAGAAAGTAGAAACAAAGATTGGGATCTGGGAGTGTAACTTATTGTGATGATGATGAACCACTCATCGAGGATACCGTCGAGGAAAGTCACCATAAAGATGGGAATGATATGGATAATGACCGGGGGACTGAGTGCGAAGGAAACCCAAACCTTACTCTGATATTGTCTCAGGATCCATAGAAAAGGATCATACAATGCTCTCACTCGCCTTTTAGAAGAAAAATAAGTCCCTCAAACCATGCTAATCCTAAATACCAATGAAGTGAATATCGAATGAGCGTAACTTTTTTTTTTTTTAAATTTTTTATTAATTCTTTATTTAATTTAATTTTATTTATTTATTTTTGCGCCGAACAACCAATAAAGTAAGATGAATGCGACATTAGCACAATCTAACCAATGAACCTCAAACCCCAAATCCAAATGGTCCCTTCAAACTAAGACTCTGGATCGAGCAAGGGTGGAGGCAGAGAGGTGTGATAACCTAACCTATAATGCAGGACATGAGCATGTCATCTCATCACCTGAGGAAAATAAAAGTGAAAACAAGATGATAGAAACAAAACTCAATGGCAAGCAAAGTGAAGATGCAAAATGGAGAAGAAAAGAAACAAGTAATGATGTAAGAAAGAACAAACAAAGAATGACACAATGCTCACAGATCCAATTAATAAATACAAAGCACTTAGGGATAGGCCCCCAACCCAGGTTAGAAAAGGTATGCAAGGTTGAATGAAAAAAAAGGCCATAATAAACCGCGGGAAGCTCAAAGAGCTAGCAATAGGATATATCAATGTATGGGTGTGCAATAGGGAATATGGCTACTCGAAGTGATGGCCACCCATCCTCTGACCATGATCTCACGCATAAAACTTCTTCAGTTGATCCACGATGATTGGCTCCGTGAATTGATTTCCGTCTAGGTCTGTTAACCAGACTGCTCCCTCTCGGGTCA
The DNA here is from genome assembly GCA_016808115.1 of Tetrastigma voinierianum. Classification (NCBI taxonomy): domain Eukaryota; kingdom Viridiplantae; phylum Streptophyta; class Magnoliopsida; order Vitales; family Vitaceae; genus Tetrastigma; species Tetrastigma voinierianum. Next base: position 65,652 of record JAEQBH010001853.1, on the reverse strand, counting down.
AATCTCGAATAACATACGGCCCACTCAAAGTCTGTCTAAACTTGCCTCTAGGGTCACTGATAAATCCCCTTAGGACTTTCAAGACTAGGTCGCCTTTTTGAAACCTTCTAGGCTTGACCCTTTTTCTGAATGCATGGGTCATCTTCCTCTGATAGGCCTGAACATGATTTGCTACCCTTAATCTCCTCTCATAAAAAAAGATAAGATGATCATAACGAGACTGGGTCCACTCGGCCTCGGATATCTGCTGCTCTAGTGCCACTCTCAAAGATCCCATCTCAATCTCAACTGGTAGCACTGCCTCCATACCATACACTAGATAATACTGGTAGCTCCAGTAGAGGTACAAAAATATGTACGATAAGCCCACAATGCGAAAGGGAGCTTCTCTGACCAATCCCGAGAAGTCTTGACCATATTTCTCAAAATCCTCTTGATATTATTATTCGCGGCCTTAAATTTTGCTCCATTAGTGCGTGACATGCGTGAGCGATGCACGCGATCTTGAATGCCATACTCACGAGATCAAGCGTGTCCGCCAAGCCTGAAATGCCTTCTATTAGAAATAAGCTCGTGAGGGGACCCCACATTATCGGATAGTAATGCGTCGGATGAATTTGGCCGCCTGACCGCTGTCAATCCCTAACATAAGGCGACTACCCACTTGGTGAAATAGTCAATGGCAACTAAAATGTACTCATGCCTATTGGAAGACTTGGGCGAGATCTTCCCAATAATATCAATACCCCATACTAAAAATGGCCAAGGGGATGTGAGTACATGAAACTCAGAAGGTGGCATGTGTATCAAGTCTCCGTGCATCTGACACTCTAGAAATCTCTATACAAACTGGTAACAATCTGTCTCCATGGTCAACCAAAAGTAGCCAGACCTCATGATTTTACCCGTTAGCATATGACCTCCCATGTGTGGGCCACGGACTCCTACATAAACCTCTCTCATCACTCAATCTGCAGAGGCACGATCTAAACATAATAACAACATTCCATCATGCAATCTCCTATATAGTGCATCCCCACAAACAACAAATCTGGCGGCCAAATGTCTCAATGCTCTCTTATCCATAGCCGAGGCTGACTCTAGGTAAGCATTGCATGAAAGAAACTGATAAATATCGTGGTACCAGGGTAGCTCATTTTGATCCTCAATATCTCTAATCAAACAACAGTAAGCTGGTACAGACCTAGTCTCGATCAACAATGGTTGCAGAGTCACTCTCGCAGGAATCTCAATTTTAGAAGCTAAGGTGACTAATGCATCAACAAACCGATTCTCTACTCTAGGACGATGTGTATATCTAAACTCATCAAACCTATCAACCAACAAATCAAAGTAAGCATGGTAGGGCTTCAGCTTCTCATCTCAAGTCCTTCAAATACCTTGAGTTTGCTGAATAACCAAGTTAGAATCCCCATGGATCTTCAACTGTCTAACTCCAAGATCAAGTGCAGTCTCTAGGCTTGTAATGCAAGCCTCATACTCAACTATATTATTCGTCAACCGATGATGATCAGAGAATTTCAACCGGACTGATATGGGAATATGATCACCCTGACGTGATATCAATAGGATACCAATGCCAAACCCCGACTGATTGACAGCACCAACAAAGTACAACCGCCATCCTCCGATATTGGTCACAAAAACAAACTGCTCATCAGGGAAATCATCATTAATCGATCTATCATAGGATACAGGCAAAGAAGCCACATGATTTGCAACAACACTTCCCTTTACTTATTTATGTGTGACATACTGAATATCAAACTCTGTCAGTAGTACTAACCATCTCATGAGCCTACTGGTTAGAACAAGCCTATCAAATAAATACCTCTACGGATCCAATTGTGAGACCAAAAGTATGGAATACTCTGTCACATATTGTCTCAGTCTTAGTAGCCCCAGGCCAATGCGACGAGGCGCTCAATCATAATGTATGCACTCATATTCCTGGCACCTCTTACTTTCGAGATAATAGATGGCTAGCTCTTTCCTTGAATCATCGAGCTGAGCTAGCATGCATCCTAAGGCCATGTCTAAAACTGACAAATATAGAAGAAAAGGGTACCTTGGTATAGGAGGCACTAAAACTGGAGGAGAAAGGAGACACTCCTTAATCTTCTCAAAAGCACACTGGTAACCATCATTCTAAACTGTAGGCTGGTTCTTCCTTAGAAGATGGAAGATAGGCCTTAGGCACCCCAAATCTAGAGAAGATATTATCTTTCAAAAATTTCAGTACCACCATGTGATCGTTTACTTTGTAGGGAATTGCCTCAACCCATTTGGACATGTAATCAACCCCCACCAAGATGTACGAATATCCGAAAGATGTAGGGAATGGTCCCATGAAATCAATGCCCCAAACATCAAATAAGTCAACTACTAAGATTGGGTTTAAGGGCATCATATGACGGCGAGAAAGCTTCCCGAGTCTTTGGCATCGATCGCAACCTCGGCACATCTTGTGAGCATCCTTAATGAGGGAAGGCCAGTAGAACCCAGATTATAGCACCTTCATAGCTGTCTTTTGTGATGCAAAGTGACCTCCACAGGCATTTTCATGGCGGCGAGAATCCCAGTTGTTCTTCTTGGTACACACAGCCGAGATGATGCGGTCATGCTGTGCAACAAAAATGGCTCCTCTCAATAATAGGAATGAATTTTGGCGAAGAAGTATTTCTTATCCTATGCCTTCCATTCAACTGGGACCTCCCCTGTTTCTAAGAAATTAGCAATATGAGCATACCAGGGAGCACTTTCTACAAGCATCAGTGATTTCTCAGGGAATTCATCATTGATTGGAGGACTGTGTGTGTTGTGGGCTATGGTAAGTCTGGAGAGGTGATTTTCCACTACATTCTCTATCCCATTTGATAAGGCTTGCCTTAACATCTTGCTTGGTTAGGAGGTACTTCAAAGCGGAGTGGTATGTGAAAATAACAATGTCTGACCCCACCAAGTATGCTCGGAATTTGTCTAAGGCATAGGCCAGCTACGGCGATTCTTCTGTGGTAGTGTAGTTTCTCTGAGCTTCATTAAGAGTTTTTCTTGCATAATAAACCACCTAAGGGTTTCCATCTTATCTTTGCCCAAGGACTGGCCCGATAGCAAGATTAATGGCATCACACATGAGTTCAAAAGGTTGCTTCTAGTTAGGAGCTCTCACTATAGGTGCAGTGGTCAGGTGGGATTTGAGCTCTTTGAAGCTCTTTTGACAAGTTTCATCCCATGCAAACTTAGTATCCTTTTCCAGTAGCTTATAAAGGGGTTTTGCAATTTTCGAAAAATCTTTGATGAATCTCCTGTAGAAACCAGCATGGCAAAGGAATTGTCTTACTATTTTGACATTTGTGGGGGATCGTAGTTCGGAGATAAGCTCAACATTTGCCTTATCAACCTCAATTCCCTTGTTTGAGAAAACATGCTCTAAGACAATTCCCCGATTCACCATAAAATGACATTTCTCCTAATTGAGCACCAGGTTCTTTTTAATGCATCTTTGCAACACACTTTCAAGGTTGGCCAAGCACTCCTCAAAAGTACCCCCATATATGGTGATATCATCCATATGCACTTCCATAATGCGCTCCACCATATCACTGTAAATGCTGAGCATACATCTTTGGAATGTTACAGGTGCATTGCTGATGAGTGCCTAAAACACTCATGCCATAACCGTGTCTGTCTTGTTGTTCTAGCTTTATTTTACAATTAATTATGTATTTCTATAGCCCGACATCTGATTTTTGTATTGTGTGTGAATTGCAGGTGGAATGGGCGGTTTTTGGAAGCATTTTGGAGCAGAGGGTAGAAGTGCATAAAGCTGGCTGGAACGTTGCGACGTCCCAACGTCGTGACGTTGGGTCAACAAGAATAGAAGTCAACAAGCGGCAACGTTGCAATGTCTCAAAGTCATGGCGTCTCAACGTCGCGACGTCAGTGCGAGTTTTTGTCTCTCCATCATTAAAATCAAAAGGGGGGACCGAAATTCGGGGCATCGGGATACGTACGGACTAGGGCACGGAAAGTAGAGAGCAGCGAAGGAAATCAGTGAAGAAGATAGTTACTTTTGTATTTTTCTTCTTTCCTGAAAGAATGATGATGTTTTATAGATTGAAAACTTGTGTACTTAACGTCCGGTATGTTGAATTCATATCTAGAGTTTAGTTGAACCACATCCGCGATTGCATGGATTAGAGATTTATATTTTATATTATTCAGTTGTTCATGACTTGTCAGTATCTACTTTATATCTGTGATTAATTTACATGATGATGTCTAGCCAACATTGGCGTAATGTTTTGCTTTGGGTATACGAGATCGAAGGCGAGGATGCCCGGGGGATCTGATAGACGACCCTCGGTCAATTCGGTAAATAGAGATATTCCGTTCGAGGGTGGCGATTGAGGTTAGAACATTTAAGCGTTTCGAGATTGTCGGGTTGAGGTGAGATACACTCAACCTATGAATGGCGGATACACCTCGAGAGAGGGTATCTTGTGTAAGCACGATCACCTTGTCATCAATAAGTCGAATAAACCGGGTCAGTAATTTCCAGAAGTAATCCATCAAAAGTGGCATGGGGAGTCATAACCTCTCTAGTCTCCACAACATGCAGGTCTACCAAGATCGATTATTTAGTTTAAATTGTGCATTAGTAATCTATCACCAAAGCTTACGTCCAGATAATATTCAAAAGCCAAACTCAGTATTCAACGCACTTATCCCCGTGGATCGATATCCATACCTCTAGGTACACACTATGACATTTGGCACACGTGATGACTGCGCACAGCGCATATATATACACTACCACGCTGGGCTCTATTGCTTCGCGCCAAGTATTGGGATAAGTTTAGTGTGATATTGACAACAAGGCAATTAGATATTAATGGAATTTTTGTTTTTATTTGTTTTTACAAGTGCTGGTAATTTGTCTTTGTTTCGTGTGTGATCGTAGTCAAGTTTTACAAAGAGCGTACGCGAAGATTCGATCAGTCGACCTACATCCGCTTGATCCTGAGCCGAAAGAACTTTACACAGATTACGCCGAGAATAGAGAGATGCATTGTGAAATCTAGCAATCAATGGAGAAGAATGAAGAGCAAGATCTTAACCTCGAGCAAACGAGCCACAAAGGGGCCAAATGGGAATAACTGGCAATCAGCACCAGTCGCTTATACAAAAACTTATTGATCCATCTGATGTTGCTGTAAGAGCTCGGCTCTATCGCCTACAAATACCGCATGCCATCCTAAGACCACCTATTCAGTGCAAACAACTGAGTTGAAGTCAATAACTCTTTACGTATGCTTCGTGAACATCCCGCTCCACCTGACGTATAATGAGAATCCAAATATGCATTCGACCAACTTCCTTGAAGTCCCATGACACCTATCAAGTACAAACGGGTCACCGAAGAGGCACTCAGTCAGGGATCACTCCACCTCAATTAGGTGATGTGAGCCGGCATTGGTCGACAAGTCAGCCACCCGATTCCATTACTCATGGAATCCACTTAGCAGGGTTCCCCACCAAGTTCTTCCCACTGCAAAATTCGTACAATCAAAAGAGATCAATTCTTTCAGACAACTAGAGGGAGAGAACTTGGCAGAAGCATGGGATAGATTTCATGAACTATTGAGGAAGTGTCCACATCACAGACTGACCAGATGGATGCAGGTCCATACTTTTTATAATGGTATGAGGAATGCGACTATAATAGTGATTGATGCCTCGGCAGGAGGGTCGCTAATGAAGAAGACCATTGTGACTAAATGATTAGCCCAAAAAGTGCTATTTTTTGAGTCTCCTATTCATGATAGGCTGAGCGCTTTTTTGCGCACTAATCATATGAATTAAGCCAATTACAAAGGTCTCACTTAGTGCTTCTTAATTTGTTTTCGAGATTACTTTCGATAGTTTCAGATCTCGGAACTTCAAGCTTAGCGTAGTCAGCTCTTATCGGTGCTGAATGTGAGAATCCTCGATGATTTCACCAAGTCAGGCTATGAAATGTCAAGATGCAGTGGAAGAATTGAAGGCAAAATGATGAAGAAACCCTCAATCACGGGGAGAATAGTGGAATGCGAAATTTAAATATGCATTGCGAAAATTTATTTGGGATTCTCGAAATTTGCAATCATAGCTAAATTCGCAATCCTAGGAAATTTTAAGCTATGAAATTTTAAGTAAGTTAGCGAAATTTCGCTAACAGCGAGAATTTCTTGTTCATAGCGAAATTTTCATTTCGCTTATCTCTTGTGAATTTAAGCTGGGCTAGCGGGGGATTTCGCTAACATAGCGAAATTTTATTATCTTCAGCGAAATTCCGCATAAGCGAAATCGACCCGTGTTTTGATATTTTGGTTCTAAGCGACCCGCGTTTTGATTAATTACCATTTATTCTATTGTAATTTTATATTTTGACATTTTGTCATTTTTCACACATTAGGGTTGACTATATAAGTCCTAACTTTGTAACCACGACCATTTCCATTTTTATGCAAGTTCCCAACTTTCATTTAGGTTTATTTTTCTCTTACTCTCTCCCTCTTTCCCTGTTTCTCGAGCATGAAACACACCCCTTGGGGATGACAACTCAAGGGATGTGACTAAACCCAAACCTGAGATGAGGGTTGCTAAACACCAGTTTTGGGACTCTCTTGCGGTTGTCCTCATGCTTTAAATGAATCCCCAGTCTTGCATTTATGGTTCAAACTTTCCAAACTAGGGTTTAATGCCATTTAATGTCTTTCTTTGGGTCAATACTTGTCATGCTTTAGGGTTCAGTGCATTCTTAATGGTAGATGCCTTGACATTCTTCAGATTTCATTCTGAGCCATTGAAATGAGGTTAATCACTAGAGTTTCAAGCATTGGGACATTGAATGCTTAGTATTTGATTTGACTCAAATAGATTAGTTACAGGGTTAGGTTTATAGTACAAATAAAGATAGGTTTTTGGCTTTTTGACTATATGTCATTTGCCTGTCTGAGGAAATAACTTAGGAGACCTTTGTAATCCGTGTTATCATGCTAGTGACCCGAACGCTTCAAGGTTACCATTTCACCGCTTTCCTTTAAGTTATTTCGGCTATCCGATTGATCGATGACTCCAGTTTTAACGAATCCAAAAGTCTAAACAAAAGTCTCACCATTTTCAAACATTGATGAGAATCATTCGTGGGATGAAAACTCATCCCGTGTTAAATACTAGAGCATATCTTCGCGTGCTTGACTCGCAATGGTAGGAGAATAGGAAACAAATATTGTTGATTCGGATCCGCCTGCGTGTACGAGTCAAATGGCGCCGTTGCCGGGGATGGTGCCAAACTACGTATGATGAGTTGATGTGTACTTGTAATCCACATTACAAGTGTTGGTGACCTTTCAGTCCTTTTTGAATTAAGTGTGCAGGAACTGCAAGTTTTCTTCACTTGGCAGTTACTGCACTGTTTTTTATTTTCTGATCGGTTTTGATTACGGCTAACCTTTCTTTACTTGAGCTTGTTTGTGGTGCTGTTTTGTTTGCTTTTGTGTAGCAGTGTTTATCTGGCTTGGGACGAGAGGATGTCAATTAGATTGCAAAGAGTGAGTGCACCGAGTTGAAAGAAATTTGTGAAATCCGGTGTGCCTGATGACTAAATGGGTCCCTCTACGGAACAACAAAATCCCGACAAGCACCTATGAATCTGACGACATACAAGTCGATGAGGATCACAGCACACCCTCCCAGAGTGGTGCCTTCTGCGTCATACCTCTGGCGGGGATGTAGCGGTGAGACCCTACCTAGTGCCCTGCTTCCCACATTTCATGGTATGGAGAGATGAAAATCCATATTCACATCACGGAGTTTTGAGGAAGTATGCATAACTTTTAAGGAGGGGCGTACTTGGAGTATGGAATTGTTGAAGTTGAAGGCATTCCCATTAACCCCTCGAGGACAAAGCGAAACAGCCAACAGTTCAACGAGGCGAAACGATTAGAACTTGGGCTGAACTCAGCCAGAGTTTGAAGAAATTCTGGTCTGACAAAGACCAACAGTTTGAAGAGACAGATCTACAACTACTCAGCCCTTGACAATGAAGTTTTATGAGTGCTGGGAAGATTCATGGAGACCATGTTCATGCCCATTCATGGTTTTGATACATGGATGCTAGTGGGTTTATTTTTATAATGGTATGTCTCCAGCCATGAAGCAACTATTGGAAACCATGTGTGGAGGTGACTTTTTGAGCAAAAACCCAGATGAGGCCATGGACTTTTTGAACTATGTGGCCGAAACCTCAAAGGCATGGGATGAGGCTAGAGATCGAGGAAGCCCAGAAAGATCAAGGCCTTAGACCACGGAGGGGCATTTATGCACTTTAGAAGACACGAGATGAAAGCAAAACTGACCACTTTGACTCGAAGGTTGGAGGGGCTGGAAATGAGAAGCTGGCCATAATGCAAAGCGATGGGCAGAGTTTTTTGCATCTCGTATCTTGTTTTTGGTATCGGACAAATAGTCATCACGGGAACCTTGTCAAGAGCATGCCGTATCTGAGATCAAAATGGCCACCCACAAATGCTCCCATATACTTGGCACCTATAACCTAATTGGAGAAATCATCAAACTTGTGCTGGCTAAACCCTGCATATTCCTACGGGAGTACGACAGCGGTTGGCTCCATGACCTAGCAACTGGCCGCCTCCGCCTTCTTCTCTGTTGAGCGGGAATCCACGAATTTAAGTAAAGTGGTAGGCGCGTTTGTGAAAAGCGAAGGTGTTGAATGCGGGTAATCAGAAAATTGCAAGAGCGATCGAAGCTCACTCCCAGCGGGAAAGCTGGGCGGTGCACTCACGAGATTTGAGGGTTGTGCGACTAGCTGACAGGGATTCGGAAATTTCCTTTGATCTGACAACATCGAAGGGAATGCATGAAATAAACTCGAAACCCATGATCAGGCATAAGAATTGATGTCCAAGCGGTGACATTAAGAAGTGGTAAGAAGAGACCCGCGATCCAAGCTCTAGTCAGTCGGCTCCCAGTAGGCCCAACTTGCCCGCAAAACGGTCAGTAAATAGGGAATAGGTGAAGACCAGTGTACCCCCTCCATTCCCAAAGGCTCTCCGAAAAAAGAAAAATTCCGTTAACCAAACAGAAATGCTAGAGGTTTTACGGCAAGTGAAAGTTAACATTCCTCTCCTTGACATGATCAAAAAAGTCCCTACCTATGAAAAATTTTGAGGACTTATGCCTTTAATAAAAGAGGTCTCGATGTAAATAAAGGCCTTTTGGTGAGCAAGTGAGTGCTATCATTGAGTGCAAGACTCCCGGTGATGGAAATATAAAGACCCGGGATGTCCTCTGATCTCGGTTAATGTGGAAGGCATTAGTGTGGAGAAGCAACGTAGACTTGGGGCTAGTGTGAACTTTTTACTTGTATTCATGTCTGAAACAACTTGGTTTTAGGTGAGCTGAAACCCGTCCATCACCTTTGTCACTAGTCGATGGGTCTATTAAAATATCGAAGGGGACCATTGAGGATGTTTTTAATACAAGTGGACAGATTTTACTATCAGTAGATGTTATGCGTGCTTGACACGGAGCCGAGTTGCGTGGGAGCGATCATGTACCCATCATATTGGGAGGCCATTCTTGCTTCGCCGAGATGTCATAATAAACTTAAGAATGGGGTTGTAGCCACATTTGGGAATATGACCTTAGAACTCAATATCTTTCATTTGAGTAAAGCGTATACACTCAGGAGGAGATGGCCCGTGAAGAATTACGTATAATAGATCACGATTCTTCAGAGCAGGCTAATGGCGACGGAGTGCAAGATGTAATGCCCCAGAGTTATCCCAAGGAATGCCTCAGAGAAGCAGAAGAACCTCGATGCATGAGCTTAGGGCGGGGTACTTGGAGGAGAAAAAATAGAAGTTCTACCTACATTATTTGGTGATGAACGAAGGAACCTCCAGCGGTTAGAGCTCAAACCCCTCCGGTTGAGTTAAAGTATCACGTTCTGGAAGAGAATGGGCGATGTCAATTGTGATTTCATCACGGTGACCACTTCACAAGAGCATAACCTGCTGCACCTTCTCAAAAGAAACAAGCAAGCATTGAGATGGAAAATTTCTTATTTAAAAGGCATAAACCCATGATACACCCATCACATTTTCAGAAAAGTGCAGAGTGTTAGGCGGCCTGACGGAGGTTGAACCCCCACTTGCGGGAAGTAGTTCGCATTGAAGTCCTAAAAAAGGTGCTCCAAGCCGGTGTATTACCCCATTCACGATAGCACTTGGGTAAGCCCGACCCAATTGGTGCCCAGTCGAGGTGACAAGCGTGAAAAATGAAAGGGTGGCAGAAGAATTGTCCTGCAGGCTTACTGGGTTAGAGTGTGCATGAATTATAGAGCTCAATGGGGTAACAAGAAAGATCACTTCCGTTGCATTCATCGATCGGCTCCTTGAGAGAGTTTACGGACACCGTTAATTGCTTTTTGGATGGTTATTCGGGGCCTTTGGATAGAGGTTGCACGGGGATCGGGAAAAGACTCATTACTTGTCAGGCTGGCGCGTATGCTTACCGGGAGAATGCCTTTTGGTCTTTGCAGCCCGGCCACTTTAGTCTTCATGCTTAGTATGTTTAGTGATATGGTGGGCGCATAGTGGGGCATACATGGATGATATCCTTTATGGAGCGATTTTGAAGAATGTCAGGCTAATCTGGAGGCCGTCCTGCGGTCGCGTAGAGAGAGCACAGTGCTCAATGGGAGAAGTGCCATTTGCCTCCAACGAGAATTGTCTTGGGAGCACAGTATTTCAATGAGGGGAATAGAAGTTGAAAGCGAAAAAAATTGAACTTATCTCAATTTGCCGTCCCAATGATATAAAAGCAGGTTAAATGATTCCTTGGTCATGCGGAGGCTTACATAGAAGATTCATTAAAGACTTCTCAGTGCTAAACTGTCGGCTCTGAAAGATGCCAAATTTGTTTGGGAGAAAGAATGCCAGGAGAGCTTTGAAGAGTTGAAGTCCCATTTGACTACTGCCCCAATAGTACGAGCACCTAACTGGCAGTTGCCTTTTGAAGTGATGTGTGATGCAAGTGATCTTGCTATCGGGTGGTATCCGACGAAAGAGAGGATGGGAAACCTCATGTGATCTACTATGCGAAGCAAAACCTTGGATAAACACAAAGGAATTATACTACTACAATGAAGGAATTGTTAGCGTGATCCTACGCCTTAAACAGTTCGAAGCATACTGTTGGTCGGTAGTCATTTTATAGACCATTACGCTTTGAAATATCTCGACTAAGCAAAATGCAAGCAAGGCTTATTCGTGGACATACCTTGAATTTAACAGCCAAATCAAGACAAAAAGGGGGTAGAGAATGTGGTGGCGGACCATGCTAGTTGGTATGTGAGCACTCATAGTCCACCCATCAATGATGAATTTCTGAAAAGTCCCTAATCTTATTTGGAAAAAAGCTCCACGTATGCTCCACCATTACTTGATTTTCTCATAATAGGAGAGAAATCGTCGATTGGAAAGAAAAACGAGGATAGGAAGTATTTCTTTGCTAAGATCCATTACCATATTATTGGGAGAGAGCCCTTCTTGTTTAAATGCATGCGAGATCGGATAATCGGGAAGTGTGTGCGAGGAAGAGCAATGAGGGAATTCTAAGTCCTTTGCCGAGTGTGGTGAGTCGCTGCGTCCCGAGAAGGCAATGATGAAGGTCTTTGCCGATCCCGGTTCTGCTAGTCTTCCTTATTTAAAGCACACAAATGTGTCGATTATTAATGTGATAGATGCGGGCTGGAGGTGTCTCACCGTCATATGATGCTTTGAACCCAATCTTGAGTGAATTCGAGGCTATTCGATGTTTGGGGCATCAGTTCATCAGGACAGATTCCCATCTGGTCATACATACACATTTGGTGGGAGTGGACTATGTGTCAAATGGGTTGAAGCAATCCCTTGCAAAACCAACCCGCAGAGGTGGTGCTTAAATTCTTGAAAGCAAACATCTTTTCTAGGTTCGAGTCACAAAGCCATTATTAGTGATGGAGGTTCACATTTACGCAACAAACCTTTTGAAAACCTCATGGCTTCATCTGGTGTGAAACATAGAGTGGCTACCCCTTACCATCCCTCAAACAAGTGGTCAAGTAGAACTTGCTATGAGAGATCAAGACCATTTAATGAAGGTGGTATGATAAAGTGGTCCATCAATGCTTGATTCGTGGGCTGCGAAGGCTTTGAGACAATGCTGAATGTCCCCTTATCGAGGTTGGTCTATGGTAAGGCATGTCACCTTCCAGTGGAGATCGAATACAAGGCATGAGTGGAGCAATCAGAAGGCGAACATGGATCTAGAGTAGGACCCGAGTCAAGAGATTCCTTGAACTTCAGTGAGTTGGAAGAAATCGAAATGATGCTACTTGAATTCGAGGGTACAAGGAAAGATAAAAAAAAAATGCTTGTCAAATGATAAGCTTGGGAAGAATTTCACTTTGAGGACCAAGTCCTCTGTATGACTCCAAACTCCATCTATTTAGGGCAAGCTCAAGTCGCGATGGGCGCGGGGTGCATTCATTATTCGACGAGGCATACCTGATGGTTCGGTGGACTACTAAATCCAAATGATAATAGGGTGATCAAAGTTAATGGACGGAGGTGAAGCCACATGTTGTGCGGCTTGACTGTCGGGGGAGAAATTCTCATACGGACCCTCCACAGTCCCACCGGTCCACACATTCAAGTAGCACTAACAAATGGAAATGACCCTTTTCGACCACCGTGTTTGAGGAGTGCGAGTTCCATCCTTTGGTTTTGCATTCCCATGCCAAACCAGTTAAGTAATTTTCATATTTTTGGAATTTAGTTTCTTGGTAATACATGTCTACTTGAGTGGCGAGGTCGTTCTCTTTAATTTTTAAATTGCTTTTTGTGTCCCCATCTTGGGTATCTACTTTTGCCTTTAGTTGATAAATTGAAGCCCTGTATGTTACCTTAATGATAGAACAATTCCAGGCATGATTTAGTTTTTGGTCAATTGAGTTGGCTCAATTAAACCGCTTTGAGCATTCCCCTTAGCTAATTCACACCTTGCACTCCAGTTATTGCCAATAGGTTGAGCTATATACCTCTTTCCACTTTACCAAAGTCGGCATAAATTTGTTGACGACCCATAATAGGTTTATGTTACCCATGTATATGAAGACCAATCTAGTCTTCGAATGAAAAAAAAAAAAAAAAAAGAAAAAGAAGAATAAAGCCGTGGCGCTTGGCTTTGAAACCGAATATGGTCAGAGGGTATATGGCTAAAACCTTTAAAGCCGATGCCTAAACCTTAATTGGTTTGGGAGTCATCGACTTAGTGTTAAGCTACTGCAATTCGGATGGGTAGAGCTTAGCGTGTTGTAGGTGTAATTCTCGAAGTCATTCGAAGTCAGGAATTAACTGCGAGTTTGTGGTCAAGTGATCCTTTTTGGCTTGATGCCACACAAACACTAATTGGTTGGGAGTCATCGGTGGACCCCCGTTACACGGACTTTGGTGAAGTCGAGTTTTTAGCATTGCACCCTACAATGTAATCAAATAAGAGTGTAGCTAGTCCTATTTAGGTTGGTCAACGGTTTAAGGCCATGGCGTGCTAGGTTGGGGGAGAGAATAGCTTTACAATTTGTTGGCTCAATTTGGTACCTTAGGAACAATTAGATTTTGGTGGAAGTTCAGGTTGACTTCCTTGAAATTGATGTTGCCCTAAAACTTGTTCTTATATGGTTTTTGTTCTTTCATGCCGGTTTTCATACAGGGTGTAAATTGTTCATACTAAAGGTAAAGCTTACCTGTACATATACTTTTTGAACCATAAACACTTTTTGTAAAAACACGACATGCATACGCTATTTGTTTTAGCATTGCTAAGGAATTGCAAACGTGTGTCGGTTGAGGGGTGTGATTTAGTGCCCAAAGGAATTTTTATTTTGAGCCTTATTCAAGATAGGTTTTGAGTGCTTTGCGCACTAATCATATAATTAAACCAATTGTCATGTGTATATCCATAGTGCTTCTAATTTGTTTCGAGATTGTTTTGGATAGTTTGCATATCTTGGGAACTTAGGTTAGAGCTTGGCTTCTTAGTCTTGAATGTGAGAATCTGAGTGGATTCACCCAGGCGAGCGATGAAATGTCGAGGTCACAGTGAAGAATTGAAGCGAAATAGTGAAGAAACCATCACGAGGAAGCTGTCACGGGGAGGAATGTTGGAATACGAAATTTCGCTATGCATTCTTGAAAATTTAATCAGCGAAAATTTAGTAATCCTAGCGAAATTTTAAACTATAATTTTCGTTAAGTTAGAAATTTAAGCTACAGCTTGAAATTCTTGTTCATAGCGAAAATTTTCATTTCGCTATCTCTTGTGATTTATTACAAATTTGTGGGAATTTCTCTAACATAAGCGAAATTTTAGAAGCTATGCTAATTTTGCATGCTTGAATCCAATATTTGTGTTTTGATATTTTTGGTTCCCAAGCGACCACGTTTTGATTAATTACCATTTGTCCCTATTGTAATTTTATATTTAGGCATTTTGTCATTTCACACATTAGGGTTGACTATATAAGTCCCACTGATTTGTAAACTGACAATTTCCATTTTATCTGGTTCCATGACTTTTCATTTAGGTTTAGTTTGCTCTCTTCACCATCTTTCCCTCATTTCTCATTTTGCCAAACACACCCCTTGAGGATGACAACTCAAGGGATGCTTGGCTAAGCCTTAAAGCCTTGAAGATGAGGGTTGCTAGCTTGGTTTTGGGGCTACTGCAGGTTGTCCTCATGCTTTAAATGATACAGGTACTACATTTATGGTTCCAAACTTTCCAAACTAGGGTTTAATGCCATTTAATGTCTTTCTTTGGTCAATACTTGTCATGCTTTAGGGTTCAGTGCATTCTTAATGGTAGGTCTGCGACATTCTTTTCTAGATGTCATTTACGAGGCCATTGAATGAGGTTAAATGCTAGGGTTTCAAAGCGAAATTTGGGACATTGAATGCTTAATGTTGGTTGACTCAAATAGAATTGGTTCTAGGGTTAGGTTTTATAGCTAAATAAAGATCAGTTTTGGCTTTTGACTATATGTCTGTTTACTTTTTAATGCGAGGAAATAACCCGAGGACCTTGTAATCCCCATGTTATCGCTGCTAGTGACCAGCCTTCAAGGTTGCATTCACTCGCTGAAGTTATTCCCGGCTATCCGGTGGTGGCTTGACTCCCTGTTTTTAGCGAATCCAAAAGTCGAGCGAAAGTCACCATTTTCAAGCATTGATGCGAATCATTAGTGGGATGAAAAGCCCATCCCGTGTTCGACCCTAGACACAGCTATCTCACTGCGGTAGCTTGACTGCGGCGGGAGAGTATAGGAAACAAATATTGTTGATTCGGGATCACCTACGTGGCACGAATCAACGAGCATATGAAATCTTGGAAGGCGGCGCTATTAATACAGTGGGGTGGCTAGAAAAGACTTCACACAGTGAAGGCCCGCCGACACGGATAACTAGGTTCTTAACAATGCAGTTTGCACGACACTAAACAATACAACTAACTAGGTGACAGGTGCGTGGATGCCATGCGAGACCCGACCGGCCCAGGGTTGTGTGAGATTTTGTGGAGGTCCAGCCTGCAGTGTAGAGATGCCAGTTGAGATGGCAAATAGTAGAGCGGGCCCGGTATGTGGCTGGGGTTTAATCGAGTCGACCACAACAACGGGGGTCGATATAGGGACAACCTTCTCAGACAAATCAAGGCGAGGGTGGCGTAATAATCATAATAGTCAGAACAATCAGGGTTATGGATGGAGGAGATGGAGGAAACAATCGTAACAACATACCACCCCGGAAAAAAGTGAGCGAATCACTCTCGAGAAAAGGTGGACTTGAACAAGCCCGGGCAACAAGTACCTCTTTACAATGCTTTTATGAACGGTGACAAGAGGAAATATGTAGAAACTGTGCCACCCAATAACAATCAAGCAACACGCTTGAGGAATTTAGAGGTGCAAGAGGGCTAAATGGCTGGGCCTGGTCAGGGCGTAAAGGCACCGGTTCATTACCGAGTAATTCAAAGGTAAACCCAAGAGGAGAAGGGAAAGAGTACTGCAAGGCCATCACTTTAAGAAGTGGAAGAGAGTTGGAAATCTCGGAACCTCAACTAGCGGTAAGAGAACTGGAAATTAGAGAGCAAGATCAGATCTTCCCAAAAGATCAGTTGCAAGATGAGCAGCCCCGAGATACGAGAGCAATCAATGATAATAAAGTGAAGAAAGAGACCGAGAGATAGACAAGAACAGATGAACCTGCAATACAAATTCCGTATCCTTAGTGGTTGAAGAAGAGTAAGTTAGAGAACAAGTTCGCAAAGTTTCTTGATATCTTCAAGAAATTACATATTAATATACCCTTGTTAGAGGCACTAGAGAACATGTCAAGTTACGTGAAATTCATGAAAAAGATCTTGAAAGTAAGAAGAAGTCGAGGAATATGGACCATCACCTAACAGAGGAATGCAAAGGCTATCCTACAAAGAAGCTTCCCCCAAACTAAGATCCGGTAAATTTTGCTATACCATTTATAGGGAACCTGCATCTGAAAAGCCTTGTGTGACTTGGGAGCAAGCATCAACTTGATGCCGCTTTCGATGTTTAAAAGGCTAAAGTTGGGGGAACCAAAATCGACCACAATCAGTTTGCAACTTGCGGACAGGTCCTACCAACATCCTTGGGGTATAATCGAAAATGTCCTAGTGAAAGTTGGTAAATTTGTCCTTCCAGCAAACTTCGTCATTCTAGACATGGAGGAAGATGACTCAGTTCCCATCATACTTGGTAGACCCTTGATTAGTGCCCAAAAAGTGCTATTTTGAACCCTATTTTTCATAGGTTTTGAGCGCTTTTTGTGTACTAATTGTTATAATTAACCCCAATTTGATATGTTCGGTCCCTATTGTACTACTGATAATATTTTGTGGCTAATTTTGTAGTTTTTGCAAGCTTTTAATGCCAAGTTTGTAGAGTCATTCCAAGCATGAAGAATTCTGGTCGAACTCAGCATTACAGATCAAAAATCAGAAGAAAAAGGAAAAGAAAGCAAAAATAGCATGAATCAGTTGAATGTTAGGAGCAAATGGAACAAAGGATGAACAACAGGATGAACAAGGCGTGAATATCAAAATTTCACTACAAGCTTGCAATTCGCTTATATAGCTTAAATTTCTATATAGCTTTCTAAAATTTCGCTATAGCGAAATCTCATCGTGCATAGCTTAAAATTCTTCGCAACGTGTTTTGTGTTCAAACGACTCGCTTTGGTTTTTCTCCTTTTTACCCTCACTGTAATATTTTTAGTTTGGTTAATTTGGTATTTCACATGTTTGTAAGGCTATATAAGCCATTGTAATACACTGTTGACCTAAGTTTTTGATTTTGGAAGAAAGCAAATACGGGCCCCTGTTTTGGCCGTCATTTTTCTCTGTTCTCTCTCCTCTTTCTCTCCATTTCTCGGCTACCAAACACTCCTTTGAGGATGACAACTCAGAGGATGTTTGGCTAGACCATCATATCCTTGAAGTTACAGGTTCCCGGCTCGGGAAATAAGGTTTGCATTTTGTTCCCCTCGTTAATGCTAAAGAAGTTTTGACATTTGGTTCTAAATTTGCAACCCTAGGTTTAAAGCTTTTCTTGATGTACTTTCTTGGCCAATACTTGGCAAGCTTTTGTGGTTCAAGCAGTTTAGCTTGCATACACCTGATATCCATTAGTTGCTCTCTACGAGCCACTGGAGGTAGGTTAAGGGGTCATATTTTCACTATTGAGGCATCCTCATTGATCAATACTTGGTAATCTTTTAGGGTTCAGTTGATGCTTATTATTAGATCCACTGAGATTCATTAGTTGCCCTTTACGAGTCATTATAGGATGGGTCAAGGTGATAGATTCTCACTGTAGGAACCATAAATGTTAAATAAATGCTTTCTATCAAAAGGAAAATTATTAGGGTTTAGTTTTTAAAGTTAAATGAAGATCCGGTTCGGGAGTTGACTATAGGTCATCCTCCCCTACGCGAGGAAATGAACCCGGGGACCTCTTTGTAAACCTATCAACCCAACCTAGCAGCCCAACACTTTAAGGATTTCTTTTTACACTTTATTTTATTTTAACTTGTTTTTATTTTCAGTTTTAAACCCCAAAACCTTATTGTTTTTAATCAAACCTGAAAATCCAAAACAAATTCACCATTTCGAGCCTACTGTAAATCATTTTGTACGAAGAAAACCCATCCATGTGTTCGATCCTAGAGCCGCTATACTGCAGTAGTTTTACTACGGCAGTAGGAGGAATTAGGTATAAATTTTGTTGATTCCGACACCCCTACTGTGGCACGAATCAAATGGCCTTCCTGGCCACGGGAAAGGCGCAAATCAATGTGCAAGAAGGTGAGCTTAAATTGAGAGTTCTGGTGAGACACAGATCACTTTCCAGTGGTCCTTTCTCGCTGGGGAGGATGACCCATAGTCATCTCCCTAACTGCATCTTCATTTAGCCATAAAACCCAACCCAAAATAATTATCCTTTGAAAATAAAATTAATCGAACATCACATCTCCACTGAAAAACAACTCTCCTCGACTCATCTACAAGGATCATAAATGATAATTCAACAAACATCAATGGATCTTAACATTACATCCAATGAGCCCAAAAGATTATTATGTAATAACCATTCAAGGTGAATCTAAGGGATTTAAAACCTACAAGCAAGGGAAACACAAACCGCTGCTGAGTACTGCAGGAAAACCATGGAACCCCTAACCTCGCTTCGGGATCTCGTACCGAACAGCCTTCCCCTTCACGAGGAAGGTTTCCTAGCCAACTATCCTCGAGTTGTCATCCTCATGCGTTTGGGTACCGAGAAAGTAAAAGAAAAGGAAAGAATGGAGAAGTGAGTTAAATGGAAAACTCCCGCCCAGGATTTTATTAATGGAGAGTATATTTTCTCTAACAGTGCTTATCTAGGGCTTTTATAGCCAAACCCCTTTACAAATTACCAAAAAACCAAAACTAAAAGCTATTACAATGGACAAATTTGGAAGAAAAACCAAAAGTGAAACAAATATGAGTCAAAACGTCAAAAGCGTGATGGTGAATAGTGCAGAGACATTTTGAATAAAGGTTTCGCATGATTGAAATTTCCCACAGATCGAATAAGCAGTAACCCGGCAGGTTCTCACAGCTGCGAAATTTTTTTTTTAGCCCCAATTTCAGCATTTTCTGCCTCTTCTTCCTTCGCCTCCGAATTGCAATGTCGAGTTTGACTCGAATTCTTCTCAGGCTTGATCGACCAACAATTTCCGCACAACAGCTTGTAAACTGCACTCTTTTCCATAAATGCGATCAAGAGCATAGCTTCGACCTTAATGTGCCAATTGGGTTAATTATGCTAATTAGTACACAAGAAGTACTCAAAACCTGCTATAAACAGGGTTCAAAATAGCACTTTTTGAGCACTAATCATTATGGTCATTTGAAGTCAAAGCCACCAATTCGCATGAGTGTGCGAAAATTGTTCAGACTCCAAAACCAAGCACTACACCCACAGCCAACACTCGACTAGCCCAAACCACAAACAGCCGTTCACCCTTGACTGACTATCCACGGTTACGGCAAAGTCGATGCCCAAACACACCCAACATAACCAAGTCTACACACGGGTAGCCAAGAAGTCTAGAATTTAAGTCTTGAAATACTGGATTCGGTCCTTAACCATCAATAAACACAGCCCTAAGATTAGAGCTGAACCAAAATGGCCCTTACATGGCCATTAGGCAAGAAATAACCAGTGCGGGAGAAACCCCTACCTTTTGGAACGCGACGAAACCCACAATTTTTGGTACCCAAGCGTAGCTCTCATCGCGTAGACCAACTTTGTCTCTTGCCCCGATGCGTTTCGACCTCCGGTTCGTCGGAGATCGCAAAGGGAAATGTCGTTCCCCTTTTTTTTTTTCCTCTCACTCTCATGCACTCTCCCTCCTTTTTGTTTTTCCTTTTCTTTCTCTTTTTCCCTTTTTTTTTTCCTTTTCTTCTTTTCTTTCTTTTTCTTTCTTTTCTTTCTCTCCTTTTGGCTTTATCTTCCTCTCACCGGGATTTTTTATTTTTCTTCAAGTGAGAGGAAGCCTCTCACGTACTCATTCCATTTTACTCATGTGTCACCTTTTCCATGGTCCATGTGTCACATGGACACATGTTCTGGTGGCACTCTCCACACCACATGACTCCCATGCCATGTGTCCCTCTCCCATGGTGCCATGTGGCAGCCCCTGGTCATGCCATGTGGCACCACCCCATATTTCACCCGACACCCGGTGCCTTAAAAAACGTGAAATTCCGACCGTCTCGGAATTCAACGAAATTCGACTGGGTAACTAGATTTCGCGAGACGAATTCAACAGTGAAGTCCGTTTCATCATCCAAGATCTAAAAAATTTACAGATTTTCCACCTACACTATAGCGGCAAATTACTGTTTTACCATTTTTCAGAAAAATTGAATTTTTCCTAGGTTTTACATTTTTCCCCCCTTAAAAGAATTCCGTCCCCGAAATTCACACACACTAGCACACACAATCACATGCATATGCTACATAATCGAACAATACTATTGCTCATAAGCGCAAGAGTAGAAAAATTCCCTGAATAATCGACCGATCCGTCTGGCCAGCCTTGAGGTAATGGAATAGACACGCCCTCGGGTCCGGGTCCCTACCGTGAGCCTCCTATATTCGACCGACCCATGCCCTGGCCTCTCTAGCCTATTTGCAAAATAACCCATGCTTGTGCCACACCTTGGGACTAATACTGGTTCCCTTAGCCCATGCTGGGGTAAAGAGAGACAAACTCGTGGCCTTACATGTCCCATCGATGATCGACCGAGGTGTCCCATAACCTTGGGATCCCTGCCTCTATGGACAATCCCGTCTCATGTGTCCAGGCATGTGGCAGTGATAGCATGTCATCTGCCCCGTCTGGATAGATGCCCCGACTTAGCCTTACCCCTCGTAACCTCTACGCCCTCGTCCTGATAACCTCGAATTTATCCCCGAAACCCCGTGAAGCACAAGTCCTCCGTCTTCCCCTGAGCTAGAGGAAGGCTGACTCTCCTTCCTCTTATCACTAGCGCTCATATCCTTTCCGACTAGTTAGAGACAATGACCTGCCACCATCGGATCTCCTCCTCCCTTGAGGGCTGAGGATGATGTGCCTCGAACCTCCAGAGGTTACTTGACACCAAACCCCCCTCCTCCTTGGTTCCAAATCGCACCAAACAGGCGACCGTGGCGAAGAACAACACCTACCTGCATAAGGGTAGCAGTCGTTGCAACAAAAACCTCTATGAAGGTCTGTTAGTCAAAATTTGGTGGTCGTGGGTTATTACTCCGCCCACCACCTCGGTGTCCACTTCCTCTGCTAGCCATCTACATGTGTCAAATAGCAATAGAGTTATCAAATTTCATCTCAGACTAACTAGTTGTGCACATGCCAACCACTAATAAACTTTAACATCATGAACTACACCGTTCATCCCTTTTTCTTTAGTGGTGCATAATGCTAAACACCAATACAAATCAGTTCTCGAACTATCATGTTAATTTTGTTTTCCGAACCCTAAGGTTATGTTTTCTAACCCTAGTGTTCCACATACAATCTACCATGTATATTATTCACACAAATCACCACACATATCACATAGCATGCTAAGCACAAAACACGCAACACACAACAATGCATGATCTAGACCCATGCCCAACAATCTTAGGTATTCGTGTACCTAGACTATTGATATCTAGCTGAGATGAACTAGTATCAGGACCATACTTGTGGATACCCACACCTGAGCTCCCTAGGTAATCGTTTACTTAAGCATTGATATCAAGCTGTGACGCCCCAAAATTCGGGGGTCCCGTTGACAACCCGTCAACACGTGAAATTCTTATGGATTTCAAGTAACATGATACCACACTGTTGTGTCCCATTTATCGGGATCCATATTTTCACAAAAATCGGGCAGAGTCTCCTTTGTTCAAGGAGCTTTACCCAATATACAACCCGTATAATAAGGACCGGCGACTCCATCCGGTGGTCTCAATGTATAGTAATGACCGCCACAGGTTCATCTCGTAAAACCGCTGAAATTTTAGTTTTTATGAAAAATGAAAAAAATAGTAAAAATTGCCGAAATGGTTTAGAAAAAACCTAGAAATTTTTCTAGATCTTAGATGACGAAACGGACTTCACCGTTGAATTTGTCTCGTGAAATCTAGTTATCCAGAAAATTTTTGTCAAATTCCGAGACAGTCGGATTTTTTCATGATTTTTGGGGTAACAAGCGTCTAGTGACTCCCAATGACGAGATTTTTATGAGAATCTTGGGATTAGAAATAACTCAAGTAAAATTCATTTAAAATAAATCAACTCGAACCGGATGAAATAAATTGTTTTGGGCAAAAACAATGTATTCGACGAGTAATGGACACATGGCGCGATAGCTATGTCTCCAAACTTAAGAATTAAGCAAACAAATGGTTAAAATCAGATCGCGTAAATGAGCAGAATTTCTCTCAAGAGAAAATCGCTACAGAGAGAGACGGAGAGAGAGCTCCAACTTCTCTATACGATCTACGAAGATCGGCTATCGGAATTGGCCAAAGCCAAGAACGAAAAGTTCATCTTACTGACGAGGGCTGTGGTACCCAAAAACATGGGATTGTGAGGAGGATTCAAGCAAGGAGTCTCGGGAAATCAAAGGTTTCGCTTAAGAAGTGTCCACTGACTTCCTGTAGTTTCATCAACACTCCAAAAGGTAGGGATTCTTCCTACTTTGGTTTATTTTCCATTCTAGGGGCTGTTTGGTTGAGTTTTAATGCCCTAAGGGGCTGTTTGGCCTTTTTTCCCTAAGGGGCTATTTGGCAAAATAATGGGTTATGGGAATAGTGCCCTGTTTTGACCCTATGTGATGTCCAGTTTTTGGGGCTGATTTTCAATTCGAAAAAGAGGTAATTTGGACTAGTGTCTTTCATGAAAATTGTAGCTGAAGTTGTGAACTTGAGTTTAGGCTTTTGAATCACCAAAATTGGACCTCTATAACCCAAGTTATGGTCCGTTTTCTGGGACTGCCACAGGCTACCCTGTTTTGGCCGAACCTACTATCTAAATTTTTGGGACTGATTTTCGGTTGGGAAAAAGTGAGAATTTGGTCTAGTATCCTTTAAGGAAATTGTATTTCTATCAGAGAACTTGATGTTAGGCTTTTGAATCACCCAAATAGGACCTCTATAACTCAAGTTATGTCCATTTTCTGGGACTGCTACAACTTAGGCTATTTAATGGTTTGTGTCTAGGATTGGATCGTTAGGGGGACTAGTTTCGAATCGAGTTCGAATCATTTTGTGGTCTATTATGGCCTATTGTGCGGAATGTTATTTTGGCATCTCTATGCCACAACTGGTCTTGAGGATAAAGTTGTATTTGCTTGGGTAAGAGTGACATGTTTGGATGTTAATGTGTGTGCTCTAACATGTTGACATGTGATGAATTGGTGTGTGCAATGGCCATGACATGGCCTGATTGTTAGTGTGCCACTACTTGATGATGTAGTGACCTGTTTGGATGTCAATATGAGTGCTCCAACTTATTGACATGTGATGAATGGTTATGTGAAGTGACCATTACATGGCTTGCTTTTGTGTGTGTATCATTGCTTGATCATAGAATGACATGTTGAATGTGAATGTTGATATATGCTTGCATGATATATTGACATGAATGAAATTATGTATGGAAATTATATGCACATAGATATAATTGTTCATGATGCATTGGTGATATACATGAGTAGAGTTGTCCATGTAGCATCTATCAGGCATGTGACATGATATAACATGCAATGGCATCTTCGCATTGCATTTATGCACCCGGACATCGCGATGACATGTGTGAGTGCATGGTGTAGATCGACACTGTTTGGTGTTCGCGTATGTCGTGAGAGTACATGGTAGATTGACATTGTGTTTGGTGTTCGATGGTGGGCTCGATAAAATGGGACAACGTCCAAAATGAGTCTCACGGTTGCATAAAAGAAAAAAGAAATAAAAAATACGTGTGTTGGGTATAGCAAGAAGGGATAGATACCTCCTCGGGTGAAAAACCCGCTATTCTTGGTTAGACATATGTATCCAGCGATGAAAGTTCGTGAAAGTGTCGGAAGGCATGCGACGCGATGAGACTCCCACCCGCTACCCACAAAAACACACGTGACTTGGTAAAAACAAGTGAATATCGAGTTTGTCCAATGGATTTTTGATTTATGAAACAAAAGTTTTTTTTTTTCTCTTTTAAAAAAAGGGTCATTAATGGAACATAAATGATGGTTTTCACACTTGGAATATGCATGTGTAAAGGAGTCGGTGAGGACACGGGACATGGGACAGAGTGAGTCACATTCTCATCTTGGCATGTAGACATTTGAGTAGGAATGTGTATGTTTTACTTGAATGTGTGAAATGGCATAATTGCATTTCATATGGCCTGGACATCGCGATGAAATGGGTGTGCATGGTTGTTGTCATTCACCATTCTTGGTGAATGGGGCGCGGATTTCAAAGTACTGACGACGCCCAATAGAGTTCCACAAGCTTGCATGGTTATAAATTAACACCGTGTTCGTGTCGATCAGGCGGGGCTTAGAAAATGGGACAACATCCAAATTGAGTCGCATGATTTGAAAATGGAAAATTAAATTATGTGTCAGGTGAAAGCTCCGTTATCTTTTTGGTTACACATATGGATCCATCGGTGAAAGCCCGTAAAGGTGTGAGAAGGTTTGCAAAGGTTGCGGTGGGACCTCGGAAAATTCACCACCCATAAAAGACACATAGATTTTTGAAAACAAATGATCATTGAGGTGAACATCCAAAAAGCTTTTGGTTTGAAAACAAATGAAATTTGTTTTGTAAAATGATCATTTGATGTAATACAAGAATAATTGATTTTATCACACATGGGTTTCGCATCAGGTGATAGGAGCCTACCGACTGGGTTTGATGGAGCCTGGGTGGAGGACTCGTGAATCGCATCTCATTCATGGCATGTAGAATTCCATCCTAGGTTGCATAATCTTGATTGGAATGTGTTTTTTTTTTTTTTTTTTTGGTGACATGAACATTGCATGTGTACTGGCTGGGAGTGTTCTATAGAGCTTACTCTTACCGGGGAATTGCCTCACCCTGCCGTGGGACCCCCCTTCAGGCAATGTGGAGTGTGCAGGAGACGATCGCCACTTGAGGTCACCATTGTGAAGAAAGTCGAAGCAGTTTTGGTTCTTACTTAAAATATATTAACAAATTGTTTTGATATATGTTTGTGTAAAGAGCGCTAGTAATAAACTTTTTTGTGAACTATTGTGATATAGTTGTATATTGTGGATATGACAGATGGGCTCAGTAAAATACATTACTTTTGTTGAGACCCCCGGATTTAGTCATGGATATATTGTTATACAAGCTGTATATTGGTAGAGCCCTAACAAAGGAGACTTTGCCCGATTTTTGAAAATAATGCATCCCCATGAACGGACATATCAAGAGCAGATCGGTCACCCGATATCCACGAGTTTTCCGCAGATTGTCGGTTGGTCAACAGACCCCTAGGTTTTGGGACGTCACACCATCTGTCCATATCCCCAATATACAACTATATCACAATACCTCATAAGAGTTTATTACAATACTCTTATACAGAACATATAGTCTCGGGTACTCTGACCAAGCATTCAATTACTCCAAGTGATTGTTCAAGTTACTCTAAGACCACCTCGATCCATCCCTTCACCGAGACCCATTCATTCATATTTAAGCTAAAAATATGATAAAAATACACTTAAGTCCGTAAAAGTCCGATCACTAATCTCTCTTACCATTATTTTACATACCCGAATTATATCGGGTAATAAATCTCCAAAGAATTTAATTACAATTCTTTATACAAAAATACATGCTAGAACTAGTCTGGATGACTTAAATGTACTTCACTATCGAATCGCTCACAAATCGCTATCACGTCGACCCCATCAAATTCCAAGACAAATGGAATTTCACTTTTTCGAGGCGTAGGGATGTCTACTTGACACATGGCATGGATTAAGGGATGCCATATGGCACCCTAAGAAAGTGACACTTGGCAAAGCCATGTGGTTCATTTAATGGTGTGGCTCTCATTAATCCACATGTTGTGTGATGTCATAAAGGAAATAATGAAATAAGAAATTAAGGGAGAAAAACAAGGGTCACACAAATGGCATGAAGAAATGAGGAGGAAGCTTCCTCCTTTGACTCATACGGTCAATGTTGCTCCAAAAAGGGAGGAGAAAATGAGAAGAAAAGAAGGAGAAAAAGAAATGATGGGAAATGAGATGAGAAAAGGAAAAGAAAAGAAAAGTAAAAAGGGAGACAATGAAAGAACAAAAGAAAAGGAAAACATTTCTTGGGAGAGAACAGAGAAAGGAAAGGAAAGGAGAAAACGAAAAAATACATTATAAAAGGAAAAGAAAGGAGAAACAAAGGGGGCGTGGAGAAAGAAAAAGAAAAAGTAAAAAGAAAAAAAAAAAAAAACAAAGTTGTCCAATTTTTTTTTTACGATGTTCCGATGGTTGGAGTTCGGTAACCCGAGAATTAAAGTTGGTCTACTCGACGAGAGCTACGAGTAGGTACCAAGAATGGAAGGATTCGGTGCTTCACGCTCTAACGTAGAGTTTCCTAATGTTACTTTTCATTTAAGGTCAGAATGTCGTGTGGGTTAGAACCGAATTAAGACTGGAAGTTTTCTACATGACTGCTGGATAGTCCAGACTAAGCTAATAATGTGTGATTCGGAAGCCGGTTTTGGTGCGACTATTGGAAAATGCATGTTGACTTGTTGTGGCTTGCCGGACCGTATGACGTTTGAGATAGGTTTTGATTTCGAGGCTGCTGTCCGGAACTGGTAAAATTGATAAAATTGGAATATATATATATTTTGTCGGGGCTGCCCGTGAATAGCGGTGATCAGTCCGATTGAAGCTCCGATCGTTATGGATTTTATAGCGAACCGCTTTTTTGAGATAGCCAGTCAGTTTGTGGCTAAATTTTAGCCGTTAAAAGAGACTAAAATTTCTAGATCGGGCCTATATTTTTTATTATGGTCGGAATGGCTATTTTATGTGAAGTGTTTTTATGTGTTATTGCTGGCAATTTAATAACATGCTGAATATGTGTAAGATATGTTAATATATGTGTATTTAAATGTATTAACATAATGGATGTGAATTATATATGTTTACATAGTACTTGGCATGAAGTACGATTGAGTAGAATGTTCCATGTAGTGTGCATCATACATGTAACATGAGAACCTGCAGTGGCATTAGCATTGCATATGCATAGGGACATTGCATTATGTGCATGGGTGTGGTCACCCATCATCATTGTTGATGAATGGGTAGTGAGCTCGTACTTTGGACGACGTCCAATAGATGTCCTTCACCTGCTCAAAACAAAAAAATAAATAAATAAAATAATGTGTGTCATGGAGCAAGAAGGGGACCCGTTAACCCCTCAGTGAAAAGCCTAGAAACATGGGTGTAAGAGGACTCGCTGCAGATCCGGTAGTCTCCAGAATACAAAAGAGACCCATGCGATTCGAAAAAGTTTTGTTGCTCAAAGAAGACACACGGTCATGTTTATCACATGACTTCTGTCGGTGATAGAAGTCGGATTCGACTCGATCAAGTTGTCCATCGCACTCGTGATCGGGTACCGTGAGCCCAGAAGGGCCTCGACATACATCGGTGACTACCACTGACATGGTCACACTTCGTATGCGCGATGTGTGAGGGAGTCGGTGAGTAATCGATATATGTGAAGACATTCCATGCATGACATACGACATTCATGCGTGATATCACCGATGTATGGATCGGGCTTGATCAGATGAGCACTTAGACGGAAGTAACCTCAGAGGAGATTATCACTACCGGGCTTTGCTCACCTCGCAGACTCCCTTCGTGCAGGCCAGTCAAGCTGTAGCGGCTGACCCGCATTCGGACCGCACGTGAAGAAGAAAAAGTCGATGTGGCTTTGACCATATTTTGTATATGTATATTAGAACAATCAGTTTTAATATAATGGCCTTTGTGTAAGAGTGTATAATTGAACTCTTGTAAACATATCACTACATAGTTGCATGTATAGTGGTCTGTGTATGGTTGAATGGGGTCGAGTCAAGCCAAGAGACTCATGAATGACTGGTGTGGTATATCGAGCCTGGATTGGTCATGTGATGCATTGTTACATGTGCTGTAATTGATGTGAGCTTCTCGTACAAAAGAGATTATATCCGATTTTTTGTTAAAGTATGGATTCCGATAAATGGGACATGATGGTGTGGCATCAGGTTACCCGACACCCACCGGTTTCCGCGGGTTGACGGGTTGTCAACGGGACCCCCGGGATAGGGGTGTTACAAAAAACCAAATTAAAATGTCCCAATAATTAAACACCAATTGGGCATGTACATCCACATGATCACTTCACTTAATGTCATCTTTTCAATTAAAGAATTGAAAAAGTAAGGATTATATCTAAAAGCAGGGACTTCTAAATGTCATGTTTACTATATGTCGAATTATCATGATCAAAATAAATTCTTAATAGAAACGGTGTATATATGTTGGGATCCTTAGGATAGAGTCCAAAGACATTAAGAAATTAAATCAAAATTACTGTACCAGTATGGTAATTAGTCTTACAGACTTATATTTCTTTCGCAACTTTTTTTAGTAATTGTATTCGTATAGAATTATTTTTGTATTCGTATGTATATATATATATATATATATATATATATATATATATTGCTTTGGGTTGCAAGATGTTAAGCCCCGCTCCTCATATTGTGATTGTAATACACGTTCGTGATGCTCACGATGACTGTCTCTCTCTCAGTTCAACCATCCCTGGTAGGGAATCGAGAATTTTTAAGAAAATGAGCGATACAGAACACTTACCCATGGTCCTCATACTGTGATTGTACTACATGTCCGTGATGTTCACAAGGGCTTCGTCTCTCTCAGTTCCATCACCCTTGGTAGAGAATGGAAAATTCTTAAGAAAAATAGCAGCACGTAACACTTTACCTGTTTTAATGCGTTCAGGCCCATTCAATTGTTCCCATACCTGATTCGAAAAACTCTGGGGAAGTTTGAATGCGCCACGGAACACTTCTTACTAGTTTGGGTAAGTGTTTCGCGTCGCTTATATTTCTTTAGAATTCTTCCTTCCCCAAGGGTGGTGGAATAGAGAGAGACAACCCTAGTGAGCATCAGGGAGGTGTAGTGAAAGCAACAATAAGAAGGAATGAGCTATATATATATATATAATAAAAATAACTCTATATAATTATTTTTTAAATACTTATTTTCTTTTTACTTAGTGTCTTTATATAACTTCAATTTCAAAATCAAAACTAGTACTTCAATAGTAAAATTTCTGCTCTTTCTCAAGGCCAGCTTCAGGTTGTTGTTCAGATTATTTAAAATTTATTGACTAACTAGTGTATAAAATAAATAAAGGAAATGAAATTTAAAACTCACTAATAGCCAATAGGTTTAGGGTGTGTTTGGTAAAGCTTATTTGAGATTATCTTCTCACATAAGTACTTTTGATAAAAATTATAGATGCTTGGAAGAGCTTATGAAAATAACTTATGACTTCCTTATAAACTCCTTTTAGCTTAACTTCATGGGGAAGCTAATAAAAGAAACTTATACAGAAGCCTGAAAATCAATTATCTTAATGACAAAACTGTCATTCTATAATGAAAAAAATATTAAACAACTTCCGAAAAATTATGTAAAAAATAGGTAAAATTTTTGAAAAAAAATAGGGGGAAAATCTTTAAAATGATGAAAAAATAGAAAACGAATTCCAAAAAATTATGTAAAAAAATAGGTACAATTTTTGAAAATTATGTAAATAATAGGAAAATTCTAAAAAATGAAAATAGAAAACAAATTCGAAAACTTATGTAAAAATAGTAAATTTTTTTAAGAAATAGGAAAAAAATCTAACATAATTAAAAAATTTATTGATGATGGAAAGAATGATATTGATGATGATTTTCGATTAGAATTTGATGCAAATGCACGAGAAAATGTTGTGATGTTGGAAAGTACTAGTGATGTTTGTTTTTATGTTGATATCCTTACTTTATTGTATTTTATTGTGTTAGGATAAAAAACTATAAACAATATTTAGTGAGATATTGTTTGCACCCAAATTGATAATTTGCCTGATCCAAGAAGGGTTAGCCTAAGCCTAAAGCCTGATGGAATAACAAAAGCTCGTTAAAACGGCCCATATCCATTTGTACAAGCCCATAGATAAAATCCAGGGGTATTTCTAAAAATTTTAAATTTTTTGGAAGTCAGATGAAGCTTTATCAGAGGTGGCAGAAGTGAAGCAGTTATGTGTTGATGTAAAATATTTTTGAGGAACAAGACTTCATAATGGAGACATGGAAGAATTCTTGAGGATCAAACCTCCATAATGGAGACGTAGGTGAGTTCTTGATGAACAAGCTTCCTTAATCGACGACATGGACAATTACTTCATAAAGTGGAGAGCGTGGAGAAATACAGACTTTGGCAATAAGTCTTCTACGTCTATAAAAGGAGTAGAGAAAGACAACCAATCAACTAATCAATAAATCAATAAATCGACTCAATCGACTCACTGTTAATCTACTTCAGCAAATCCTAGCTTTTCAACAAGCTTTTAGCAAATCTAAGCTTTTCAACAAGTTTTCAGCAATTTCAGCACTCTATTTCCTAGCTTTAGCCAAGTTTCTAGAAAATATCCAACATTGTTATTTAATACATTCGTAGTGAAATCAACATTTTCGTAGCAATTCCAAAAGATTCCGTTTGCAAGTCTTAACTGCTTTTATCAATTTCCAACACAATAATGTTTTCACAAAGGAACCTAATGTTTACTTTAGCAATTCTAGCATTCTGGTTGCAAGTATTATTCAAAGTCTATCAAATTTCAACATCATGTTATTTATTCTCTCATTAGGAAATTCAACACTTTCTTTTCTTCAACAATTAATTCCCGCAAGATTTACTTGGTACGCTTACACTTTCATTCCGGGGAATTGTCAAGAGAACCGAGGAGCTTCTACATAGCTCAATTAGAAGTTTGATTTCGCAGTCATCCCAATTTGGAACACTTAATTTCCCGCACACCAAGATGCTTTATTTGTATGTTTCGTGTGAGATTCAAAAATTCACAATATATTTTTGGCATGCCCGATGGGACCTGGCTCTTTGTGAAACACCATCAAGGGACACATCTTGTGAAACATCATCTCGGTGATCCATTCTTGCAAAAGATGCCACAAAAAATTGAGAAGTAAAAACCATTTTGGAGTCTCAAGACTCATTGATCCTCCGATGCCGCAAAAGCAAAGACAGAAGGACCTGCTCCAGCCATGGTGGAACAATTTGAAAGAAATACAACAGATTTTCTCCAAGAAGAATTTGCATCAAACAACCCATTCGGGCAGGAAGCAGGCATAGGTAATATAGACAATGATGATACTCATATTCCTAATGTTGTTGAGTTTTAGGCAATGATCGAGAATCTACAAAGATTGAACATGTTGGCTAGACAATGTTTTGATGAAAAATTGATTGCTCAAGTAGAGGCTGACTCTAAATAACTCAAAGTTATGTTTTCGAAAACTAAAGTCATGTCGGAGTACGCATAAGCCTTGATAGATGAAGCTGATGAACATACCAGAAAAAAATCAGTGCGAATTAAGGCTACTACTACAAAGCGAGAAGAATAATCTCAGGCACAAGAGACTATCTTGAAAGCAATCTCAAAGATGCCCAGACCACAGAGGTCAGAACTGACTTCTCTATTCATTAGACAACAAGGTAATGAGCTCCGGAGACAACTATCAATTGAACTCAGAGGGCAGGTGGACCTCACTGTTCTCCTAAATAGATTGAAAATCGATACCTTTCCCATAGGAAAGAAGAAGAGGGAACTTCAACAAATTTCAATGGAGAACGTTCTAATCCTATTAGAACAAGGGCTCCTCAAATGGTGTATGCTAACACCAACCCAATTACATAACCTGGGGTTTATAATGAGCCACTTCCTTTAGCTAGAGGCACAAGGGGCACTATTTCACCACCCTTAAGGGTAGGTATTAATAGAGGGCAACAAATTCCTCAACCTTTTATGCAGCCACCCCACCACCACCAAATTTGGAGGCAATAAGAGAAGCAATACAAGAACTATACGGGTTTCGCCTCAGACAAGTCAACCCCCCGACCTCTATGTCATAATCCAGAGGCAATAGATAAGGGGGGTTTAGAATCCTTTGAATCTTCTTTATTCTCTAGAGAATATGGACAACTACCTTGGAGCATGTGGCGAGATTCACAAGTGCTGTAGGGAATCACACCATGAAAATTTCCCTATCCTTAAACTCAGTTATTTCCTAACTCATTAACAAGAGCCGCTTTACTCGTATGCAACATTGCCAAAGAAGAATTCTATCATGAGTTAGCGTGGAAATGGAGGAGACACTTCCACACACAATTCTTTAGAGCTGAACCCGAGATTTTCTAGAAAAATTATCAAGGGTAACCTAAAGGGTGGAGAATCACCGAGCCATTTATCACTAAGCTTAAAAGAATAAAGGAATGCATGCAAAATCCATCTCTAAGAAATAGAAAGTAATGAAGATAGCACAAGGGGGACTTGATATAGGTTGGCGAAGAAATTTCAAGGTATGGAGTTCAAAGACTTTTATGAGCTTACTGCTAAGGTGACAGAGTATGACGAATTACTCAAGGAAGAAAGTCAAAGGAGAAAGACCTCCATGGGAACTTATCGCCTCGGGAGGTCAATCAAGAAATCGCAATAGTAGATATACTGGCATGTGTTCCTTCATCTATCCTCTATTGGTGAAAAAGTGTCTGACTTGTGGAAGTAGTCACAAACCTCCAATACACAAGCACAATATACTTTTGATGTGACA
Source organism: Tetrastigma voinierianum (assembly GCA_016808115.1). Classification (NCBI taxonomy): domain Eukaryota; kingdom Viridiplantae; phylum Streptophyta; class Magnoliopsida; order Vitales; family Vitaceae; genus Tetrastigma; species Tetrastigma voinierianum. The sequence continues at coordinate 32,422 of JAEQBH010001853.1, read as the reverse complement.
AAGGATCACTAACTCCCCAACAAAGAGAAACTCAAAGGAAAAGTATATTGTAAGTATCATAACTCCTGAATCATGGTACTAATTTTGCTGAGTCTTAGGAATATTATCCTGGATAGGATCAACAAGGGAATATTGAAGTTCCTTGAGAAAATGAGGCCATGGTGGTTGATGAAGATCCTTTCCCGCTATATTGAGTCAAGATAGCTTCTACATATCTAAGATTAGTTCTAAATGAAAAGAATGATGAGAAGTTTTCTCCTAATGTCAAAATAAGAAAATTATGGATTCCTAAACAAAATCTGGTTCATATGGATGAATTAGCAATAAAAGGAAAGTGTCTATAGCCAAAGAAAAGGAATAGAATGGAAGGTATCCATACCATTCAAAACAGGATATCAAGAAGGAGAAACCCTTCAAAGAAAAAGAATGTTCCTCCAAAAGAGAGGCATGTATTTTTCTAGAAGAGCAAGAATGTCTCAAGGAGGAAAATAATTCCAATGTTGTTGTCCTTCCTCTTGTTCCACCAGAACAAAAGTGGCATGTGTTGCAGCATAAGAAATTTCAAAAGCCTACTAGAACTCAAAGAGAATGATGGCAGACATAGAGCTATGGAGAAGAGGAAATTACCAGAAGAAATGCCATTGGAAAAACCATATGAAGCAAAGAATATGAAAGAATAAGTGAGGCCTACTCCAAATAAGACCAAATTTGGACGGAAGGCTCCAGAAGATGATGAGTCTAGTTGCGGATCTGATGAAGAAATGGATTTGAGAACTTTTCTTATAGGTACATTTCCTATTTCTTTGAAATGTTCTACTATTTTTCTAACTTTACCATATTTATTCAAGTCAAAATAGATGGAGAAAAGCTTAGTAGAGGTAGAGAAAGAACATTTACCAACAAAGGAAAAGCATAGTTAGAGGATAATTACCATTGACCCCTCTGAAGGAAGCAAAGCTCAGAAAGTGATAATAGAAAAACCTACTATGGAGATGACAAGGCACATAAGGCCTCTATATGTAAGAGCACACTTTAATTGTAAACCAGTGTCCAATGTATTGGTGGATAATGGATCAGCAGTAAATGTGATACCATTGAGGATGGTAAGAGCTTTAGGATGAAGCATTGGTGATCGGTGAAACGAGTGCGTATCGGCTTTTCTTTGGAGAAATATCTCGGACTGCGGGCATATTCCTATTGACATCACTATGGGTAGTAAGACTTCCTATGCTTTGTTTGTGATTGATTACTGCTGTGAATTACAATGCTTTGTTAGGAAGAAATGGAATCATGCCAATTGGTGTGTGTGTGGATTTCTCTATTCACAATTTACACCATTTTGGAAAGGTGATGAAGTAGAAGTGGTATGGGCAGACAAACGACTTTTCATTGAAACTTCAGATTCTATAGAAGCCATTTACTATGACCAAGAGTTTAGTCCAATAAAATTCAAAGGCAAAAAAAAGAATGGGACTCCCGAAATATGCACAGGTTAAGAGATACTAAAGCATTCAAGACCAAGCTGCCAAACTTCTTAAGACAACTACTATCGTGCATTTCAGGCTGATAAAGGGTCACAGTCATTGAGGAGATAGGGTGCTAAGTATTATCATGGAGAAAATAAGGTGGTTGATCGCAACATTCAAAATGCAAAAGTAGCAAGTTACTGAAAAAGTTGCAGAAGAATAGTTCCAAGACATTTGTGGAGCTAAAGTCATTTATGAAGAAGAAATAGATAAAGAGGAGGAAGAAATTCAAATTGAAGATTTGGAGCAAGCTCCTCCTAAAATGGAAGACAATAAGCCTCAAGTTCATGATCTTATGGAAGAGGTCAACCTCTGCACTATGGAAGAGCCAAGGATTACTTATATCAGTTCTCTCTTATCCACTAACTTGAAGGAACAGATTATATCCCTGTTGCAGGAATTCAAATATTGCTTTGCTTGTAATTTTGATGAAATGTTAGGATTGGACATAGACCTTATGGAACATCACCTTCCCATTAGGCCCGAATTCCATCCTTTCCAACAACCACCTAGAAAAATGTCTAAGGAATTAGTGTTGAAGGTAAAGGAGGAAATTGAGAAACTCTTGAAGGCCAAATTCATCAGCCCTACAAGGTATGTTCAATGGTTAGCAAATATTGTTCCTATGATGAAGAAAAATGGAAAACTTCGAGTATGTGTGGATTTTAGAGATTTAAATGTTGCCACTCCTAAGGATATGTATGTGATGCCTATTATAGACTTGTTAGTTGATTTCTTGCTAATAATGGTGTTGTCCTTTATGGATGGTTTCTTTAGTTACAATCATATTTTAATTGCACTAGAAGATATACCTAAGATGACCTTTAGATGTCCCGGCTCCATAGGAACATTTGAATGGTCGGTCGTACCTTTGAACCTCAAAAATTCAAGTTCAACTTACCAAAGGGCAATGAATTCTATTTTCCATGACATGCTAAGCCACCACATGGAAGTATACATTGATGATATTGTGGTTAAATCTAAAAGAGTTAGTGAGAATGTAGATCATCTAAGAAAAGTTTTGAAGAATGAGGCATCATCAATTGAAGCAATCCACTCAAATGTGTATTTGGGGACATGTTGGGAATTTTCTTAGATTCCTAGTTCACCAAAGAGGGATATAAGTGGATTAGAACAAAGCAAAAGCTATTTCTTCAGCCAATGCTCCACAAAATAAAAAAGAACTCCAAAATTTCTTAGGTCAAGTAAATTATTTAAGAAGATTTATCTACAACTTTGTATAAGTAAAACCGAGGAATTCTCTGACTTGGTGAAGCTGAAAGATATGGAAGAGTTTAGGTGGGAGGAACGACATCAAGTAGCCTTTGACAAGATTAAAGAGTACCTCTCTAAACCTCCTCTTTTAATGCCTCCTATATAAGGTCACCCACTCAAATTATATTTATCAACCGCAAATGAGTCAATAGGTTGTCTTTAGCACAAAACAATTCTAAAGGTCATGGCTGTATATTATTTGAGAGGGTCTTATAAATCAACGAGAAACAAGATATAATCCAATTGAAAAATTATGTTTGGCCTTGTACTTTGCATGTACTAAACTGAGATATTACTTGATCAAGTCTCGGGTTTATGTGGTTTCTCAAGCTGACCTTATGAAGTACATGTAGCAAGCCCATGATTATAGGAAGGATTGGTAAATGGTCCCTTGCTTTGTCAGAATTCACCTTGGTTTATTTTCCACATAAATCAATAAAGGGACAAGCATTGACAGATTTCCTAGCTAATCATCCTTCCTTAAAGGTTAGGATAGAGCAAAGGGTGGAGCTAGGAATCTATGGAGCAAAAAAAGAGTCTTTGATCCTCAAATTTGATGGTTCAAGTACAAGAGTCGTGTCTGAGGAATAGTGATTATCTCACCAAGGGGAGTAAATACTACATTATTTTTCGATCTGGCCTTTGAATGAACCAACAATCGGGCCAAGTATGAAGCTTTGGTGATTGATTTAGAGATCTTATTAGACCTTAGGGCAAAAGATGCTTGAGTCATTGGAGATTCTCAATTGGTACTTCAACAATTAACTAGGGAGTATAAGTGCAACAACTTGCTATTAGCACCTTACTTTACTGCTGACATTCAATTGTTAGACTCCTTTGACAATGTGAAATTTGAAAATGTGCCTAGGGAATGGGTGAATAATTGACCCATAAGCTCATCATGATAGAGAAGAAGAATCACCCTTCAATTTTTGAAAGGGAGATCGACTTAGACATTTTCAAAAATGACATGAATATTGATGGAGATTGGAGAACATAATTCAAAGAATATTTGGAGGAAGTCAAAACAAGAGGCAAAAAAAAGGCTCAAGCTCAAAATTTTGTTCTACTAGAAAGAGAGCTATACAGAAAGGGTTTTATGAGTTATTACTCAAGTTCTTATCTTTCCCAAGCAACCTGGAGATTATAGAAACAAGTTCATGAGGAGGAGGAGGAGGAGGAGGCAGGAGGAGAGGGAGATTTGAAACCCATCAATCTAGGTGAATGTGATGGTTGAATTGAAGACAACTATTTTTAGCCAACCATTCTAAAGGAGCTTTATCTACTCAAGGTTGTCGACAATCTTTAGAGATATGAAGTATAAAAGGATTCCTACTATTGGATTGCATTCAATAGTAAAGCCACGGTTGTTTAGAGGGTGGGCCATAGACCTTATTGGGAAGATTCATCCAACATCATCAAAAGGGCATAGCTTCATCCTAGTTGCTATAGACTATTTTACTAAGTGGGTGGAGGCAGTACCATTGAAGAAAGCAGAACATAAGGATGTGATCCAATTCATCAAGGAGCAGATTATTCATAGGTTTGGAATTCCCCAATTTATCACTACTAATCAAAGAACAATGTTCACTAGGGAAGAAATGAATTATTTTACTGCGGATTATGGAATACAACTCATCATATCAACTCATTTTTATGCCCAAGCAGAAGCATTCAACAAAGTTTTGATATGACTTATGGAGAAAATTCTAAAGGAGAATCCCATAAATTGACACATAATTTTATCAAAAACATTGTGGGCATATAGAACTTCCAAAATGAGCTCTACAGGGGTAAGTCATTTTTCTCTAACCTATGGACAAGATGCAATACTCCCAATGGAAGTAGTAGTGCCTTCTCTAAGAGTTTCCAGGCAAAATGGCCTTACTCCTCAAGAGTATAGTGAGGCCGTGATGATGGAGAGCAGATCGACAGAGATGATGGAACTTGAATCAGCATATGACAAAAGAATACAAGCCTTCAACACTAAGTTATTCAAAAAAATAAAGTGGCTCAAACTTATAACAAGATAATCAAGAGGAAAAGATTTGAAGTAGGAGAGCTTGTTTGGAAGATTATACTGCAAGTTGGTTCCAAAGACAAAGAATTGGGCAAATGGTCTCCTAACTAAAATGGACCTTTCAAGGTGCATCAAGTACTACCTAGAAATGCATACTGGTTAGCAAATCTACAAGGAGAGCCACACAAGAGGTTTATCATTGGGAAATACTTGAAGAAGTACTTCCCCACAATGTGGGAAATTATAAAAAATTCCCAAAAGAATTAGGCCAATTCCATGGTCTTTAACGAGGGAATGTTGAAGAATGTTCTATTTTTGGAGAAAAGTAGACTTTTTAGCCGTTGTTTCTCAAGCATTCAAGTTCTCTAACATTGTACCTTGTTCTATTCTATGTTTTGGAGAAGAAGTAGGCTTTATAGCCCGCTGTTTCTCAAGCATTCAAAGTTTCTTTTGTATGTTGCTTTGTTCAATGTTTTGGAGAAAAATATATCTAGTAGGCTCTTTAGCCACTATTTCTCAAATATATAAACTTGTCCAACAACATACCTATTCAAAATATCAATAGGCTTTGTAGCCACTATTTGTCAAATCTCTCAAATGTTATACCTGTACCTGATATACGGAATATATATTCTCAACGAAAGTAGGTCCAAAGACCACTTTTAATCAAAAATAGAGTTACAACATCGTTTCACAAACATCAACACACATCAAAAGGTTGGCTTTAGATGCCACCTTTATCCGCTAATGCAATGTCATGGCTGCCAGTGCTGATCAAATGGCGGTGTCGGTGATTTCTACAATTCATATAAACATCAACATACATCAAAAGGTAGGCCTAGATGCCACCTTGATCCACTAATACAATGTCAGGTTGTTGTGTATGTGTGCTAGTGTTAGTAATTTTCTGCAATTCATTCCATCAGAAATTAACACACATAAAAAAGTAGGCCTAGTTGCCACCTTGATCTACTAATGCAATGTCATGGTTGTAGTGCACTTGTGCAGTGTAGTGCTCAATGAGTCTCCAACAACATCTCAAGAAAACATTCCAATTCTCCACTTTCCACTAAGCAAAAATGGTAGGCCGATGGCCACCTAGCAAGAGTAGGAAAGGGAGATATTAGCCTCAGGGCAATCACTTGTCATCATAGGCTTTGGAGTACAAAAGCAAAGAGATTATAACACACAGAACATAAGCAAGAAAGAGGCATTACAACTGAAAAAAAAATGCCAAATAAAGGGCTACAAAGTTCCCAAGTCAAAGTCTCATCAGTTTATGATTGTTCAGAAATTTCAAAGTCATATCATGGAAAAATCAAAGGAACGGAGAGGGTGCCAATATCCAAGGCAATGTCAGTGAGATGCATCAATTTCCTGTAATTATAAAGCCAATCTAGGTGTCTCGTCGCATCGGGAAACTAAGAAATGGCCCAAGGACTCGGCTTTCTATAGATGCTTAAGTCGTTGAGCCTTTATGGCTCCACCCTACTCCACCAAAGAGGTCAACTTCATCTTTTCCTTCTCCAATTCTTCAGTCAATACTCTGATACACTCTCTCTGAGCATCATACTTAGTGCATAGTTCACTCAATCGTTGCATAGCTTAATTCTTATCAAGTTAGGCTTGCTCAAACTCCGCCTTTTGTCTCTTTAAGGCATTTAATTTAGAGGAGATCTCCATATTAGATTTCAAAGCACGATCCAATGCAGGGAAAACACAAGAAGTCTAAGGTAAGGCTTCTGAAATAAAAACCTTGGATTGAGGTACTTTGGAAGCCAATGCCAACACCATCATAGCTGCATAAAAAGTACCCTTCATGCTAGTAGACAAAGAAAGCATGTCCAAGCCAAGCAAATGGCTCACAGTAGAGCGAGTTGCGGCCCGCGTCTACAGTCCTTTCAGGAAGGCGTATTGAGGAGGCTGAGGGAAACTAGGGCTAGTGCAGTTTAGGAAAGACAAGTCCAAAGATAAATTTTTTCTCCGCCTCTATGCGGAAAGATGATCTAGATTAAGGAGCCTACAAAATGGAAAATATAAGGCAAAGAAAAATACAAAAGGAAAATGAAGGTGAAGAACAAATAGGAGGAGGCCTTTTCCAAGCGTAATTGGCCCTTTCATGTAAGAGCCTCATAATCTACGTCTCATCAAGTGCATTGTTAGTATACTAAGAATCATCCTTACTTGAAGTCTCTAATCCATAAGCCAACCCTTGCTCACTATCCTTAGAGGGATCTTCCACTTCTTCAATCTCAATGGGATCATCAATAATATTGGAGAAATCAAATTGATGGGCTAGTCTGCAAGACAACCACCGCAAGTTGGAAGAATTCCTCACATCCTCATAAAGCTTATGCTTTTTAGGCCAACTACTGGAAGTAGTTTTCTTCTCCTCGGCCATCTTGATTTTTTTGGTAGGCCTGTTAGGAGAAGAATCCAATCCTTTAAAAAAACAAGGAAACTAACATGAGGTAAATTTATAAATAAAATGCAACAAATGATTCGTTTACCTGTACTGGGCGAACAAGAACTAAGAAGCTCGTCAAATATCATATTCTACGAAGTAAAGAAGGATGGAGCCATGGATAGAGAGGTAATCCCAATGGAGAATGAAAGAGTTTTATATTCCTTAACCAGTGTCTATGCAAACTCGATCCCCAGTTGGTAGAAGCAGTAATTCAAAGCTGGAATGAGCGCTGAAAACCAGCGCGAGCCCAAAGACAAGGAAAGTAGGGTTGTAGACTAGCCAGGGATGCATACATCGAGATGAAAGGTGAAGCAACCTCCTAAAATAAGTACCCTACACGTGGCACTAACAGAGGACTCTCAAAGTCATGCAAATATGGTTGAGATGAAGACAAATCTGATTCCAAACTAAGATATGTACAAAATCAGGCCTCGGGAATAAGTGTACCAATGCTCGAAGACATAAGATCATCAAAGGGCATTGTACATAGAGAATGTAACATGATTCAAAGTCTTGTAAGAGTAGGTTCCACTGTCAGCTACGAAAATATGCAAGAACTACATCTGTATGAACCACAGACACCACCTGACTTTATGGTAGGCTATCCTAAACACTATATTTACTCATGGCCTATAATATTGAGACCAAGAGTAAAAGTGCCTAAGGCATAAGCCCGACCTAGAGCAAGTGTCTTCGCCAATGGTAAGTACTCTATGGTGGGTTTTCCAGAGATGGGAAAAAAGACGTATCGGCATAGGAGAACCTATAGAAACATAACATGCTCAGCCGTTAATGGAACCCTAGTGGTGTCATGCCATTTCCGAATAACGGTAGAGTACGAAGTTTAAGTGGTAGAGGAAACCTCTATAGCCAGGAGAGAAGCCGGGATATCAAGCAGACATAGTGCATTGGCACTCCGAATAGGTAGGCCTGTGAGAATGGTAATATCTCTCAATGTGATGGAAATAGGGCCAAAAGGGAGCAGGAAAAAGTTAATACTCTTAGACCATAATTTCAATGCAACACTCAGACTCCACGTAAAGTGAAGTGTTTGCAGTGATAAGATGGATGAACCGCTCAATCCCCAATGCTATCCAAAGTCCTCTAAAATGTGAGGACAACCTAGTAATCCATGCACCCCAACCTTCTGAAGCCCTTGGCCATGATTTGGTCGGGATTACCATAGGTCGTAGCTTCTTTCCAAGAAGTAGTTTGGTAGCTAATCTCAATGGGAAAGGGAAACTAGGTGGAGAAGAAGATGCTCCTCCAAGAGAATGTGCAAACTCTGGCCTAGGTAAAGGGGAGAGAATAACCTGCTTTGCAAAGAGAAATGATGTCAAAGCTAACCTGAGTGGAAGAAAGCACATATTTGGATTATCTTGATGAAGATGGAACTGAGTTGGAAGCCATAGAGTCAGCATAAGAAGCTCCTAAAGAAACAAACACAAGAAAGTTACAATTATGACAAGGGTGAAATCTCAGGCTGCAAGGCCGAGAAATATTCAACAGGGCAAAAATCTATATGGCAGAAAGTTACCTTTAAGTCGTTTCTATCGGTAGACAAATCGAAATTTTTTGGCAATGCTCAACTTACAATCTGCCAAAGAAAAAGCTCAATTTTAGGTCATTCAAACCCAAGGTTGTTGAAAATCATTCAATAGGTACTCAAGACTTCAAAGAATTTTTTCGAAAGTGTATTCTTGACTCTTTTCAAAGTATGCACTTAAGAAAATTTTAAATGTCATAGAACAAATTTAGAGATATTTTTTTCTAAGGGTGTTGTACTCGTGATCATTTTCAAAATATACACCCGAAAAGGTTGAAATAGCCAAGCGACTTCAAGATTTTTTTGAAGGTGTATTCGCGACTCTTTTAGGTACGCACCTAAAAATTTTTAAATAAGCCGAACAACTTCAAAAAAAAATTTCTAAGGGTGTACTCATGATTATTTTTTAAAATATACACCCCACGAAAGGTTTGAAACAGTCAAACAGCTTCAAAGAATTTTTTCGAATGTGCATTTTAGACTCTTTTCAGAGTTTGCACCTAATAAAATTTTCATAATAAGCCGAAAAGCTTCAAGGAATTTAGTCTAAGGGTGTACTCCTTGATTATTTTGAAAATGCTCTGTACTGAAAAATGTTAAAAAAGTCAAGCGGCTTCAAAAGTTTTTTGAATGTGTATTCTTGACTTTTGAGTTTGTACCTAAGAAAATTTTCGTAATAAGCTGAAAAGCTTCAAAGAATTTTTCTAAGGGTGTACCTATGATTATTTTTCAAAATATACACCTCGGAAAAGGTTTGAAACAGTCAAACGAATTAAAAGAATTTTTTCGAAGGTGTATTCTTAATTATTTTCAGAGTCTACATCTAAGAAAATTTTCGTAACAAGCCGAACAGCTTCAAAAAAATTTTTTCTAAGGGTGTATTCATGATTATTTTCAAATTATACACCTCGTAAAAGATTTAAAACAACCAAACAACTTTAAAGAATTTTTTTTCAGGGGTATTCTTGACTCTTTCTAAAGTCTGCACCTAAGAAAATTTTCATAATAAAATGAACAACTTTGGAGAATTTTTTTTTTTTCTAAAGGAGTGTACTCATGTTTCGGAAGGAGTGTTGAAATAGCCAAAAGCGGCTTTAGAGGAAATTTTTGAAGGTGTAATATTCATGAGGCGTGCAGAGTCGCACCTAAAATCTTCGAAAACAAACTAACAACATCAAAGAATGGTTTCTATAGTGAATTCAAGGTTATTTTTTGGAAAAAAAAAATCTGTATTTAAGGAAAGTTTCGAGCATCATCAAGGCAAAGTTTTGATTTTTGGCATCAAAGAAAGCTTGGGAGTCATCCAAAATAGATTTCTTCAAGAAGAAATTCGAAATCAAGAAATTCATCATCAAAGAAATATGAAAAGATTCATCTTTTAGTAATACTCACCAAAGGTGACTTCGATACCTCCAACATAGCCGATGGGACGACTGGCACTATTGCTGCCGAAGGCCGCCATAGTGTTGGCTAGAAAAGCTGCATCAACAATGAAGGTGACGACGTGTTCAGACGGAAAAACAATGTTCGTGGGTTCACCAACAAAGATCATGAATCAGGCGTAGGCGAGCGGCTTGATGGTGTCGGCCGATTCTGCGCGATGGTGCTAGCGGGATGAGCAGCGATATAAGCGATCCAACAACAGTAGTGGTGTCGGTTGGAGAGGTAACGTCAACCACGAAATCGATTACTTGTTTGGCAAGGGGAAAAAATGGAACAACAGAGTTCACTCCAGTTGTGACAGCGATCCCTTCGTCGTTGGCGTTGTCGGCGCTGGTGGTGGCAGTTGCACCGGTGGCAGCAGTAGTGTCGAGGGCGGAAGAGACAACGACGGTGGAGATGGAGGAAGAAAAAGATAAAAATTAAAAAAATTTAAAAAAAAAGTAAAATAAAAAGGTTTCCTTTATCCAAACAAGTGGGAGTTATTTTAGAAAAAGAAAATAAATTCTTTTGGGAACGAAAGAAGGAAATTCTAAGTTGTTTTGAGGAGAAGTCGGATGGTTTTTCTTTGGAAGAACAAAATCCTTTGGTGTAGGAAGAACAAAATCCTTTGGTGTAGGAAGAACAAAAGTTGGATGTTTAAATTTGATGATGGTGGGCTTCTTTATTCAATCCGACTTGGCTCGTTCTTGTCGTTAGAACTCCACATCATGGGTTGAAAGCTGGATTTTGGGTTTCATGATTGAAATAAGTCTAAAAGAATATTTTTGTGGGGCTTTAATACATACAATATGGCCCACAGGCCACAATGTATGCAAGGGACCTTGTTTGCACCCAAATTGGTGGCACGATCAGAGTAATGGGTTAGGCTAAGCCCAGCTCCATGAATAAAGTTTAGAAATAGTGAGATCCATTTGTCTGTATATAGAATAAGTCAATGGTATTTTTGAAATTTTAAAATTTTTAAGAAGTCAACGAAGAGGCTTTTATCAAAGGTGGCGAGAGAAGTGGAGTAGTTATGTGTTAATATGGAATGATGGCGAGAGCGAAGCCGTAATGGAGCGTGGAAGAATTAGCGAGGATCAAACCTCCCGGGATGGGGCGTGGGTGGTTCTTGAGGAGACAAGCTTATTAATGGAATGACATGGATAGTTAGAGAAGTGAAGGTGGAGACTTAGGTAGCAAGTCTTCTACGTATATAAAAGTAGCAAAGAAAGACAACCAATCAACAAATCAATAAATCGACAACTCAATCGACTTAATGTCAATTTACTTCAGCAAATCCTAACTTTTCAATGATCTCAGCAATTTCAGCACTCTATTTCTTGGCTTTAGCCAAGTTTCTAGCAAATTTCTAGTTGTGTTATTTCATTCATTCGTAGTGAAATCCAATATTTTATCTAGCAATTCCAACATTCTGGTTGCGAGTAGCATTCTGGTTGCCAGTATTATTCAAGTCTATCAACTTTCAGCATTGTGTTATTTCATTCACCGTGGAAATCTAACACTTTCTTGACAATTAATTCTGCCAAGATTTCCATTTATGCGTTTCCGCTGATTTAGAGAAGCGTCAAGGGAACCAAGGAGCCTACATAGCCAGATTAGAAGTTTGATCATACGAGTCATTCAATTTGGAAACACTTTAATTTCCTGGCACACTCGCTTTATTTTGTATGTTTCGTGTGAGATTCAAAAATCACCACAACCGATATATAATTTTTATTTATATTAAGTAGGATGTGCATCACTTAAAAAAACCTCTACCTCAAGTGCACCTTGCGCCTCAAGACCCCAAGAAGCTTTTGTGCCTTGTGCCTTAAATGACTACGAGTTAAGTGATGCATCGCGTTAAATATATAGAAAGTATCACAAGATTTTAATGAAGAAAAAAAACACATAAAATTTTAGTTTTATAATTGTTTTATGCACATGAAACAGAGTGAATGCGAGTATGGTTCATTAACTATTTTTATACTAGAATTCAAGTGAATAATAAATATTCGATATATAAATATATATATATATATATATATATATATATATATATATTATTAATTTTAGTTCTATAGTTTTATTTTTAATTTTTTTAAAAATTATGAAAAAGTGCTTACTTATTCTAACACTTCAATTTTATATTAATTAAGCACTTATTTTATAAGAGTTTATTAGATAAGAACATATGCATAAGTATTTTATTCAATAAGCTTTATCTGTGTTTGGATGCATATTTTAAAAAGCATTTGTGCATTATTTTAAGGTATTTGGATGTATTACTACTCAAGCACTTATAACAACTGAAATGATTGAAAATACCATAATAAACATTTATAAAATTGAGTGTTTGAATAAATAAGTACTTGTCATAATTTTTAAAAAATTAAAAAACCAAAAAATCTAAAGAACTAAAACTAATAAAATTCAAAAATTTTGCCTATTTTTTTACATAATTTTTTCGGATTTTCTTTTCTATTTTTTCCTATTTTTTACATAATTTATCAAAAGAATAGTTTTTTGATTAAGATGATCAATTTTTAGGCTTTGTAATTAAGATGATCAATTTTTAGGCTTTTTATAATATTTTTTAAGTTTTTTTTTATAAGTTTCTCCATAAAACTTATTGAAATAAGTTTAAATGGGCTTATGAGATGTCATAATTTTATCCCACATTGGTTGTGGAATGGGTTGGTGGTGAGTTTATTATAAGTGTGAGGAGAAAGCCTTAAGTCTCGTAGAAATTAGACTTTTGGGATTGAAGACCTAAGATTACTATCTTGTGGTATCGGAGCGAGTTATCAACAAGTCTCGGCCCGCGCGGGAGAATCTGGATTGTCGCTCCTCCGACCCAAGGCCCGATGTGTGAGGGGGAGATTGTTGGGTTATCCCACATCGGTTGTGGAAGGGGTTGGTGATGAGTTTATAAGTGTGAGGGAAAACATCATCTAATGAACTAGCTTTTTGGATTGAAAAAGCCCAAGATTATAAGTTCTTCCAAATACATAATTTTTATCAAAATTACTCATGTGGAAAGATAAGCTCAAATAAACTGTAAATAAGCTCTTTCAAACACACCCTTAGTCTAATTAAAGATTGATACTTCATTTTTAAGACAAATTTGCCCTGGTCAAGTGCAAACATGCCTGACAATAGTGGTGGTGGGCATTTTAATTAAGCCTCGAAGCATGTAGGCCTAAGTCAGGCCCAGTTGAAACCCATCTATACAGGCCTAGGAACACATTTTCAACGTATTCATAACTCATTTTAAGATCGATTTTAATTCATTCACTGGTAGACCACAAATACTTTATATTCTTTTCTTTTTTTAGCCGGCCAAAACCTCACCTATCTTTTGTAATCTTTCAAAAAAATTCACCACTGTGAATCTACTATATATCTGCCCAGAAACCACTCCATTCAATCTTGGATTATAAAAGATTAAGCAAGAGGAAGCAAGACCTATTGGAAAATTTAATCAATAATATGACATTGACCACAAACTTTGTAAACATGAACCTTGACTAAAATTAATTTTTATGTCTTTTAGGAGAAGTTTTTAGGTCATTCCTATAAAGTTCAAAGAAAATGAAAAAAAAATCTAAAGAAAATTATTTTCTCATATTTGGTTTTCTAATGAAAAATTTAAAGGAAATCAAGTGTAAATAAAATAACCTAGAAACTTCCATATTTTGAAATTATTTAATCTTTATATTGATGAGCTAAAATAAATCAATTTTGTTTAAAATAATAAGTAAAAATCATATGTGACGCTTTACTTTATCTTGGTTTTTTTTCTTTTTTTTTCCCTTAAACTTTTTTAGGATTTTCCAGGAACCAAATCTAGCAGCTAGCCTTAACTTTTGAATATGAGAAAAGACTCGAGAAAGTGAAAGCTCAATCATGTGGTCCCTATCTATGATAGATTACTAATTATATATATATATATATATATATATATATATATATATATATATATATATATATATATATATATATATATATATGCCTATATATAAGAGAAACATTTATTCAAGCTATGGAAATATAAAATATATTCTTTATTTTTAAAAATAAATTTATGAATAATTAAATAAAAAGAAATTTTATATTTCTTTCTTTCCATTTGTTTTTCAAATTTTCCTAATATTTCTGACAATCAAAACACAGCTATAATATTTAAAAAAGTCTACAACAAGTCGGAAAAAAGATATGGATAATAGGAACGACAAGATGGGATCATAGAATGGCCCCATCTTTATTGTTAGCTAAAGGATACAAAAGCTAACTGCTTTACATACATTCATCCATCATCCACCCGACCAGTGGGTTGGAAGCATAAGTGGCTTCATAGCCAAATACAAACCCATACAAAACCCAATACTTTATTTATTTTTATGTGCATGCGTTCATGGCTGCAGCTTCTTTCGACTTCATCTTCAGGGCTTTTTAGGCACTCCAGACCTTCTTACGAGTGCAATCAAGCACTTCCTTAATGTTAGGCATTTTGTACCCCTTCTTGGTAGGGTAACTGGGTGCCATAGCAATCCCGCATCGGCCGGCGGCATTGTCGGCGACGTTACGTTGCATCTTGATATATCCATTATCTCCCCAATCAGGGCCCCATGAGTTCCTAACAATCCAGTAGTCCAAACCCTTCTCCGAACCATACCCCACTACAATCACAGCATGATCAACATTTATCCCGCAAGGACCAGTGAATACACCCTGCATGCATAAAAAGACAATACATGAACTTGTAATACGTAGTGTATGCATGTTATTCATTTAACTTGACATGTATGGGTGCATTTCAGAAGGGTAGAGAGAGAGAGGATGCGGTCACTTACGGATTCGTACAGTTGGAAATCATTGCTAGCAGATTCAATGGCAACAGTAACTGGTTGATTTGCTACAGCTTTTTGTAAGGATCTCTCGTCGTTTTCTGGGACTTCTTCGTATCCGTCGATGGATACAACCTTAGCACGATAAGGATTACATTGTGTCTGAACAGCCTTGTATGAGTAATTTTGTTCAGTGTCAATGCCACCGTTGTTGATGATATATTCAAAGGCTAATTGCATGAGACCTCCGTCGCATCCCCGGTTTTTTGTTGAACAATCGACCAGCTCCTGCTCAGAGAGAGATATCAGCTTCCCTGTTACTATTTGGTTTATCCCTTCTACGGCAGTGACGGCCGAGAATGCCCAGCAACTCCCTTCGTCCAGCAAAATAAGCAATTTATCAGTACACATAGCAAGAGCTCAATCCGTACGTGGTGAGATTAGTTTAGCACACCAACTATTTGTTAGATGAAGATAGCAACTTTCAATGAGAAATCACTCACCGCATTCGCCTTGGTCTTTCACTAAAGGAAGAACTGCGCCTTTCTTCCTCCAGTCCACCGACTTCGGAAAGTACTCGTCAGCCTGATAGGCATACCGGTCACTAGCCCTACTCCCTCTCAAACTCCACTTGGCTCTCATCAATTCTAGTCAAGTACCTCGATCGGTACTCCTCGTTGGTCAGATCGGCGAACTTCGTCAACCCAAGCTTGTAAGTCAGGTTCATGGCATTACGTTCGTCAATGAACCTGAGATTATCCTTGAAAATCTCAAAACGCCTCTCTCTCTCATCCAAAGCATTATACGCCCTCTCATGCCTCAACGTCCATGCCTCGAACATCGCCATCACCTCTGCCTCCGTCCGAATATCGCAGTTCGAGTTGGACATGTCGGCGGCGGAAGAAAGGACAATGAAAATGAAGAAGAAAGAGAAGAGGAAAGAAGCCATGATGAGAGATTGAGAGTAAGCCATGATGAAAAGAAGGATGGTGATTAACGAGAGCGAGATGAAGGGGGTTTATACTAGCTGTCGCTAGGCAATGAGATAACGTTTAATGATGGGAATCCTGCGGTTAACAATCAATGGATTGTCATCTTGTAAAAATTATGACCCGATTGGTGGTATTTTTTTTTGTTCCAAGTGCAAGGGACAAACACGTGAACAGTTGGTCATGAAATTAATATTATATAATTTTAAAATTATTTGATAAAAGTTATAAAGTAACTCAATGGAAAAAATGAAATAAAGTCGTTGAAGTATATTGACTATTCATAGTCATTTACTTTGATGAGTGGGGAAAATTAAGGATTGGATGTGACAATGGCTATGAATAGTCATTTACTTTGATGATTCAGTCAATTTTTTTAAAAGTCAAATATATCCTTGTTTTGTTTTTTCTTATCGAATTATTATTATTATTATAAATAGCATATTATAAATGCATTATGAAGGTCATTTGATTTTCTATTTATAGCGCACTGTCTTAAATTATAAAATTTTTATAAATATCATCGAGAGTGAAATATAGATCGTGCTAAGTTTTTATTGCTTATCTGGCACTAAGCTATTTTATTTTATTACAATAGCGTTATCAGCGCGGTCTCACGAAGCGATAGCGATTTCGAGACATTCTGGCAGTTTGGACATTTACCAAAACTCGCTCCACCCCAAGTCTGCCCAAATTTTGTTTGTTGTTAATTTGTTTTAAAAGTTTTTCCTATATGTACTTTGCTGAAATCTAAAATTTGAAGTTTAGAGATTGCTTAAATCTTGAAGTGATTTGTCCAGTGTCTTAATTTTTTTAGTTCTCTACTTAAATATTGGGAAATTGATGGCGTCTATTCTTGGATTTCTTGTTTGCGATTGTTTGTTATTATTTTATTAGTCAAAACAATAAGGGAATAACAAGCATCATGAGGATTTGAATCGTAACCACATTATCTTATTGTTTACACTCTAACATTATGCTACTTTCTTCTTTTGTTAATTTTATTCTATTTATACATGGTATCATTTCCAAAAGCATTTAATCTGGTACTGATTTGTATAAATTCGAGTATAATTAATGTGTCGTGAATTATAGCTAACCGCCTACACTTTGAATTCGAAGAATTCAATTTTGCCATCGTTCGGATGAATTTTTGCAAAACTCTTTGAATTCATGGAGAATTCACATTGCAATTCCAAAGAAATTTTACCTAACCCTTTGAATTCTATTAGAATTCATTATTACTAATAATTTAAAATAAATTTTGCAATATACTTTAATTCTGAAGAATTTTTACAAAACTATAATTCCAAGGCAAAAGTGTCATTTATTTTAGATTCGTGAAAAAAAAAATCTATACTTATTTATTTCTTCTTGTTAAATTTTGATCATTTTTATTACAAATTTTATTAAGTTTTTTTGTTCCTATTATTTTCAGAATATGTCTAATCTCACAAAATTAGAATTTGTTGCCCTTGATATTTCGGGCAACAACTACTTATCCTGGATTTTAGGCCATTTGAAATCTGACTTAGATCTTGAGCTTGGGAAACCATCTAGAAACTATTAGTGCGTCCACTGGATCGGCGCTAAGGCTTGAATTTTCGCCGTCGTAAATGCTTGATGAAAGTCTCGAGAATAGATACCTTACAGTAAAAGACCCATTGGTCCTGCAGCGAGGAGTTTAAAGGCCGATATGACCACGGAGAAAGCATTAATACTCTCCCCAAAAGCAAGATACTGATTGGCTGCACTTGCGAGGCACCAAGACTTTAAGTCTATTAGCGAATACAATTCGGTTTATTTAAGATTAGTTCGCAGTTAAAGCTTTGCGGGGAGAACATCACTGATGAGGATATGCTCGAAAAACCTTTTACCACTTTTCACGCCTCTAATGTGCTCTTGCAACAATATAGAGCGTCGGTTTACTAAATATTCTGAATTGATTGCATGTCTCACTTGTATTTGAAAAGAATACTTGAGCTTTACTTCAAAATCATGAATCTCGTCTATAGAGTGCAAGCATTTCATGAAGCAAATGCTACTTTTGCATCCCATAGCAATAGACAAGGGCACAAAAATGGGCCGACTATGGGAAGGACGAGGCAGTGGTGGTGGTCGGCGTGGCCGTGAAGTAATAATTCGGACATCATAACACCGGTCCTTCAAAAATAAGAAAAGCTGATTCCAATCAAGGGTGCGAATCCTGAGCAACGCGGAGTATCCTCACGCCAACAAGATAATACACCTTTATAGATGTGGCATGACGGGTCATTGGTCACGTACCTGTCGTACGACCAAACATTTGGTTGATCTCTACCAAGCCTCAATCAAAGATAAAGGCCCGAGAATATTAAAGTCGATTTAAGTAATGATGATGGTGATGGTGGAGTGGATTTGACCTTCCTTTGATGTTTACGATTTCTTTGAGGGATCCTACTGGAAATATTTCCCATCTAATTGGCGATGGGCATGTCGGTCACGATTAGTTCTTTATTTATTTTCTTATGTAATTCCTTTTCCACACAGAACCTTTCAATGTTTCAGTAGTATTTCGTTTTTATTAATCTCTAAACCTTATTTTTATATATATCGTTGAAGAAACATGGATGCCTCTACCAGCTTGACACCTCGAGTCAAAATCACTAGAGATATTTCTACGCGGAAATTGTAACACAACTCATTCTATTCTCAGCAAAGTATTTTTCTCAATTAACATTAGCCCCTTCTAATGTTACTACTATTTCCGGTCATGTCAACCTAATTGAGGGCTCCGATAGAGCCACTACTATTCTACCAGGTGGCACTATTCTCCACCTTCAAGATGCCCTTTATTCCAGCCAATCCAAATGCCATTTACTTAGTTTTAAAGATATCCGCTGGAATGGATACCATCTAGAAACAATGAGCGATGAAACTACTAAATTTCTCCTCATTCTTTGCAACTCATGATGGCAAAAATGTATTACGGAAAATTGCGATCACCCAGAATGTGGTTTATATCTCTTCCACCATTAACCTTATTGAATCTTATGCATTAACCTAAAGTTCGCGAACTCAACTCCCCATCGTCGGCGGTATGAACGACTGGGTCATCCAGCACTCTATGCTTAGGCGCATACTTCACCGGGGCCTAATGGTCATTCTCGACTAATCGGGTCATATATCCAAATACATCGATTATTAACCTGCCTTGCTTCAGACTAAGGAAAGTTTATCACTCGACCTTCTTCCTCAGAAAATAAAGTCTAGATTCGAAGACCCTCAATTTCTAGAACGATTCAAGGAGACATTTGTGGACCTATCGACCCAACTAGGATCTTTCGTTACTTTATGGTTCTGCTGATGCATCCACTCGCTGTCTCATGTTTGCCTCTTTCTACTAGGAACCTTGCTTATGCTTGTTTACTGCGACAAATTATCGGGAACTCCGCGCACATTTTCCTGATCATCCTATTAAGACTATCCGCTTGGAGATCGCCGGTGAATTTTCTAATGATACCTTTCATGACTATTACATGTCCTCGGGCATGAGGTTCAATATCCCGTTGCTCATACCTATACTTAATGGATTTGTTTTGAATCTTTCATTAAGCATTTGCAATGGATTGCTGTGACCATTGCTCTTAAGAACCACTTATCTTTCGGGGCATGCCCTTACCGCATGTCGGGTAATTTAACTGCCTTCGCTCTATCAGGATCATGATTTTTCCTTACAAATTGTTTCGGGTCCCAACCAAATATTTTCCCATTTACGTTGTTCGTTGTGCGCTTTATGTCCCTATTCCTCCAAAACAACGCTCTAAAATGGGTCAACGAGACTGGTATTTATGTAGGTTTTCCGCATTGATTATCCATTACCTGAGCCTTTAATAAAGGGAATCTTATCGCTCGCTTTGCGTATCATTACTACGAACTGCCTACCCATTAGTAAGATAAGCCAAATTTAATAAATGGCGTGAAATTACTTGAATACGCCATCATTATGTCGCGATTCGATCCTCAGATTTAAATACCAACTAGAAGTTCAAAGAATAATTTATTTACGTGATTCTGCGACAATTACTGGGGATGCTTTCACCGATCCGAATAAAGTACTAAAGTCACATATTCCAGCTTGTTAATGCACTCAACATATTGAGATCCCTATAGGGGATTCGGAAATGCTAGCCAAGAGCATCTAAACCACGCCTAAAATGCGGAAGCGTCGATCGATCTAAAGATTCTTCCTAAGGAAAAGAAAATCTAATAAGTCATGACTCCCCGGTGAGTACAATTTAGATGAAATTGCTCCTGAAGAGCCTATTACAATATAGTCAGCTCCTGTTGAGCTAAACACATTACAAGGGTTAAAGGAAACAACTATAAGAGTGGCAATAACTGACCAATTATCTCCTATAAATGAAGAGATCTCTATAAATTATATGAATCAAGGAGAAATATGGACCGCATATACTCTCATTCAACAATGCTTTTCTTTCCAAGTGGCTAAGGGCATCATGCAAAAATAATGATGATCAGAGCCGTAAACTCAAATGAATGCTGTCAAAATCGACATGATTGGGAAAATGAAAGAAGCAATTCAGTAAAACTCAAAATGCAGCTAAAAGGGAGGTATTTCGACTCAAAGAGTTCCAACACCCGAAAATGTTAAGCCTGGTTGATATAGATGGGTCTGTGACGAAAAGAAATGAAAAATAATGAAATCATATGATATAAAGCTCGGGCCTCAAGGTAATAAGGTTTTTCACAGCATCTTGCAGATTGCCAGGAGGGAGCATATATTCACTCCGCAATGGATGCAATCACCTTTAATATTTAATACATTTAGCGCTTCGTAAGGACTAGAAATGCATTTGATGGATGTCACACAACATATTTGTATGGATCCATGAGATAGTGACATATACATGAAAATCCTCAAGGATTTACATCACCTCAAGCAAAATTTCCTTTCAAACCACGCAGATGATTCAATAAAGCTGCACGATCCTCGTATGGACTCAAACAACTGGTCGAACGTGGTACAACCGTCGAGTACATACTTATCAGCATGATATGTAAATAATCTCTAATCCGCCCATGCGTATTTATCAAGAAAACAAGAGTCGGCTTGACAATTATAGCAGATATGTGGATGATTTGAATCTAATAGGACCCCTCAAGGGCTTTTAGAAACTCAAGCACTATTTAAAGGAATTTGAGATGAAAGATCTGTGTAAGACTAGATATTGCCTTGGCCTCGCAAATCGAGTATTTCTCAAACGACATTTTGTATCCATCAATCAACATACACCGAAAAAGGCCTCAGAAGGCATACTGACAAAGTCCATCCCCTTAACTCCCCTATGGTTGTAAGATCCTCATGATAAAGACCGATTTCGTCCCAAAGAAGAGAATGAGAAACCTCGGGTTCGTGGCACCATACTTAAGTGCAATCGAGCACTAATGTATCTTCAAAATCAGACAAGGCCGTACATAGCCTTTTCGAACTCGCTTGCAAGATATAGCTCAATGCCTACTCTTGCATCGGACCCGAGTAAAACATTTGTTGAGATACCTTCCTGGAACAAGTGATATAGGGCTCTTTTATTCTGATGTAGGATACCTTTCGGATCCCCATAAGGCTTGATCACAATCAGGATATGTATTTACTCGCGCGATATTTGTCTCTGAGATCCGCAGCAAACCACGGGTGGCAACCTCCTCCAATCATTCAGAGCTATTAGCAATACATGAGGCAAGCAGGGAGTGCATGTGGTTAAGATCCGGCGATTCAACATATTCGCGAATTCTAATGTCTTTCTCCCATTTTAACACAAAGAACATCATTATACGAAGATAATACCGCCGTATCGCACAACCCAAAGGCGATACATCAAAGGAGACCGACCAAGCATATTTCTCCAAAGTTCTTTCACACGCATGAGCTTCAAAACAATGGTGAGAATGATATACAACATATCAAGTCTAATGATAATCCTGCAGATTTATTCACTAAGGCATTACCTGCTGCGACCTTCAAGAAATGTATATGCTAAATTGGAATGAGGAGGCTCAAAGACTTCCAAATCGGTATATTACGACATCAAAAGAGTCTCAATACTCAATGCCAGCACTATACCATTTTTCCTTCACCAAAGCTCTTTGTCCTATTCCGTTTTTCCCAAGAAGCGCTTTTAACGAGGCAATTATACTTTCAATGTATTACGCACTCTTTTTCCTTCACTGCGCTGTCTCACCGCTTCCTATCGCGTTTTATCGGTACGTTTTTCACGTTATTGGCCATTCAGTTTTTAATGTTATAAATATTTTAACGAACGACCATCATTGCGAAAGCGTCCCTTTGGTTTTCCACTGTAACTCATTCTTCATTATAAAGTTCTTATAAATAGCCTTATCAAGAAATTAATATAGATCATCCTAAGTTTTTTTCTCCATCTCCTTCTCCTTATTTTATTTCTATTACAACACCTATAAAAAGAAAAAATAATATTAAATTTAATACATATAATAATCAATCATATTATTTGTCTATAATTAAAAAATAAATAAATTATATATTTTATTATAAAGACTTCATAAGAAGCTTATACCTTATAACTTAATAATCAAAATTAAATCTTTTAGTAAAACAATTATTATTATTACACACTCTTACCAAAGTTATATGCTTTAAAAAATAACTATATAACTACTTATCTCCTTTTAACATGGTCAAATTTTATTTTATTATATTTTAGTTTTGCAACTCCTTTCTCTTTTTTTTTTCTTTTTCTAAGATTTATGTCTTCATTCTATTTTTTTTATCTACATTTACTTGTTTGAATATTCGAATTTTCTCTATTTTATCAATAGACATTAAACAAATCCCAATCTAAATTGAGATTTTTTAAGAATTTCAAGGAATTTCACAAATCTAAAATATTAAAAGTACTAATAAGGCTCTATTTGGTTGAGCAAATTGCCGACGATAACTGATACCTAATACCTGATTATAAATTACTCCTTAGTAAAATATCTTATTAAAAGTGGCGAAGGTTAATTTACATATATAGGCATAGAGAAATAAAAAACAATGCAGTTGTATATAGAAAAAAGAGAAAAAAAAATTATGAAATTATAAAAATATAAAACTTTATAACCATAAATAAAAAATATGACTTAAATTTTATTCAACCATAAATAATGTATAGTTTATAATAAATTACTATTACAAGCATAAAAAATTCATATATTTTATAATTTATAAATAAAAAAATTCCTAATTAGATAAGCAAGTATAAAAAAGGAAACTTCATATTTTATATGA
The DNA here is from genome assembly GCA_016808115.1 of Tetrastigma voinierianum. Lineage (NCBI taxonomy): Eukaryota > Viridiplantae > Streptophyta > Magnoliopsida > Vitales > Vitaceae > Tetrastigma > Tetrastigma voinierianum. Next base: position 9,012 of record JAEQBH010001853.1, on the reverse strand, counting down.
GACGGATAAAAAAACTATAATTTATAGCTTTTTCCATTATAAGATATTCACCCCAATCCCAACTATCATAGTTTATTAGGAGTTTTTCTAAACTGATCTACAAATAGCTAATTGGGAGTAAATCCATAGGACCTAATAATAATAATAAAAGAAATTGGAGTTAAAGTCAGATAAGCAGGAATGACATTGATAAGAATAAATTCCCATTTACCTATTTAATTTTAATTTAATTTTAATATTTATTTTATTTTATTATATTTAAAATTAATATATTATAAATCGCTAAAGATATTATATTTCTTAATTTAAAATTTAATAAATATATTATTAATAATAAATATTAAGGTAAATTAAAATCGTTTCCCTAGAGACTAAATAATACATAACCCATCAACTTCATAAATCACATAGAAAGATTTAATTTTCACGACCTTGCTGATAACTTTCGATAAACTACTTTTGTTATTCTTTTTGTACTTTTAACAACCAGAAACAAATATAATGATTTATCTGTAATCACAACATACTTTTGTGGATAGCATTTTCAAGTACATACAAGCGCGCACGCAAGCATTGCGTGGACTGTAACTAAGCATAGGCCATGTCATTCTCTTAGTGACGAGATAAGTTGGGTCCCACCATTGTCACTTATCCTTAAAGTAAAGGCTCTATCATTTGTGTCCGAGCCACTTCTGCTAAATATGTGCTTTTCTTCCAATAATTGAGGGACGGAAATGAAAAGAGACGTTATTATAGAAATTGATATTAAGGTAAACAAGCTATAAATGTGTAATTAAATTATCAAAATATATGGCAGAACAGTGAAATCAAATTTGAACCTAAAAATATCCATGATTTAGGACTCATACCTTCAGACTTTCTCTCCTCCCTCTCCTTTTTTGGCTAATCACACTCGCATCTCATCCATCATATTTATCTTAAATCATTAATATAACATCTTTAAAATATTAATATAACATATATATTAATACAACACACTTAAAACATTAATATAACACATTTAAAACATTAATATAATATTCTTAAATCATTAATATAACATTATGTACTAATGTAACATTCATAAAATATTATAAAATATATATTTATAATAAAATTATTATATTATTTAAAAATTAGAAATAAATTTTGATTTTTCATTTAAAATTTAAAAAATTAAAATAAAATCTTCTTAAAAATTTAAAAAATAATGAATAATTTATTTGTTTTAAACATAATGATACTTTTATTTAAAAATATATATATAAAGATGTTACATTTTGTGCTTTAAGGTATTAAATAATGCACTAAGAAATTGTATTCTCATTTATCTTTAAAGTGTTACATAGTGTTGAATCTTCACGTTAGTCTGAGAGATTATTCGTTAGTGGCTTTTAAAAGGTTTATGCGTTGTGAAAGACTTATATGTCGACTTGATGTGTTTATAATATGGAAGCATGAAATGAAATAAGTTTTACATCCTCCGTAGACTAAATTCACCCAGCTACGATATTAGCCTCACGAAAACTTTAAACTTTTCCCTTGCTTTACTCTCATTATTTGATGGTATTCTTAAAATGAATTGTTTTTCGGTGAAGTATGAAGGGCGCAAATATATTTATAGATTATAAAAGAAAATGAAATCGCGTCTTTTATGAACCATCCGCTTTGAAATTCAAGTTTTTGAATTTCAAAAAGTTAACGTTGCACAGCCCAGGAATCTCACGTTCTCAAGCAGTGCGGATTAATCGGAGTGCTGAGTGAAAATACATGAATCAGAGATGGAGTCCTCAATGCCAGAGTTTATCAACTATGTATCACATTACTTTGCTTCTCAAGTACCAATGTGTCAATGAAAAACAATGAATAAACCTTATGTTGACTCTAGGTCAAATAAAATATAATTTCTCAAATGAATTAAAGTGCACATGAAAATGAGAAAATAATGAATGTAAGAATTTCATAAAGTGAATGTATATATACAATTACAAAAGCAATCCCGATACGTACATGATCCTTGAATTTTCATTTAGTGGCATGCCTTTAGTCAAAGGATATTGTCAGTATTTCGATACTAATATACTCGATGACCACTTTCTTTTCCTTAACATGTTCTCTAATGGCTAGTATTTGATGTCGATGTGCTTGTGACTCCCACTTTTGTTATTCTTAGCCAAGAACACGCGGTGAGTTGTCTGAAAATCTTCCAAAGGCCTAGAAATAGAATCCATAACCTGACGAAATGAAACTCTTAAGCCATACACCTTTGTAGGAATGAGCTTGAAAACAAGATATCTGAGTCGACTTTCCATTAGGTAGAAGTGAAATCAAGGCTGTTTGACACTTCTCAGCTTGACTCCATGAAATATAATGAATATGTCTTGATGGATGTTGATTTACGAGAATGACACAGTATAAAGTACGCATCGGAATAGCCAACGGATCAAGTTGTCCGATGCAATACATGCACTTAAGCATATAATCTTTGGTTCCTTGTAGATACCTCGCGTTTGACTCTCTAATTGAATTACAGATTACTGATACCATCTAACACTCAAGCTTGCATATTATGCAATATCAGGTCTTGTACAAACACAGGCATACATAAGGCTTCGACTCTTAGGCGTATGGAATATTCTTCATAGATTTATTTTTCTAAATCATTTTCGGGCATTGATTTAGACTTTAACTTATCGCCCTTCATAGTAATGGACAACACTTGGTGAACAATCCTTCATCCGAAATCTCTCCAAATTTTGTTGATATAGGTTTCCTGTGATAGACCTAAAATACCAGGATCTATCTCTATGGATCTTAATACGATGACATAAGATGCCTGCATATCTTTCATATCAAAGTTTTTGGAGAGGAATTGTTTCCTCCCATCATTCCCTTATCATTAATTTACCCAAGTAAAATGTCATCCAGTATAAACAAGAGGAAACAAGTTTACTCCCATGACCACGGTATATACATTGATCCATGGGGTTTTCAATGAAACCAAATGAAGTAATTACTCCATGGAATTTGCAATACCATTGATTGGGAGGCTTGTTTCTAATCGTATATGGATTTCTTAAGTTTGCAAACCAAATGCTCACCTTCCCTAGAAGAGAAACCGGGTTGTTTCATGTATACCTCCTCTTCGGATCACAGTTAAGAAGTAATTGTTTTCACATCCATTTGTACCTTCCGAGGTCTAAGTGTGCAACTAATACTAAAATATCTGAAGAATCTTTCTTGGATACGGAGAAAAAGGTCTCAGTCATGTCGATTCCTTCTTTTGAGTAAATCCCTTAGCAACAAGTCTGCAAACACATATCTTTCAAATGTTTTCAAGGTCTCTTTTAGTCTTATAGACATTCTGATGATAACACTCCCCTTTAGGCAACTCTACAAGGTCGCAGACTTCGTTGCTTTTCATGGAATCTAACTCATCCTTCATAGCATTATACCTGATTCGGACTCATTCTGACTTATGGCTTGTAGAAAGGTTTCGGGGATCATTTTAAACTCGATATCGGTTCTTGTAAAATACCTTTAATAATCACTAGGAATCATGAGCTTCCTTCCCGCAGTAGATCGTCTTAATGTTGGATCATCTGCATCACAGACTTAATGGTTCTTGTTTGTTTCAAGATTATAAGATGGTCTGAACTTGTTGATCCTGCAGGTTCGGCTATTTGTGGAACTTGATGATTGGTTGTTCAACATAATTGGAACGAGGAGTGTGATGAACTACATCAGCAATCCTCTCCGTAAGCGTGGAAGGTTGAGTTTCTATATGATGTGAGCGAAATTAAATCCACACGAATGATCCCTGCTGACCATGTAATTTCAAGAACACAATTTCCTTGATTCCACAATCCTAGTTGAATGAGATGGACGATGCGTCATAACCATAGACGTTTGTACGTGGCAAATAAAGAAACCACTTCAAGTAATCTTGAATTTAAAATTTCTTCTCATGTGGATTATATTCACCTCAGACGGACAGCCCAAACGTGCCTTATGTCATGTGACACCGGTTTCCAACCTTTCCATATTTCAAAAGGTGTCTTTGGGACAGCCTTAGTTGGAACACGGTTTAATATATACCTTTGGCGATAGAGAATCGTCAGTCTGAAAATTGAGGAAGATTGGAGTTGCTAAGCATACTCCGCACCATATCCACTAAAGTTCAATTTCTTTACGCTGCACCATTTTGGTGGGAGAACCGGGCATAGTGTGTTGAGCAATTATCCATACTCTTGAAAAACTTTGCGAAGAACCAGTGTATCCATTCTCGATGTACCACCATATTATTCCCACCACCTATCGAATGCCAGCTATGTGTATTTGCTTCCCGCATTGGTTCTCAGCCGGCTTTAAGATTTTGAGAAAGGCATCAATGCTTCATACTTCATTATGAAGCAAGTATACATACATATCGTGATAATCATGATGAAGTATTAAAATATTTTTGACCGAGGCATATCCGTATACGGACGGCATATGTCGATACCTATGATTTCTAATATGTTTGAACTCTGATAGCATATTCTTAGACTTGTTTGTCTGCTTTCCCTTAATGCGGAGTCCACAGAGTCTCAAAATCAATATAATCCTAAAAAGTACTAAGTACTCCATCTTTACTAATCTCTTAATTCTATCTATGGAGATGTGACCTAATCTCCGATGTATAACATAGAAAGAATCCCTCATTAATATTACACCTCTTAGTACCAATGTGAACATCACGAAAAATTATTAGTGGCTTCGTGCGTAAACAAATTCTATATAAGCCATCACCTTTAAAATGATTTTAATATTATTTTGATTTTATAAAACAGTTAATACATTAATACAAAAAAGTAAAAAGAAAAACCTAATGGAACAAGTCTAGAAAGCAATCAAGTTTAGTGAGAAACTTGGCTATAAGAGTCTTTTTCAAAACTAAAACAAAGCCATTGTCACAATGTTAATGTTGCATGTCCAGATAGCCTCCACGGTGGGCCATCTTGTTGCTGATAAGATCGAGCTCATTTCCAGCCATAGGTTTTGCATACTGAAAGAGTTTGCGATATGGATTGTAGAACGAATCAATCCACGGTGTTAATATTAACATTAACCATGGGTCATATGAAACGAGGATGATATATTACCTTTCTTCTCTGACGGCTTTGAATTTGAGACCTTAATCTTTCTTAAGTGTCCCTTTGCTTTTACAAAGAAACACTTATTTTCCTTCTTGATATCCTTTGAGGTAGTAATTCACCTTTCCTTACGATTTGATTTAAAGTGTAAGTACGAGATGTATCATTCCTTTTTGTTCTTCCCATAGGTTGTATCCAACATTGCGCTTTCACCCAATTCCATGACGAGTCTCTCTTCTTGAACACACATGGTCATTAATTCATTAATTGATCATTTGTCCTTATGTGTGATGTAAGAGATCTTAAAAGGTCTCAGACATGAGGAAGAGGTTCGTGTATCAAAGTGCACTAGGAAAGGAACTGACATATCTATCCCGAGTTTCTTAAGTCGAGCCGATGTCCTCATTTGCATGGATGTGCCCACGCACACCCCTAACGCCGGATACTTAATGGAAGAAAATTTCACATCGTACTTGCTAAAGCTGGTCTCAAGTGACAAATTTGTTCTCCAATGGTTTTTAGCAACAAATCTTGACCTTATCGTATTGCTCAACGTGAACTCCCTAATACCAGCAAGGATTTTTGTTCTAATGAACATTACTACTAGTCGATTGGATTTCTCCCATCGCTTCATATAGCGCAACTTCAAAGAGAGGTGTGCTTTCTTCCTGGTCACTTCCGGTGGTTCCGATTTTATGGCAAAATCGAGTCCATATACCCTAAATGAAGGAGAATCCTTTCTTTCCATATTTTGTAGTTGCTTCACCCTAAGTTCGAATGTCTAGGTGCAGTCAAAGGTAATCTAGTGTGTTGAGAAACTCGTAAAAAGGTCCAAAAGCTTGCGTTAGATGAGGCATGTATTACTAATTGCATGTGTTACCAATAAACACGCACTAAACTATATCTAATTTAATAAAGATCACTGTAAAATCTTTACTTAATTAGTTAGTTTCTAACTTTACGATGTAAATCAGAATTATTTTAATTTTAATGGGTGAACAATAACCTATGAGTCGCATATAAGGCACGCATTTATATACATCAGGAAAGTCCCTAGGTAAGTGGAGGGGTCACAACGGTCCCTCTTAAAAACCACTAACCTTGAGGCTTTATCGCCCTTTTGTCAAGACTTTCCTAGACATGTATAGTCCACACAAGTACCACTTAATGTTCCAAGGTTCCGAAACCACTATATAATTTGCATTTCTATCCTTAAAGATAAAACTACCAAATTATGTATCAATTCATAATTCCTGTGGGTAGATTATGAAAATAATTTAGATCTCATCCTACTAATTATATAAATATAACAAAATTTCATGTGGGATAAATTTTATTATATTAAGTATAATTAATTACAAGTTTATGTCTCATTCTTTTATGTGATTCATCTCTAATAAATAATTTTATTAATTAAAGATGTCGCTATTCCTTAATCTTAACCAAAATTATTTTGATCACTTGGACATTTTATAAGGTTTTAGTTGTGCTTAAATTAGGACACTAAATCTTAAGTTTTATGTATAATATCAATTTCTATTTGAATAGCATAATTAAACACTCTTATTATGCTATAAAAATTGTATAATTAATCATAATTATTACACACAATTTGATTTTTCATACAAAAGAATCAAAGATAAATAATATATTCATGCATGAGAAAGCCTTAAAATTTGCATTTTTATTAGCATTATTCTTAAATAAAACATGATTTGAGCAATTAATAAATAATGCTTAAACATGTAATGAATACGGAAGCGTATAAGAATTAAATATAAACACTTTAACACACAAGCCAAGTTGGCTTGTGTAAGAGCTCTTAATTGAACTCTTGCTCGCAGGTTCAAACCTTATTAATAACATTTTTTTTTTTTTTAAAACTTCAAAAGGATTTCCAAGAAGCTCCACTTTATATTACTAAAGCCAAAATAAGGCTTGTGAAAATTTGAAAATAAAAAGGCCACTTATAAATGAGTCTTCGATAAATGTTAATCCATGCACTCCAAAACAACTTTATAAAAGCAATACTTGTTTTTATTTGTTTTTTTTTTTTAAGTCATCTTTCTGCATGACTCGAATCCACCATTAAAGGACCTTCATCCGTAAATAAAACATACATTTGATGTCCTATATAATCACATAATACATTAAAACAAATGAAATGTGGATTTAATGCTTCTAAAACAATGAAAAGGTCAAATCAAGAGATCTAAAACTGAAAATTGAGATCATGTACGCAAATTTTCATGTACCGCAAAAATTTTTTTGGGTTAATATAAACTCGGCAGAAAATCGTAAGTGCGTATAAGGTAACCATGCTCCGACACCAAATGAAAGACTTATATGTCAACTTGATCATGTTTATAATATGAAACATGGAAGAAAATAGGATTTTATATACCTCCACCATTGAATTCCTCGAAACTCCGATATCCAAAACCTCCAAAACTTTAAACTTTCCTCGCTTTACTTTCACTATTCACGCATTCTTAAAATGAATTGTTTTTTCAAAGGAAGTAAATAAAGAGATAATCTCTAGATATATTTATACTCTCCCATCAAGAATCACGTCTTTTATGAACCATCACCACTTTGAAATTCAAGTTTTAGAATTTCAAAAGTTCAAACGTTGCACCACTTCAGAATCTCACACGTTGGTGATTTAAGGGTGATATATTAATGATTTAAAATAATGACATTAATGTTGTAACTCCAATAAGGGTTCAAGGTGAAGGTGTAGTCAATGGTGAAGCTAGAATTCATATTCACAGTGGCATACTTTTAACAAATAAGAGGCAGTAGCTTAGTTGGTTTAGTTCTCCATCATTTTCAAGGGGGCATGAGGCTTGGCAAGGGTTCAAATCCTAAGTTTTACAACTATAAAGAGGGGAGAGAGAGGAAAAAGGAGAGATAAGTATGTGGGTTTCATATGAAGGATATTTTTGGGTTCAAATATGATGTCAATGTTCCACCACAAGTTTTGATAATTTAGTTGCATGCATTCAATAATTAGCTTATTTTATATAGTTAGTATCAATTTTTATGATATTACCCCATTCATTCCACCTAAACATCATTCCTCCAATAATTAAAGGCGTCTATTGGCCAACAAATGTGTTAAAGTTGTATTATCTCACTCGTGATTATTTCAGACCATACAATGTGGCCAACAAATGTGATAAAGTTGTATTATATTCCTTGTAATTATTTCGGAACATGCAATGATGACCCCCTTTCATGACAGCCGATGTGAAGAGTAAAGACCCTCCTCCTTTCATGCGGCGCCCTCGTAAGACTTAGGTCTTGTTTGTTTTCGTAACTTAATTCTAGAGAAAATTACGTTAATGTATCCTTAAGGGAAAGTTTTTGAAAAGGGGGAAAGAGGTGTTCTCATATTACGGGGTTTTATGGGGGAAAGAATTCCCCTTTAGGTGCCCTAGAATAGTAACAAAATGTGAACTTCCCATCTTACTATAGAGAGAGCCATTCTTATATAAAAGCCTTTTTCACTTCTCCATTCTCTTCAACGACCATCCAACTTTCAATCTAACTTCACCATATGCGGTAAGAATCTGGCAACCTTTCACGACCAACAGGCTCTTCATTTCCTTTTGAGCTAGGAAAATTCATTGGGCTCGATGGGTCAAGGCAGGCTGAAATTTGACTCACATTTTTGGAAGGTTGGACAGAAAAAATGATGACTAGAATAAAAGTTGGTTCTAATTGCTCAATCAGAATAAGCCTTCAACGCATTTTAGGGTTTGGCACTTTAGGCAAAGAGGGAGTCATTTTAGGGTTATTTGATTAAATTACCTTTTGAATGCCTAATTTTGATACAAATGTTCTTATTTCCTTACAAAAATAATCTCAAGAA